>OY986439.1:21236818-21661818 GCA_963920525.1 Dichetophora obliterata | reverse complement strand
ACCCTTCTTGTATCAATCGCCGGACTGAATTGCTTTTTGAAAACGGACCTTTTTTGTACAGAAATAAATTAAAAAATGAATCTTTTGAAATTATAAATTTTATTATTGCATATTATTTATTATAACATAGCGATAATTAAATTATTTTAATTAATATAAAACAAATTTTGTTTAAAAAAAATATTATTTAGTTTATAATTTACATAGATAATATGCATATATAATATGAAATTCAGAAAACATCAATTGAAATTCAAAAATTCCATTTGCAATTCAGAAAAAACCCATTGAAAATCAAAATAATAAATGAAAATTCAGTCAAGATCAATTCAAATTCGTATGAGATAAATTGTAATTCAAAGAAGATCAATTTAACTTAAGAAAATAATAATTGAAATTCAGATGCTTATTTAAATGCTGTTGTTTGATCTGTTTTTAATTTCATTTGATATTTTCTGAATTTTATTTGATATCTTGTGAATTTCAATTGATCTTGTCTGACTTTCGATTGATCTATTCTAAATTTCAATGGATCTATTTTGAATTTTAATTGATGTTGTCTGAATTTATAATGTATTTCTGAATTTCAATCGATGTATTCTATGTTTCAAATGGAATTTCGGAATTTTAATTGATTTTGTTTTAATTTCAAATGATTTTTTAAATTGCATTTGATCTTTTCTGAATATATTTGATTTCTTGTGCATTTCTATTGATCTATTGTAAATTTTAATTGTTGTATTCTAAATTTCGAATCGAATTCTGAATTTCAATTGATCTTTTCTGAATTTCAATTGGTCTTTTCTGAATTTTAATTCATCTTTTCAATTTTTCATTTTCAAATTTTAATTGATTTTCTCTGAATTATAATTGGAAATGCCAAAGTTTTCAGTTTTTCAAAATTTGTTGATTCTTTATTTTTAATTTTTTCTATTTTTTTTTTTTTTTTTTTGTTAAATATTTATTTTAAAGTTAATCTAAAATTAAATTTTTTTCTAAGTTTTTCTATATGACCTTGTTTTCGTATGATTTAAATACAATCTACAATAAATTTTTAAGTACTAGCAGCTGGGGCTATCAGCATTTTTTTTTTTTTTTGTTCATTGAGTCTTATCGAAAAATAATATGGCTTTTAGATAATTTTATTGTAAAGCATATATAGAAGTTTTTTCTATATTATTAAATCCAGATCGACGGCCTTGAATAATGTAAAGGGCATTTTTCCGTAAATTTAAAAAAGATTTTTTAAAGAACATTTTTATAAATTATAATATTGTGTAATGTCTTCGACCTCTTAATTTATGATTTTTGGTTTTATTCAACCGCGAGGTGACCAAAATCATTTATATAAATTTTCACAAATTATACTGTTGAAATTTACCATTCTTTTTTCTCGAAGCCAGCTTCTGAAGTCCACTTTTATGGGACGTCTTAAGGTTATAGTAGCCTGGAAAAAAATTCAATAATAAAATTTTAAGATAAAGCAGAAAAATAGTTCTTTATGGGACGCTCACAGGTTGGATAACAATGATTATGATTACATTTTAAAACTGGACATTGGTTCAAGTTTCCAAACGGAACAAATAAGTTAAACTTAGCCCATAAATGACAAGAGCTTAAAATTTATTTTGTTAAAAATATAATTTTAAACGATTTTATTACAGTTCTCTATATGACCTTATGTTATTTATTATGTTGATTTTCTATGATTTAAATTCAAATTCTAAATGTTTGATAGTTTAAATCATACTTGATTTTATATACAAATTCTAGTTGTTTGATAGTTTAAAATCGTTTATTGAGCTTTAGGTCTGGTTAGAATCATTAATTGCTCTAGCGAATTTTCCCAAAGAAACGGTTTACCACTGCAGAGAGCCCGCTTGTAAAAGTTTGTCGGTGATGACATTGTAATGCAGAACTGTATGCGGAAACGAATTCTTGTTTGTGCTCACAACTGTACATTCAACTGTGTAGCAACATCGTGTTTTCTAACAGGAAGCTCTGCAGTGAAGTGTGTTTATTAATCTTTATGTTTAAACCAGAACAAAATTTTTTATATAAAATAAAGTATTATTAAACATTAACTCTAAAGTGATAGATAAAAGGCAATAAAATAAATTCGTTCATTAATTTGTAAAAATTATTTTGGAAATAATTTGTGGCGTCATTTCAGTGCTTTCTCTTTCATTTCGTTGTATTTTTGGCGTAGAGAGTATTTTCGTTCAATTTACTTGTGTTCTCTCCTATTTTGTGCATACCTACTCACATTATCGCCTTCTGTGTAAGGTAGATGTCATCAGTGTTTTAGCGGCCATGTTCAAAGAAATGTAATTGAGAATTGTAAACAAACTTCGGAGGCCCCGCAACTACATTGTATTTAAGAAATAATTGGTTACGACATGTGTCCATTTACCACTGGGAGGTGACTGCCGAACAGAAATATTCACTCAATTAAAACAACAATCTGTCTCAGGTGGGATTTGAACTCGAGCTACTGCGGCTCTTTAGCATACTGGTCACACACTTTTATCAGTAAACCAAGGCCTTCAAATCTACTTTTTCACATTTCTATAAATGTACACCATGTGTTTAGCGTCTAACAACAGAAAATATTTTGGACAACGACAAAAAATTAAAATATTCAGTATTTTTTCGGTTTTCGTATTAAAATTGTGAGTTAAAGGTTTTGAGAAGCTTTCAAGGACTTTCTTAAATATTATAAACTTCGTTTAAATTGAGTTGAACATATCTTGAAGTAAATATGTACCACAATGAATAAAATTATTTCCTAAAAAAAATTTTAAACGAAACTTCTATAGCAAAGTAAAAAAACTCTAAAATCCTAACCCTTCGGCGACGAATGGGTGAAAAATAACCCATTTACATTTTTAAGTCGTGTGAGCACAATTTTCGAAATATTTTCATAAATTTTGGCTAAAGGGATTAAAAACAAACATTTTTCGAACTTGTTTTAATTCTAAGAGAAAGAAAAAACTAGGAAGTCAAAAAAATTTTTTTCTGTAGGTATATATTAATCCCTATTTCTCAGAGACTTCAGATAAAGGTACCACAAACGATTTTCAAATACAAGCGGATATATTTTCTCATCTCAATTATATCAAAATCTTTATGAATCAGCTGCTCCAAAAAAGTAAAAAATACATTTTTCGTATGGGTTTTCCGGATTTTTTCAATAGTTACAGTAAAAAAATATTGAATTTTTTTTATTTCACTTTTGTATAGAAATATGCCATCGGTGATGACAATTCCACGAAAACCATTTTAAAATTTATAGCGGTTTGTTTGTCGTCCTCAAAGGATTTAAAGCAGAAACCGCAAAATACAAGTGGCTGAACAAGGAGTAATTTTAAATATTTTTCTTGGCTGTACAAGGGTAATTTTCAGGACTTTTTGGCCAAACAGCGACCGTACAAGGGTCGTACAACGACTGTACAGAGGTTTTTTGCATTAATCTCGGCTGTCTAGTGGGCGAACAGAGGGCGTACATCGGCCGAACAGTGATTAGTCTACAAAAGAGTGCTTTTAAATGAAAATTCGATCTTCAAGCTGAAATAAATTAAATATATGTATGTTTTATCTGACACAAACTAATGAAAAAATTTTATAAGCTACCGCCTCATACACAAGGGGCGTTACTATCAACATCAGCACCGCCGAGTGAGACTTGCTTTTGTTGTTGCTGTTTGTTTTGAAAGAGCTTTGACAAATTTGGTGGCATACAACGGGCGTATAGCGGCTGTACAACTTTATTTAGGCCTTCTACGGCCATTGTTCGACCCAACTTTTGGACGTTAGGCTTTTTTGATTATTCTTAGGCCATGTTCCACCCTTGTTTGGCCGGGTGGCCCATGTTCGCACGCTGTTCGCCAGCTAATATTTTTACTCGGGTACCTTTTGACACCTTACGCAGCAGAGTCTTAAGCTAATGTGCAACAGTTCATAATTTTCGTTCCACTTAATCTATTTCTCTTTCAGATTTTGGGGGCATATTTTCAGAGGGAGCCGACTACCAGCCTGATTAACCCTAATGCTTTGTGAGATAAATAGATTCGTAATCAAGCTTTTTAATCTTCAAAGCAGTTGTTAGTTTTATACTCATATTTTGACAGTTTCAATGGGATCTAAATATTTTGTTGAAATTGGAAGTGTATGAAATTTTCCTAAACTATCGAAAACTATTCCGAACATTTTGGAAATACCTAATTGAAAAAAGTTCAAACCCCTTTAAAGTTCTTCAAAGCCTTGGAAAAAAAATTATGACACACCCATTTTATCTTTTTTGTTAACTATAAAAAAATTTGCTGGGAGTATTCGAGACTGAGCGTGTCTGTCAAGTGTTGAGTACTTCAGCTCATTCCATTGTTTATGTGCTTGTTCAAAATTTATGACATTCGATGATAAACAAATAAAACATTAATAAATAACTTAATTGGTAAAAGGACACTAACCTAGATTTTTATTGACGACTACTCATTACAAATCATCATTAACCAATGTCTAGTATATAAAAGTGGTTACATAAAATTACAACGATAATAAAAGTTTAATACTGTTGAAGTGCTTAGTATTATTATCAGACTAAGATTTTTTATGAATATTATCACTAAAATGAAACCAGATTAAAACTAAATTTTAAAACATGTGTAAAAAAATAATTGCCTATATCATAAAATTAATAAAAAATAATATTTATATTAAATAAAATGGATTAACATAGATTAAAAAAATAATATAATAAAATCGAAAACGACAAATTTGCGATTATACAAGGTTATCTTGATAACTTTAATATAAATCTAAGGTAATTTTAATACGCTTGAAGATTCGATACATTTCAAAAGTTCAATCAGGAAAGGCAGAGTAAAAATATTGCACAGTGCTGATATCATTGTATGTATGTTATCATTTCTAGGAGAAAAATAAATATCTCTAAACTCCGTCACTAACCGATAACCAATACAAAAACACTTAGCAAAAACAACAAGCCTCTCAGCATGTCATTTAAAACAATTAGTATTCAAAGCTAAAAATATAAAAGAACATTTTTTTTCTTTCGTCCATAATAAAATGCATTCGGGCAGAGAAAAAAATTAAAAAAGAACCCTATAAAAATATTATTTCTTATCATTTTCATAAACAACCGATTTGTTAACTTCTACCGAATGCGGCCGGAACAAACCTGTGACAAACAAATCATGACTAAGTTGTTGTTTCACTAAATAATTCGGCTATAATCAGTGACAAGAAACAAACAGCAACAACAACAACCACACCCATATCAGCCCATAAAAAGCTGAAAAATTTTTATTTATGAGAGATAGGCGCACA
Organism: Dichetophora obliterata; assembly: GCA_963920525.1. NCBI lineage: Eukaryota > Metazoa > Arthropoda > Insecta > Diptera > Sciomyzidae > Dichetophora > Dichetophora obliterata. The sequence continues at coordinate 21,656,469 of OY986439.1, read as the reverse complement.
GGAAACTTCTGAACGCTTTGACAAAATTTCTTATGGACATAATTTATGGCTTCTCTGAACTTATGTAAAAATAGAGCAGTGGCTACTGTTAAGAAAATAGAAAGTTTAAGATTTCGATATTCGTTCTGGAAAATGCATTTGACATTAAAAATGCAAAACAAGGTTTTGATTTTAGCTGTAAACATAAAAAAAGAGCATTCGTATTACTTTTTATTATGTACCACTTTTTTGTGGGTTACCCGTGGAGCTCATTACTTGAGCTGGTCACGCATTATGGCAGCATGAAAAAAGTGCTACAAAAATAAACAAAATTGGAACAGATTTGCCTTAAAGAAAAAACAAACAATAGTTAAATGCTTTTACTCTGTTGTTCATGCTCTATCTCCCTCTACTTTTCGATCTCGCTCACACTTTTGTTGTCTTGAGTTTTGCGCTCAAACGATGGCTCGTGACTTTTATTAATGCGACTTTCTTTCGATTTAATAAACAAACATTTCGTTGTTTCTTCTACGCTTGCTGCTTAAAAAGATTTGCCTTATTTTGTGATGATCACTGATCATGGTAAAATGCACCTTTCATTTCAGTGATCAATAACTGCTGATCGTTTCTGCCAAATGGATATAATGTAAGTTGTATTTAACATAATTTTAATTTTTCTTTTATGAAAATATTTCTTATTTATACTTATTACTTCATGCTTCATTCTTCATACATTAATATTTAATATTTAATATTTAATATTTAATATTTAATATTTAATATTTAATATTTAATATTTAATATTTAATATTTAATATTTAATATTTAATATTTAATATTTAATATTTAATATTTAATATTTAATATTTAATATTTAATATTTAATATTTAATATTTAATATTTAATATTTAATATTTAATATTTAATATTTAATATTTAATATTTAATATTTAATATTTAATATTTAATATTTAATATTTAATATTTAATATTTAATATTTAATATTTAATATTTAATATTTAATATTTAATATTTAATATTTAATATTTAATATTTAATATTTAATATTTAATATTTAATATTTAATATTTAATATTTAATATTTAATATTTAATATTTAATATTTAATATTTAATATTTAATATTTAATATTTAATATTTAATATTTAATATTTAATATTTAATATTTAATATTTAATATTTAATATTTAATATTTAATATTTAATATTTAATATTTAATATTTAATATTTAATATTTAATATTTAATATTTAATATTTAATATTTAATATTTAATATTTAATATTTAATATTTAATATTTAATATTTAATATTTAATATTTAATATTTAATATTTAATATTTAATATTTAATATTTAATATTTAATATTTAATATTTAATATTTAATATTTAATATTTAATATTTAATATTTAATATTTAATATTTAATATTTAATATTTAATATTTAATATTTAATATTTAATATTTAATATTTAATATTTAATATTTAATAAGATCTAATAATATCTAATAATTTATACTTATTACTTAATGCCTAATACTTAATTCTTAATACATAATATGAACTTGATACCTAAAACTTATATGATCGTCACACTACACTGTAATGCACAAAGAAAAATAGTAGCTTTTCATTCACATAAGTTGACTCTCAGTATATCTTACACAGAACGATACACCCCTTTTACATTGTTCAAGATTTAAAATCAATTTTTTGAGTTTGTAGGTAAATCGTGGTGAGTTGACGTGAGTACTGACAATTTTTTTAACTAAAAAACATCGCTTTCAAGCAGACATGCACAACGAAATCTACAAATTGTTTTTGCTTCGTTGAGCATGGAAAATATATTACCAGAATCACTTTATTTTAATTTCGAATAGCAATGAAAAAATATCAAAAACAAATAGTGTGTTATTGAAAAACGAAATTATCACAAAATAAAAATTTCGTTTCAATTTAAAAAACTAAAATTTTCTCAACCAAATGTGTTTTTAGCTTTCGATACAATAAAAACCGAAATTTTTTGTTGAAATTAACGTTATTTTCAACGATTGGGTCGGCAAAAAAACGAAAAAATTTTATATCGTTGACTCCGAAACGAAATAAATATTTTTCGTATTGAGATAAAATTATTTTTTTTTTATTTTTTTATTTTGCTTCAACGAAACAAAAATAAAATGTTGGTTACTGTTAAAATAAATGTTAATGTGCATGCCTGCTTTCAAGTCTTGAACAATATAGAAGTGGTCATAGAGTATCAAATTGAATTTAAAGATGGCGTAACCCAGTGGCAAATGGAAACATGACAAAATCGATTATTTCTTAAATACAATTAGGGTATTCACAAGGTGTGCTATCATGTCATGATGTTATATTATCCTAAGATTTTACACTAGTTTAAACATTTTATTGTTGCCTTCTATATAAAAAAGTACTAATATATTACAACTCTGAAAGCTATGTTTATTGGAGTGTCGTTATCAAACAGCTGTTTCTTATTTGCATTTATTTGTATTGTAAATTTTAGTTCTAAAATGACATGATAGCACACCTTGTGAATACCCTAAATGTAGCTGCGAGGCCTCCAAAGCCTGTTGACAATCCTTAATTACATTTATTTAGGCATGGCCACTAAAACACTTATTACATCTACCTTACATAATAAGCTACGATGAGAGTAAGTGTGCACAAGATAAGAGAGAACAAAAAATTTAACTAACATTTTTTCAAAATATCGAAAAAGACAGTCAAAAGTAAATAACGCCACAAATAATTTTATAATTTAATGAATGGATTTATTATTTATTAAAATTTATTTATTTTTTTAGCATTTTAGTATAAACGTTTAATAACACGTTGTTTTATCTATATATACTATTATATAAAATTGAAGTGAAAATTTAATGTTACCTTTTCAGTCGAAAAGTACTGTACCAATTTTTATTAAAAAATATGTAAAAATATCATATTTTTGCTATATATTTATTTAAAGGCATTTTTCTTTCGAAATTTTAATAATAAGTATATTTAATTAGCCCACTACTGACAAGGTATGATATATGCCATGAAAGCATTTTTCACAAATTCTCCTAAAATCCGCAGCCATTGTAAAGCTTTTGTTTCTAACGGTGTGAGAAAGCCAAAATTATGCTTTTTCCAAAAAAAAATATAAAATTGACATTTAAAGCCTTTTTGTTTATTTTTTCGAGCCAGTTCGTGCAGTATTTCAAAGAAAAGTAAAAAATGCCACTCAAGTGAGTTATGTTGTTTTATAAACATTAGGAAAAAAGTAAATGTAATTAAAAAAAGTATAAATAAAAATTAATTAGCTTAAAGTTGAATGCCTACGCTACGAAATGAAAAGTTTCCAATTTCTCATTTTTCTAATTTTTTACGTTTTTTTTTCTCCCCTTATGCATTTATGATCATACGCTTCGCCACACCCAAATCCTTTAATTTTTTTTTTGAAACTTCCTCAGAGTTTTCAGTCTTATAATAATACAAATTTATGCTGAAAATTTCAAAAACTAAACTCATCGAGTTCTGGGAGTGAGCATTAATGGGTTAAAGTATTAAGTTTTTTAACCTTTGAGCATATGTTTGTTTGCGTGAAATTTCGCTGACAACATTCATTTATTTGTTGCGTGAAATTTCTGACACATATTTTGTTGCGAGGAGTTCCGTTTGCAACATTTCTCAGAGAGACTCAGAGAGTGAGTTGGGAAATTTCATATGATTTCTCTATTTTCACTTTAAAATAAATAAGTAGTGCAATTAAATTGTCGTGAAAAAATATTGCTCAGAAACATGTTGCGATAATTTCACGTAGCGGAACAGAGTACTGCTCCGACGAAAATATTATGAAAATTTCCAAGTTTGTTTCGCAGCTATCATAATTTGTATGGAGATTTAAGTGAAATTTCACATGAAACTGAACAGAGTACTATGCTTTAAGTGGGGACGGTTCTACCAGTGACGTGGGGGTCTCACAGGCTCCTTTACTTCATTGTTTGACTATTCAGTAAGAACCTATCAATCTTTTTAAAAAAACTACAAACGTTGGCTTCTAGAAGTAAAATTAGCAGAATAAATGTTTAAACAATAGCCCTTTCTTTTTATTTTCAAATTTTAATCAAAAATAAACATTTAAGGAATCTTGCAGTCTTCATGTGTTTCTCGGAAATCGCGACTCGGGAGGGAAATGTGAGACTCCACGTCACCACTTAAAGGTTAAGAAATCATCCCAGCTGCCACGCATTGCTTAATCGTTTTCTTTTTCTCGTTGTTATGTTGCAAGAGCTTCAGTTAACTCCATGTTGCTCTCTTTCTTTTCTTTTTATGGTCTTTAGTGTTGCCAGGTTAGGGGATTTCCCCTAAATTTAGGGGGTTTTTATTATGTTGTGGGATTTGAGGGGCTATGTATCTTTAGGGGTTTTTTAGGGAGTTTTAATGTTGTTTAGGAGTTTTTAGGGGTATTTGAAAAGTTTACCTTTGGACATAAAGTTTTCTTACTTTTTCTTAAAATTATGCTAAAAATTTAAGAAAAGTAGATATTTGGCTTCTTGGGTATTTCAGCAACACTTTATAAAAACAGCTGAATTGGTATCACTTCAACTAAATTATCAATCATTTCCCACTTCACTTTAAACTTGCTTCGCGCTTTACTTGCAATTGATTGATTCCGTGTTAAAACTAAAAACAAAGCAAGTATGGGAAAAACTGTAGACAAAAAAGATATGCCCCAAAATATATTAAAAAGTGGGATACGGAGTCTCCTTTAAAAATATTACTTAATTTTAATGTCAGTTTCACCTTTTGCCCTTGTTAAAGACTTCCAACAGCTCAATACATAGGCTTGCTTGCAGTTGCACTACTTTTCAGTTGCCCCTATGATATTTTTGTATGTTTTTCGAAAAAAAAATTTAGGGGCATTTTAGGGGGATTTGAAATCTAATCTATGGGTAAATTGTGAAAGGCACCTGGCAACACTGCTGTAAGAATTGTTTTTTATATAGACAAATAAAGTCAAACTATTGTTCGAACAATGCAAAGAAACTATCGATCTTAACAACACAAATAAGATTTAGCCAAATCTCGCTTACAGTTCTGCATTACAATGTCACTACCAACAAATGTTTTACAAGCGAGAAGTTTTATCTTTCGTCGCTTAGAGTCAAAATTATAGAGAGATCTTTAAGTTCCACAGAAATAACTGACTGTATTTTATAGTTCTCATATTCTATATATATCTACATATATATATTTTTCTCTTTTTATTAGTTCATTGTTACTAAAACTTAAACAACATGCGCTTTGATTTTTTCCCATAGCCCGTTATTGAATGATGGCTGCTAACAGTATTTATTGAAATTTTTTCTCAATGCATGCCATGCAAAAACAAACAATGGGTTGCAATTATTTCTAAATAAAATATTCTCTTGTTTGCAAACAGAATCTTGTTTTAATTGCGTTATTGTGTTTGCAAGTAGTTCGTTTTTTTTCCTTCCATGTTAATTTACAGATAGTTTCTAGCTACAAGTTTTGTTCTAAATTGAGTTATACCCTACTCTTAGTGTAGCGATCTTTCACCTGGCTTCATTTCTTTTTCCTTCTCATGAACAATGCCATTCTTCTTTGTGTAATTGCTGGACTTCTTTTTGAGCTTTGTTCCGTCTCAATGGGGCACCCGGCTAATAACAACTGTCTATAGTTCATGCTTTGTTTTGACTTGAATCTCTGCCGATTGTTATGATTTGCTTTTCTTACTCTTATGATTTTCAAGTGTTTTTTGGCATCATGTCGATTGTTATATTGTTTGCCGTAATCTTTCTATGTAAAAAAAAAAAACCAAAAACAAAATCAAGAAACGAATTTTTAATTAACCATTAAAACACTTGGGCTCATTTATGACTTTGCCCAGTTTTAGCAGTTTTTAGCGCACTGACCCTAAAAGTCAAAACAGCATAGTTTAGATAAAAGTTGTTTTCAAAAGCAAATCATATTTAAAGCAATTTCTCCTAATCTATTTAGGTTTAAGAGGGTCGATCATCTTAGCTTCGTTTTCTCATTGAAGAGGCAGGCGACAGACATGCTTCAAGTAGCACATTTTAAATGTTTTTTTTTTTCTTTTTTTAATATCTCTGAATGCAAAAGCTCTAATTGATATTTGCTGCCTGCTGTCATATAATATCTTTCCATTACAATGGCTTTTACAATGCTTCATATGAGGTCGTAAGTTCTTCTTACTTTATGCCTTAGCAATAAAGATATTTTTAGATCTTTTTTGTTCATAATCTTTGTTTGAAGCGTATCTAAAGTGTGTAATTGTATAGTTTTTTCAAATGTTACTATTTTACGTTTTTCCTCAATAATTTTTCCTTATTGCTTTAAGTGAGAGGTTAGTTAAGAGGTTATTAAATTAATTAATAATTATACTGGCAACATTTCAAGAGGCTTTTGGCGGTAGCATTTTATGTAAGTGTACCCAAAAAGTATTGTTATTTGTAATAAAGAAAACTGTTTCAATGTATCTGGAGTTAGATGATTGCTAAATGTTTATATTGCAAACCATATTTTTGAGTAATATCAAGCATAAACTTGGAGTTAAGATAGGAAAGTAAACACAAAAAACATGATTTTGAAGTTTTTGATGCTTTTCTTTCAAGCTTTGGAACCATTTTTAAAACTATTTCGTTGCGAGTTTTAACACTTTCGAGCCTTAAATGTTATTCAAGCATAACAGCTGACTGGTATCACGAATTAATTATCAACCATTTTCTTTGAAAGTCGTGAAATTATCAGAATTAATATATTTATCTACTGATAAACAAATCAGTGATTCTTATCAAAGTACTTCAGAAGAAAAAATTCGGAAAAGAAGTTCAAAGACGAAGTAAAATTCTATTAAGTTTATGGCAAATGAAAAAATTATCCAAATTGGATCATCTTTATGACAGAAAAACGATTTTTTTTAAGCCGACTTTTGGGAAAGCATTTATTTTTTTTTTAATTCATTTTACTTTGTTTTCTTCTTGTGTTAAATTACTTTAAAACATAAATTCGCTTATCGTCCAAGTTCATATGCGTTATTGGCTTAAATGCCCCTTACCATCTGTTGCTCCGAAGAATGATCTTCGACTAATAGGGATATCATTCCTTATCATTCCTCAATATCTCGTAAGAATAACATCGTAATTTCTTCCAATGGCATTCGTAGTATTTACTAATGGCTTCGTATTTTTTACGAATTAAAATTATTATTAGTAGAAAAAATTCATTCATAGGTTGACCGTACGCATTATTCGTAGAATGTACGAAGTATTAGTTGAGTTTAAAAAATGTACAACCGAAATCGAATATAAGGAAATGCATAATTGTAAGGTGGCCGTAGTCTAATGAAAAATTACGTGGCCCGTAAGTCAAAAAACCGTGGTTCAAACCCCAGCTAAGTAAGATTTTTTTTTTTTTTTTGTTATTATTAAATGTCAGAGCTGTAAAATCGGCATTTATATTCAGAATTTTAAGTACAACTGAATATCTACTAAGAATGCATTTAATGAATGCAAAATTGATTTGTAAATAAAATATTTTATTCACGTTCATTTTTACAAAAATGATTTATTATTCATTTCAATTATTCATTTTCGTTATTAAGAATGATGAATTAATTTTTTTATTCATTTAAATGCTATTCACAAAGAATGCAATTCACAAAGAATTTCAGAATTTTCAATTATTCTTTTTTATTCCTTATTCATTTTTTATTCATTATTTTTTGCTATTCATTTTTCATTTTTTATTCACTATTAATTTTTTATTCATTATACATTTTCAATTAATTATTCATTTGTTATTCTTTATTAATTTTTTTATTCATTTTATTCCTAAGCCATAAATGAGTAATGAATAAAAAATGAATAATGAATACAAAATGAATAATGAATAAAAAATTAATAATGACTAACAAGTGAATAATGAATAAAAAATGAATAATGAATAAAGAAAGAATAATTGAAAATTCTGAAACTGTTTGTGAGTACCATTCTTTGTGAAAATCATTCAAATGAATAAAAAAATTATTCATTTTTTATTCATTATTTTTTGGTATTCATTGTTCATTTTTTATTCACTGTTAATTTTTTATTCATTATTAATTTTTTATTCATTATTCATTTCTTATTCTTTATTAATTTTTTATTCATTTTAGTCCAAGCCGTAAATAAAAAATTAATAAAAAATTAATAATGAATAAGAAATTAATAATGAATAACAAATTAATAATGAATAAAAAATTAATAATGAATAACAAGTGCATTATGAATAAAAAATTAATAATGAATGAAAATTGAATAATGAATAAGGAAAGAATAATTGAAAATTCTGAAATTTTTGTCAATACCATTCTTTCTGAAAATCATTCAAATGAATAAAAAAATTATTCATTTTTTATTCATTAGTTTTGGCTATTCATTGTTCATTTTTTATTCACTATTAATTTTTTATTCATTGTTCATTTTTTATTCATTATTCATTTGTTATTCTTTATTAATTTTTTATTTATTTTAGTCCTAAGCCTAAGAAAATGAATAATGAATAAAAAATGAATAATGAATAAAAATTTAATAATGAATAAAACAGTAATAATAAATAAAAAATTAATAATGAATAAAAAATTAATAATGAATAACAAGTGAATAATGAATAAAAAATTAATAATGAATAAAGAACGAAAAATTGAAAATTCTGAAATTTTTTGTCAATACCATTCTTTGTGAAAATCATTCAAATGAATAAAAAATTTATTCGTTATTCTGAATAACGAAAATGAATAGCTGAAATGAATAATTAATCCTTTTTTTTTAAATGAATACGAATTAAAAATGATGTTTATTAATCAATTTTGCATTCATTGAATGCTTTCCTATTTCGTTATTCACTGACTCACTTTTTTGTGGATACACTCAAATTGATCAAATCTTTTACAGCTCTGGTAAATGTAACAAATGTATTCGTACAACATACATTTGTTTTTGTACGCATACGAATAAAATATTTGTAATATGTCCAATCTACGAATCCTCTTCGTGACTGAAAACTATGAATAAAATTCATAGAATGGACGCAGTTATAAGTAATATTTACACACCAAATTTTTTGAGTGTAACAATACCTATTGAAAAAAGCCTTAGATTTTTTTATGAATATACTTTAAAAAAAGTATTCACAGATTTATTTATAAATATACTTTTTTTAAAGTGAGGCACTCTCAAAATATATTACCATTTAAAATGAAAATATCGTCAAATAAAATTAAAAAAGCCGTAAGTTACAATAAATTCAAAGTCGACTTTTTGATTGATTGTTGATGAAAAAATTCCTAAAATCTCTAAGTTTGAGCGTAACATACAATTACAATTAAGGAATTTTTTTGACTCTCCCGTAAAATTTTTTATCTGTAGCTTTCGGATTTTTGATTTAATATAAAAATATTTAAAAAAATTCACTGCCTAGGGGAGTCAAGTGCCCCTTCCTGCCCCGCTGTGGACACCCATGATCAAAAGTATTATTTTGATGCTTAACTGTGAAAATCAACAATAATTTTCTTAACCCATTTTTTACCACTGGTCGTTTATCCGACCAGTAAAAGGACTCATCATACACGCTCATATCTCCGCTTCTACACATGGAATTTGATCACTTTTAAAACAAATATAAAGTCTGAATCTTGTACTTTCTTAAGAGTTTATTGAAAAATTTTTCAATATTTTTAAACTAAGTCGTTCAGGGCTGGAAGGAAAAATCATGATTTTTTTGACGTTTATTGGCTGTATGAGAAACTTTTTAGAAAACATATAAATGTAATGATGCCAAAATACTAAAAAAGCATATGCGTCATTGGACACACGAGTGAAGCGAAACTTTTTCGCTTTTTAATAGATTTGATAATTTATGAGTATTTTACTAAAACAATTTTTAAATTCAAACTTTTTAAATATCAAAAAGTTAACTAAAAAAATACACGTCAATATTCACACCAGTACATTTTATTACATTATTATTTGATTTAATTACATGTTACATAATTCTGAATTATTTTTGTAAATTTTTTGAATTATTATTGTGGAAATTTATTAATGGAATTGTTGGTTTTGATATCTAAAATAGCAAACGTTTATTACATATCATCGATATATATAGCAAATACTACATCAATATTTGTCCTTAATCCTATTGTACAAATATTTGGATCGATCGCTTATCATTCGTAAATTTTATTTGTCAAAAAGGCATTGTTTAAGTGCCTGTGAACATTCAAACAATTGGTACCTTGTGATAAGTTTCGTTCAGTGCAATGGAGCTTGCTCGTGTATAGCCAGTGATGCCAGATTGAGGGTAGTTTCCCTTTTTGAGGGATTTTTCAACCGTCTTGTGAGCTAAAAGGGAAAAAGGGAAGCATTTTGCTGGGTCATAAAAATAAATGGCAATTTTAAAATGGAGAACGTAAGGCTTTATTCTGGTGATTTGCAATTGTGAATTAACATACAACGCAGTTTTTGTAATAATTTTTTTAACACCAAGTTGGAAAGTTCAAAAAATATCATATAAATATTTCTTATTTAGAACTTTTTGTGTGTTAACAGTTTTGTCAAGTAGCTTTCGATATTAGGTCTGCTTTGGTACTAACTTCAAGTAAAGTTCGAGTCAAGTGCAAGTAAAAGAGAGTAACTTGATTATTTGTCAGGATGGGAATATTTATCAAAAAGTACGGAAACGACTTCAAATGAGTTTCAAGCTGTTCACGCCTTTTTGCAACAGAAAAAATTTATTGTTGCTTGAAAATATTAGTTTATTCGTATAAAAAACACCTTGTGCAAAATATATAAAACAATAATACTTGTATTTAATGATAAAAATCATTAATATTGATATTAATATTGAATCATAATATCAAAAATATTGATTTTATTATTTGACATTCAGCTGTTTATAGCTTGAAATTCGTGCTCGAAGAAATTTTTCAAGTAAAATTCAAGTAATTGTTATGGAATAGAGAGTGACATTTTGCTTGTTCTTCCTATCTCTCGAGCTTGAAAAATGTGTGAAGAAACGCTTTCAAGTAGCTTCAAGTTACTTGAAGCGAGTACGGAAACAGACCTTTTATTTTATACTGAGAGTTCCTTATAATTGCAATTGTCAATTTCTAGAATAACTCGATAAATATAAGTAGTATTCATATTAATTTAAAAAATACTAGATATTTTTACTATATCCACTTAGTTTCAAATAATTCCCAGTGGAGAACGAATGTATCCGTCTGCGAAGACGTCTTTCAAGACAGCACTCAGTTTTCGAGGACAGATCGCTCCAATCCTATAGCTGTGCTCGAAGACCATTTCGAAAAAATAAGCCAAACGACTTGCAAGACTATTCTTCGTCATGTCTTCGACGACGGAAGGGATCCACGTACTATGTACGTGCTCGCTTAAAACCAGTACACCTCTACTTGTGTTTGCCCAATCACGCTCTCTTGCTTTATGCTTTCCACTCTCCTTCATTTCCTTCATGGATCGATTCGTCTTTGAAGCCAGATTTTATGCTTTTTAATATATAGTTTAAAAATTTTAAAATAATTTTTGACAAACATTAGATACGATTCTAAACCATAATTCTTTCAGTTATAAAAATTTTTGTATGCTTATGTTTGCGAACATATGCTATGTTATTTTATACGTTAATTAACTTTTGTGCATAAAATTTTATACCTAAATAAAGTAATGTTTGAAAGATATTTAAAAGATTTTACAAAATTGTAAAAGGGAAAAAAGGGACTTTTTTCATGTGTTTGTGGGAAATTGTACATAAATACGCTGGCAACACTGTGTGTACCATAAAATAATCTGTAAGAATATGCATAACTTCAGGCTGAACATTTTGGAGAACATGTTGTAAAAGCATTGTATCATCTGCAATGACTTTTATATATTAAGATGTGCATACTTTCAGGCTGAATATTTGTCAGGACAGTTTGAGCGATATAGGTGCAGAGCAGTATGCTTGTCTTTTATGTATTAAGATTGTTATCTGGTGCGACATATCTTCAGTTAAAACTTAATATTGAATAAACCAACCAACGCAACAATGAATATTCGATTAGTTGTAGTGTATCAATCGAGGGGCTACGAATTCGATTCTCATGGCATACAAAGAAATATTTTAATTTTATATTCTCTTGGTGTAATAGATGCAAGCAAAAAAAAAACAAAAAAGTGTCGTTTTTGAGATTTAACTCAAGCAAATCACAAAAACGAGGCGTAAAAAGCTTCGCTTAAAAAATGCACTGACAATAATTTATTTACTGATTTTACAGCAATTAGAAAGTGCGTAAAGGAATAAGAAAAACAAAACGATTTGATTTTATTTATTTACTAGTAAAAAAGCCTGTCCTATGACAGGTCCTTCGCACACCTCCTTTTTGGAGCCTTTTGCCGAAAGCACTTTTTAAAGCTTGATTATTTATACACTTGATTTTTGCAAAATGCAAATGTACCACTTTAAATAACACTTTACGTATGTAACAATCGTATTCGTAAACAACTTTACAAACTGTCCTTGCAACATTCAATACGTAGCAACTCAGGAGTTTTTTGCGGCTGATACAATTATATTTTTTGATACAATCGACTCAAATCGACTCAAAAGAATTTCATTTAATTCGTCATAACTTTTTTATAAAAGGATGAAAAAAGAGGTAGTTAGATCAAAAACGTACTAAGATAAAAACCCAATATACTATCTGATAAGTATCAAATATATTTTCTGTGCATAGTTTCAGGCTGAACATTTTTGAGAACAGTGTGTCTTGTAAAATTATTTTACTGTCAAAAAATAATTACAATTTGAGAAATACTGTGTGCGGAGCAGCAGCTTGCCTTTTATGTATTAAGATGTGCATACTTTCAGGCTGAACAGTTATTGGACACGGAGTAGCGTGCTTGCCTTTTATATATTAAGATGCTATCTGATGCAACATATCTTCAGGTAATACTTGATATTGGATAAACCAACCTACGCAACAAAGAGTATTGGATCAGTTGGTAGTATATAGGACTATTAATTGAAAAGTTACGAGTTCGATTCTCACTAAATACTAAAAAATATTTTTAATTTTATATTATCTTGGTGTAAACAGACGCAAGCAAAAAGCAACAATTCTAAGAAAAAAAGTTTATGGAAAAAAGTGTCGTTTTTGAAATTTCACTAAGCAAATCACAAAAACGAGGAGTAAAAAGCTTCGCTTCAAAAACTCAACAGTTTCCTAAGCAATAATTGGAGGAATTTTTTTTACCATATTTGATCATCTATACGCTGGTGGTCGAAAAAACGACCATCACATTTTTTCTCGTAACGGAAAAAATTTCAACTCAATAAGCAATCAGAATACTTGAAACGTATTTTTAGACCTATATTGATGATATTTCGAAGTTTGACACTTTTTCTCAACAAAATAAGGAGCCCAGTAGAAAATAAGTTAACGTAGAAAAAGTTATTGTTATAACAAAAACTCTAATTAATTCTATAAGTGCAAAATACTATTGTTTTTACTACGTTATTTCTTTGCGGTGTGTCTATAAATGCTAAAATCAAGTGATATGTTTTCAAATACTAAATGTAAAGACAAAACATTTCTTTATAAAAGAAAAATTAAAAATATTGTAAATTCTTGATGAGGACTTATTGGTATTGTATTGTAAAGTATAGATGAGGAAACTATTAGGCAGGTTACTGAAAAATTAAATGTTCCTAAGTAAACTATTTTTTGATATTAGAAAAAATAAACAGAATATAAAGGTATTCGTTTTGACCAGGTTCCATTTAAATCAGCGATGCCCAGCGGCTAACTCTTCCCAACAACTTCAATTTTTTCATGATTGTTGTAATTCGCCGTATTCAGTTTGCAATTTCAGCATCGCTTCTTCTGTTTTTTCGAACCATCGATAGCTTTTCTGCGTCTGCATGTTGTTGTTTTTGTTCTTTGGCATCATCGATCGGCGCTGTTTTGCACTGTTTTTGGCATTTGCATTGTAAACGTTAACAGCATGTGTCGTATTCTTTATATTTTTCGAATACACATTGAGAAAAAGTTATTGAATATTTGCAGGTGGGTACTTTTTTATAATGCGTCAGAATAAATTATTTTTAAAGGTGTTATTATACCCTTAAAAAATGGCAAGAAAAGAATTTGCGGAAAACTGGGAGTTTGCTTATTTTTTCATAGATAATAAAAAATAAAAAAGATTTTAATCTTAATAATATAACAGTTTAGTTAATAATAAAACAGTAAGATAATAAAACATATAAAAACTTAAGGTTAAAGCAAATAAAAATTCTTTTATAATCTTTCTATCTTATGATTAAAAAATAAAAAAAAACGTATGATAATAAAAAATTAACAAAAAAAACATTAAAAAAGTATAAAAATAAAAAAATCTATAAATCTTATGATTGAAAATTAAAAAAAAAGTATAATAATAAAAAATTCACAAAAAAAAACATAAAAACGAAATTAAAAAAAAAATAAAAAAACAGAAAAAAGGAAAAACTATAAAATAAAAAATAAAAACAGGATATCTGAAAACCTCCATGCGGTTAAATTTGGGTAAATCAGAATGTATTCTAACAAGCAAAAAAACTGAAACAGTTGGAATAACTTGATTCATTATTTTTACAGTGTACATATAAGCTCGCTGTAGCGGACTCTGACAGCACCGTATTGGTAATTCCTTATTGCATTCAGATTAAAAAATGTTGTTGATGTTGTTGCTTTTTGTTGTTGTTTTTGCACTCTTTAAATAATTTTCGTGGGCATCGCTGATTTAAATCAAAGTTATATTTTAAACCATTTTCATATATGAAAGTTTGTTTTAGGAAATAGAAAAATTATAAAAAATCAGAAAATCTAGAAGTAAAAGAAGCACTTTACACATACTTTGTACAACAAAGAAACAATCATATGCTAATTTGATTTTCATAATTTGGAAAACCTTGATAATGCGAACGAGCCGAAAACTACAGTGTGTGTCCGAATTATCGAAGTTAAACTGTAATTTACATTCTATTAAGTATATAAGATGATATGCAGTAACTTACTTTATATAAGCAGCTCTGCTACATAAAATGAGCAATGAAATGACTCAATTCTTAAGAAACCTTAAAAAATATTTTTCAAAGCTTTAGTCAGTAACGCCAAAACAAACAAAATAGATAAGCAGCCATTTTTTGCTGTCGATAAATTTACCTCTAAGCAAAAGTGCGTATAAAAATGATTCTTTACTTCGTTCAATACTAAATTCGTGTTTTCATAACTTTGAGAAGTCGTCAACAGAGAAAACTACAGAAAATAATATCTCAAAAAATTCAGGGTCTTGCAACTTAACTCTCTGCAGCTGACGTGCTTTAATTTTAACAATATGACTGATGTGGTGTCTGACGAACACCTTTTTAAAATCAATTATTTTTATGAAGATTTTTATTTGTCAGGCCTTTATAATTTAAATAAAAAATTAGTTTATTATCCAAGGTAAGGTTAAAACTTTATATAAAAGACGTTTGCTTGAAATTATGTGGCTGATTTCATTGATACGATTTACAACATTTACAAAGAAATGCCCGAAATTGTCTTTTGCGGTGTCTGTCAGACTACGACGTCAGCTGCAGAGGGCTAAACGCTAAAAATGTGAAAACTCGCGTGCAACATGTTTTTTTATTATGCGGGATTTTTTAAAAAATTAAAACGGGGAGTGTATAATAAAAGTTATATATATATTACTTATATAAATTCTAGAGTAGCACCGGTTATATCAGCTGATATAATACATATAAATTATTTCCCACCATATTTTTATATATTCTCATAAATATTCTCCTTCCTTCATTAACTCTTTGTAAACAAAAAAATAAACCCTTGACTCCATGGCGTATACGTAATTTCAATAAATTTTAGTTGGATAAAAAACAAAACATATTTACATTAAGCTTAACTTTAACTCACATATAAGTAAATCAATGCATAAAATAAGCAAAATAAAACAGTTATTCGTAGATACAATAAACAGATACAAGCTACTTAAATTAGGCGACAGTGTTGAGCGTCATGACGGCAGCTATAATCTACACAATAATAAATTGAATAAAAATTTAACAACTAAAAGATAAGTGTCAACACAAATTGGGACACACAAATTAATGTCTGTTCTATATACGAAATATATGTGAGTAAAAAAGAAAAACAAGAAACTAAAAACGTGGACAACTTTGCAACATTAAAAACAACTCACCCAAGAATTATCTCTAAAATGCGACATCTTGCTGCAGACTGTTCCAGCGTGCGTTCTGCTTGGCGAAATTAATCCAAATTGTGTTAAAAAATTCGGCGTAATCTCAGAGGTGAGAGATTAAAGTGTGTCGATAATAATATAAGCTCACAAAAATTACTTTTTTCAATAAATACTAGTTTTTCAATTCAAAACATAGACAAAGATTGCAGCGCGTTTTGCACTTGTTGTTGCTTGCTGTTGGCTTTTTTATTGCCTGTTGCTGTTTTTTGGTTTGGTTAAAACTTTAGCATTTCTCGCCTTAGTTGCAGTTTAATTAGCGCAACACAAAAAATACACACACTCACACACACACAGACACACACACTTAAAATCACTCTGTTGAAGATACTTAGTTGTGGAGTTGTTGGTGCGAAAAACTTTAACTAAATTAAAAAAGCCGCAGCACCACTTGACGTTAGTTGACCTGTTGTTGTTGTTGTACTTGTAGTTGTTTAATTGTTGCTGCTGCTACTAAGTGTAGCAATGAAAAAAATCAGTTAAGATTCAAATTTATAAAAATCGAAAAAAAAATAAAATCAAAGCATTTCACAGATTTCAAAACCATGATGTACACTCACTCAATGTTCAATGCTCATGTACTACGTGTATCCATGAGATACATTGAATAATAATGTTAAAAGCAGCCAAGTGTAGCGAGCACAGAAGAAAAAAAATTCAAATAAACCAATCGCGCGGTAGTTAGTAGTAGTAGTAGTAGTAGTAGTTGTTGTTGTTGTTGTTGTTGTTGTTGTAATTCAATTTCCATACAATTAACTACAATAACGTCTAATCGAACGAAATTTATTTGCGCCCCCAAAAAATTGTGCCCATAGCTTTTATTAGCTTAAGTTTTCGTTTAGCTTTCTATGCTAGCATTTTAACGTTTCGTTTCGTTTTGTTTTGTTTTTTATTTGGTTTGGTTTGGTTTTTTACTAGCCAGACACTCCTCTACTTTTGGAAAAAAAAAATTAAAAACAAACTCAATGCGGTTTATTTTTTTCCCCTGCGATAACTTTGCTTTTTTTTCTCTTTTTTAATATATGTTTTGGTTTCTCTTGTAGGCTTTAACGTTATTATTGTAAATTTTTAAAGTATTGCGTTATTTTGACTTTTGCTTTAAAACTTTTCGCAATTTATCTAATTCTTATTACATTACTTTCATCTTTATTATTTTCGTTATCAACACACGCGTTTCGCTACACGATTTTCATTACGAACCACATCGCATGAAATTCAAACTCGAACTATTGGTAGCTGCTTTGCTTGCGAACGATCATATTGCAGTTCATACTTGGCTTAGTCAAAAATACATGTTTGTGGCCAAAACAAACATTCGAGCGTGTGTGGAAGGAACTTGTTTGCTACATACATGCTGGAACGATATTGTTTGTTGACTTATTTTGATTTTTTTTTTCAGTCGTTTTGTTTTTGTGGCCACAAGCCGGTCAAAATGTTTTTATTTTTCAACTAGCTTAATATGCCCGGCCTTTCCCGGGTAGTATTTAATTAACAATTTGTACGCTCTAAAGATAAAACCTTATATTAAATTGTATAAAAAACTGTACATAATTATTCTATATAATATAGAAATTATTGGTGGTTTAGTAAAAGATTTGTACTGCAGCATCTTCTGGTGTTAAGGCTAGATCACAATAGATAGCTGCAAAACACTAATCGTACCTGATAACCTCTTTATATAAATTTTCATGTTAATCATCTGAGCGGTGTAGAAGTTTTTGGCGGTTTGTTGTATATTATTGGGAATACCGTGTACGTTGACCAATTTTTCCACGACGACCTGGCATTGTTAGTATTTATATTTGAATTTTATACATGCTATAGTTTGTTGAACAAACTAACATATTGTTTTTTTTTTCGATGAACCGTTAAACACTTATTGAATTTTATAGCTACCGTTAGAAAGGAAATTGAACGAACATAAATCCAAAAAAGTTTTGGAAAATTTTTGTCGTTGGTGGTTGCTCACCATTTCTTGCGGTGAGCTAATTGAATTCAAAAAAGGGGTACGAAAAATATATTTTAAAAATTTTTAAGAATTTGTATATGTACTTAATCTTAAAGCAAACACAATTACCTTTTCAACAAAATACAAATTATGGTGGGACTCAATGCGTCCTTGAGATATGGACATTTTTACAAAGATTTATATTAAAAAATATATTGAACTTTTTAACAAAAAAAATTTTTAATGAAACATATTAAAAACAGCGGAGTTATTAGCATTAAAAGTAAAAACTTTGATTTTCATATAATTTTTTTTTCTCATTATTAGCTATCAATGTTTTATGAAAAATTCGTTGCACTAAAAATGATTGTACCTACTAAAATTTCTATTAGCTGCGTTCTTTCATTGGAGATCAGGATCATATAATCGCATTTGCAAGCAAAGCAAAAACAACAACAAATCCAGCAAGTGAGTTAGACATTTAAATTGATCCAATTCTGTGTTTTTAAGTGTTGAAAGCGCAACTGTGAAAGTAGACAACACTTAGCCGTTATTGACGGCAAGATGATGCTGCGACTGAAAAAACTGGCAGTACTGCATTATTTACTTTTTAAAAGTTTGGTAGCAATAGCATTTTCGCAAAATATTTCGCAAAATTTTTCGCAAAACTTATCTGCTGCTGCATAAGAACATCAGATATTCTTCTGTTACATAGCTGTTAAGTAATGATTAGTAATCGTAATGATTAGTAATTAGATTACATTTTTTGGAAAGGTGAAGTAATGATTACAATACGATTATATTCAGTTTTATACTAATCGTAATTGATTACGATTACAAATAATCTAATAATAATCGGAATTACTTGAGATTACGATAAAATAATCAAAAAGAATCAACAAGAATCAAAAATAATCAAAAAATAATCCGACTACTTTCAAGATTACTTTTGATTCTTTTGGATTATTTTCGAAGTTTTTTACTTTCACTCTTAGTGGAAAATAATCATATTAAGTTCAATGATTACTTTTGATTTCTTTTGATTATTTTTATTCACACATATTGGATATCATTAACAAAAAATGTAGTAAAGACAACTTTTGTCTATTTTAAATTAAACCAGTATTTAACTTTAGTTATTTTTTTCTTAGCCGGCATATGTTGTATCACTATTACAACCAGATTATCACACTTCGGGATTACCGGCATTTTTTTCATATGTAAAAAATGTACTTTGTACTTAAGACTATTGTTCAACGATTGCTAATTTGCTTACATTCTTCTTCTTCTCCTCCTGTGATAGAGCCAAATAGTACTTACGATCATGACTTGTAATTATTGTTTATTGTGGTATTTATCAGGGATCGTAATTTTTATAAGAGATATCCAAAAACTCAAAGATTAATTATTATTTTTCGATTTTTATTGTATTGCTCAAAAATAAGAATTATGCTTCGATTTCTATTTTTTTCATCAAAAATAAGAGTTATTTTTTGATTTTTATTTTTCTGTTCAAGAATAAGACTTGCGAGCATGCGCCAGCAACAACAAAGCTGTGTGGTGTTTTGAGTTTTATGTTTGAGGAAAAAAAGTAAAACTCGACACATGATTTTTATTTTTGAGCGAAAAAATAAAACTCAACAAATAATTCTTATTTCTGGGCATAAAAATAAAAATTGAGTTATAACTTTTATTTCTGATCGAAAAAAATAAAAATTGAGGAACAATTTTTATTCTTGAGCAAAATAATAAAACTCAAAAATAAGTCTTATTCTTGAACAGAAAAATAAAAATCAAAAAATAACTCTTATTTTTGATGAAAATTATAGAAATCAATGAATAATAATTAAATTCAATTTTTATTGGTAAAACTAAAGAAATAAAAATCATATCTTATTTCGATAGAGCATGCATTAAGCAGCATAATGAAGTTATCCAAAATGTGCTCCGACAATGGGATCATGTTGATTTTTTTCGATTTAATTTTTGGAAATAATCGTTATTTTCTATCCCTGGTATTTATTGTTTTTGTCATCATTATTAGAGATGGGATAGTGGGTAGCTTTTTGCTGCCATCTCCCATGATAAGAGCGAAATAGTACTTACTATCATGACTTGTAACATATGATCATGCATGATTCGCGCAAATCACCTGATCTGTGCCATCACTATTTATTTTATAGGAAAACAATTTGCCGAATTTTTTCTATTTACATTTTGCTTTGTTTTTTTAACTTCAATTGTGTTGTGTTATTTGTACCTGTAGTGCTATAAAATTTGTACTACTAGTATGCTACATTGATTTATAAATTTATATTAAATTCATTAATCACAGAATTGTTAATACCGACTCTTGTGACACTGTGCAATAGGCTGCACAAACTAAGCAAAATCCAGGGCCTGCAACAAATATCCTCGGTTATTATAAAAATGGAACAGATGTTGAGACAAAGGTTTCAACCATATTTCATTTTTCAGCCTGAGGCTAATATCGCAATTGCGGCAACAGTACTAATTCCAAGCATAAAAATGAAATGGCTCAAGGTATTGCAGAGATTAACTCCAGAATTGACTGTCGAGACTATAACCAGCAGAGTTTTGGATACACTTTACAGTTTTTTTGCAAAAAAATGCAATAGTGTTGAAATTAAAGATAATAATTTATCGACCTTGCCCGATTTTTTTGATTTCAGCAATGACGGTAAGCTAATGCGTATAGATTTGAAATTACAGATGAAGAAATTGAAACAAGTCTTTTCCACAAGATGACAGCAATCTTGACCGACGATCCGCTATAAAATATCAACTCTTCAGTTACTTGAATGATAACTCAAGTGCTAATGAGATTTTCCAAAAATATGACTTGCTGAAGGAAGCATTTATTTTTTTTAACACACCGTTAACGTCTTCAGCTCCAGTTGAACGACTATTTTCTTTTGCCGGTATCGTCAACAGTCCAAGACGGCAATCATTGTCTGGATTTTCGTTTGAAAAATTAGTTTCAATGAAGGCCAATTGTAAATATATGTAAATGAGAACTTTTATATCACTCGATCCAATGTGCATGAATTGTATGTATTGGTTTTTCTTTATTATTTGAATGTTGTATGTTTATCTTTTTTTTTTGTTCAGTTATGAATTATTTAAGTTGTAATTGTTTATTTTATATTAGTGAAGTAAATATATGTATATTTTGTATACAAAAAAAACGTTTAATTTTGATTTATTTGTTTAGAAAGTGTAAATGGAAATTCATAATATAAATGCAAAATTTTTGAAAGTAATCAAAAAGAATCAAAAGTAATCTTGAAAGTAGTCGGACTATTTTTTGATTATTTTTGATTCTTTTTGATTATTTCACCTTAATCTCAAGTAATCCTGATTACTTTTAGATTATTTGTAATCGTAATCAATTATTAATCAGAAATTCGTTAATACAGAATTATATAATCATTACAATTCTTTTTAAAAAGTAATGTAATTGATTACTAATCGTAATCGAAATTTAACAGCTCTGTTCTGTAAGCAGAAAATAGCGCCACCTGTCTGTAATCCCAAACGTGTGGGGTTAAATTTGAAGAAACTTTTGAAAAAACATTATTCAGCTATTCACCGCAAGGTGTATAGTTTGTACCCACAGGTCTTACAAATGTGGCGCCATCTATCTGTGAATTTAACGCACAGATCAAAACTAATGAAATAATTGTGCTGACCAGATGCGCATATGTTTTATTATATCGCCATATAGCTGAAACTGATTACATGAAAATATTAACTTTTACAGCATTCTTATTCACAGTCATCTTTTCGATAAAATTGTGATATATATACAACATTTAAAGTACCATTGACAAAGAACTAAGTGACAACAGTGACAAATAGAGAGAAAAAATAGAGCCATAACAACAATACAAATTTAACAGGAGGGGGGCGGGGAGGCAAAAAACTAAGTACATTACTTAAGGAATATTTTATATAATCCAAAATGTTCGTAATTACTCTAGACACACAACTTCATTCTTAGAGATAAATGGGGATGTTCAAACTACATAAAGAATTTTAACACAAAACTAAGTTTTATTAAGTCTGGTATGAAAAAATAGATTTTTAGCCATAACTTTTGATTGGAAAAAGATATTGGGGTAATTTTTTCACATAAATTATTTCTGAGACTTGACTTTTTTGTAAAAAATATAAAAACAACATTTTTGAAAAAATAAATTTCGCGAAAAAAATCAAAGGGGGTTTTTGATGACAAAAACAGTAAAATAATTTGTGCGCTTAGCTGGAAGAAATTTCGCAAATAAATGCTATGTCATATGAAAGGTAGCCAGATGTGCAATTTTTAATTGATAACATTTTTACAACAACAACAATTTTTGAGTCATTTTTTGAGTAAAAAGTCAATATTTTGGATCTTTTTTGACATAATCATAAAACATATATACACTCACTTAACGGTACATTTCAACCTTCTTTTGTGAAGTGATTTTATTGAACTTTTGAACAAAAAAAATTTGAATGAAATATATTAATGGAAATCGGATATATTTGCATCGAAAGACCAAACTTTGATTTTCATGTCGTTTTTTTCTCATTCCTAGGCAACGATATTTTATGAAAAAGTCGTTATACTGAAAATTTCTCCAATTTTGAAGATATATCAGTGTTTTTGATATCAAAATAACAAAAAAAATTTTAAATTAAATACACAAACATCTCCGACACTAAAAAGGTTTTTTATTAACAAAATTATCGTAAGTTGAAAAATTTCAGAGGGGGCGTGGCAAAAACTAAGTATGTAACATTTTAAGTTGGAATGCATTTAATATGTATACCTAGTTTGAGTAAAATCCGCCCGATTTGTATAAAGGCCAAACAAACAAACAAACAAACAAACAGAAAACTAGTTTTGTTACTATAGATAATATATAGAAATTATTGGTGGTTTATTACAAGATTTGTACTGCAGCATCTTCTGGTGTTAAGGATAGATCACAATAGATAGCAACAAAACACTAATCGTACCTGAAAACCTCTTTATATAAATTTTCATATTAATCATCTGAGCGGTGCAGGAGTTTTTGGCGGTTTGTTGTATATTGTTGTGAATGCCCCATACGTTGCCCAATTTTTCCACGACGACCTGGCATTGTTAGTATTTATATTTGAATTTTATAGATGCTACAGTTTGTTGAACAAACTAACATATTGTTTATTTTCGATGAACCGTTAAACACTTATTGTATTTTATAGTATCATAGACACAAATAAGCACTGATACTTAAAAGTTCCAGGTTAGCTTGTCATTAATTAAGCACAATGATGGTATTCTAGAATCTAGGTTGAATAAAAAAATAGCGCCAAAACACTTTTCGTACCTAAAAACTTTTTTATACAAATGTTTGTGCTAATCATTTAATAATTGGCCTTACGCCACTTGTGCTCTGAACTGCTCATATAACATATGACATTACGTATGACAAGACATGTTACATAACATATCCTATGACATGGCATATGACATTACATATGATATGGCATAACATACAGGGTGTCCCAGATCAACGTTTCAATCCGGTGCTGGTTGATTCCTTGGGCCAAGAAAAGAAAAAATTGTATATCAGGGTGGGTCCATCTCCCCCCAGTGGGTTAATGAAAAAATCTCGAAATACAAAATCCCGAATGGCAAAATCCCGAATGACGAAATTCCGAAACGACAAAATCCCGAAATGACAAAATCCCGAAATGACAAAATCCCGAAATGACAAAATACCGAACGACAAAATCCCAAATCCAAAAATTTGCGCGCGAGTTAAAATCTTTGATGTTTTGCTCTTTATCTTTTAAGGCTATGCCTTTTAAATAAAAATGAATAAAAACACTTTTCAAGATTTTTTTTACTTATTATAAATTATTTATTAATTGAACTGTATGTCTCCAGAGTAAGAATTAGAATGAATTAAGCAATCTATCTCAAAGCTATGCTTTGCTAAAATATGCTAAAAAGAATATATGTTTCATGTGCTTATAAGTATGTGTATTCGTATGTTTATAGCTATGGGTATTCATATCGTGAGGAAGTCACGTACCAAAAGATGCTGAGTTTGCAGATCAGCCGGCTGTACACTGAGCCAAAATTACATTAAAATTTAACGAAAAAACTTTAAAACTTAAAGTAATTGTGCACAATATCCAGCCGGCGAAAAAATTTTTTAAGTTAAAAGCAAATGTTTTAGGTTTTATTCGTATGGAAAATAACATTTATTTTAATGACATGACTTTTAATTATTTGATGAAAAAAATTGTTTTAAAACAAAAGGAAATGCTTTAAACCCCAGTTTAAAAGTCAGTTCCAATAATTTTAATGGCATGTCATTAAATTTAATACAGAAAGAAAATTCTTTTAAATGAAAAGTAATTGCTTTTAATTTCATTTTAAGAGTAAGTACTGTTACTTTTAATGTCATGTCATTCAATTTAACCCAGAAAGAAAATTCTTTTAAATAAAAAGTAATTGCTTTCAATTTCATTTTAAGAGTAAGTACTGTTCATTTTAATGTCATGCCATTCAATTTAACCCAGAAAGAAACTTATTTTAGATAAAAAGTAGTTGCTTTCAATTTCATTTCAAAAGTACTGTTCATTTTAATGTCATTATTTTATGCTGTTGCTATGAATGAAGAATTATGTGCATAAGTGACCAGTATTAGCGAGTCGTTTTTACCTAGTGTGCGTCCCAGCACCGAATTCGTACATATACAAAAAAATTTGGCTGGTTACCCTATCTGCCTTCTTGAATTTTAAAATTGTGACAGCAGATTCAAAATCAGCTACCTCCTAAGACCTCCTAAAATGTTTAAAACTCGTAAAGAAGATATTATTACGTGGCAAGCCTATGGTAAAAACTTACACAATTTTGAAATTCCGACAACGTATTTGGATTCAGCGGCCCATTTTTACCTAGTGTTTGGTCCAGTATTGAATATCCGTCATCTTGATTTTTAAAAATTTGACATAAATCAATATAATCGAAAAAATATCGATCAATGATGGATTCTTATTTCTCATCAAAAAAATATCAATAGGCTATAACTTTTATTTCTGGTCGCAAAATAACACTGATCGAAAAAATAACGATCAAAAAATAACTTTTATTTCTGATCGAAACAATATTGATCAAAAAAAAAGTGGTATAAAATGATTGATTGATAGCGATAATCGTTAATTGCCGTCCCTGTTTATTTTACAAAGAAAATTCTTTGAATAAACAATTCCAGATAAATAAAAACGCCATATGTTTCGTGATATAGTATAAAGACATATATATTTTCTTAAATGTATTTAAATCTAATAAAAGTGTTAGAATTGTTAAGTGTGTGGACTTGCATTGGACGTGTGTCGAATGACTTAATTGGTAATAATTCATATAAGTCCTTGCTAGCACCAACTAAATATGAGCAATAATGGTCATTGAATTCCACTAGCTCTACACATTTTGATAAAATCATTATTTCGTTATTGTCAAGTATAGCTAAACATATTTTGTATAATTTTGTTAGTGGTTTTGAAATTCCAAGATAATATCCTTCTTTGTAAATAGTGCCTTTATAATTCAACTCTTTACTAACAAACACATTTTCCAAATTTAAATTTACGTCATTTACTAATAAAGCGTTACAGTATTCCGTTTCATTCAAATTACAATAATAAAAGTTGCTTACGTCTATTTCTTCTTTTAATCCATTTGAATATTTACTTAAAAAATATGAAAACCTATAACCACTTTTCACAGCAATACTTTTAGAGGGATTAACTCGTGATGTTATTGAATTACAGTAAATTTTTGATTCTTTATGTTTTGCCTCATACCGCATACACCACATTTGTTTTAATGGGCCACACATTCTTATGGCCCTCGGATAATGCACCATAAAATGGTGTTTAGGTTTGAGATTTCCGTAAAGCTGAACATATAAGGCATGGTGTTTTTGGATTAAGTTTTCTAATGAAAGTATTTCATTTTCAGTGATTTCATTTTTGAGTAAAATATCTATTATCTGTATTAAATAAATCAAGAGATTCCAACTTTCGTTGCCAATTGAAATCAAATCACCGATCATTAAAGGCAAGAAATGTATAAAGCAAAGCATTTCACTTGCTGTCATTTTGAAAGTGCATTTTTGCAAGTTTTTTTTTGTAATATTTAGGGAAACATTGCCTACATCGAATTCACCATACGGAAAAAGTCTTTTCCTGTTATTAATATATTTTAAAGTAATGCATTTGTTGGTAATAAGAGATAAAAATACTTGCGAAATATCGTAATTACAGACGCCTTCGAAGATATCGTGCATTATATCGAAGCTAACGTTATTAACGCAATGAAAGGATTTTAAGTTGTTGAAAATACACACGCTTTTAATACCAGTATTGAAATTGTTAGAATCTAAGTCCGATTCATAATTTGAAATCGTTCTGATATTAGTTTCAACAATGTTTACTTGTGTATCTTGCTTCGTTTCCTTACATCCTCGGCAAAATGAAGTGGAATGAAATGATTGAGTAAATCCCAATACACTATTCAATCCAAGATTATCACCCAGTATCAAGCCAAGAACAAATTTAACTCTTTTAGACTTTATAACTATACCTTCCTCTAAAGCTTGCATTGCTTGAATTAGTGAATTAAAGCAAATAGCATTTCCACATTCTTTTATGTGTTCGCTGTCAATAAATGCTGCGTTAAATATAAAGTCTAATTTTGCCTGCAAATGTAGCGGTAGAGTAGGGAAACTGTAATAGCAACCACAAATTGAGTGTTTGTGCGAGCCTAATGGATTGTTAATCTGAAAGTCGTCAAAAAACATATTGTATGGAATTATTATATCTGTTTCATTTGATTGAATATTTTCTTTAAAGAATTTCGCGTTCACAAAATTACTTATTCCATTACTTTCAACAAGTTTTGCTGTATTTGAAATTAATAAGTCCAAAACGGAAGGTAATTCACAAAATGACTTGATTTGAAATGCTATCGGCATTAATTCTAATTTTCGTGTAAGTGGTGATAATGTAGGAATTCCCTTTTGAAAATTTTCTTCTATTTGATTTTGAATAACAACAGACTTATGAGGCAAATACATATCGTTTTCTTTTAATGATTTCAACATCAAGTGCTCTGTTTTTAAGTTTTTAAACGCATTTTTGCAAAATTCAGACAAAAGTGTCATATTATGTAGTACTGTTGCAAAATTATTACAAATACTATTGTTTATAAAATCAGAAATTTTTATAAGCACTTCTGACATCATATTCTGAACAAAAAGTGCGTCTTTCCTTGCTATGGAACTTTTTGAGTATAAAGTTAATGTCGTGTTCAATAGAGTATTTTTTAAGTCAGATATCATATGCTCTATTGATTGCCTATTTTCTCTAGGTGCATCCAAAAAATTACCGCTGACTTCCTCATGATATTCAACATTTACATAAAGTGGCGGTGTCATATCATTTAAGCAGTGACCTTGTTTTTTATCTTCATTAAAAATGTTCTGATTGTCATCAGCGGAATGTTTTTTGAGATGTCGTTGAAATGACGTAAAGTCTGTAAATAGTTGATTGCAATTATGATAGCTACATTGCTTTGTGTCAGTATTAGAAATCATGTGATCATTTTTCAAGTGTTTAAAATAATTGGAAATATTTAAAAAAGATTTATTGCATACGAAACAGTTCGCCATTTTTGATAACTTTAGACCTCACGAAAATGCAAAGACCATTGATGATTTAGCATCGAAAAAGATCAAATTGACTAGTTCTTATTCTTACTTTTGTTTACTTATTTGGAGTTGTTGTAGAAACCAAGTGCTCTTGGAATCCTAATTTAAACAGACAAATATTTTTCTTAGAGGTCATGGATTCTGATGTTGCGGCTTTATGCTCAAATCGGTTTCGTTGTCTGTATTAGGTGTCATAGAAACCGATGTTATCCGATCACACCTAAGCGAAATATTTGTCGACTTCAATTCAGATTCCAAGATCACTTGGTTTCTAAAACAACCCCGATTATGTAGCTGTAAGGCTTCCTCACATTTTCATGTGATCCAAAAGCGCAGAGAGCACTGATGATTTAATATCAAATTGAGTAGTTATCTCAAAGAAATACTTTTGAATAAATAACCAGGGTAGTTGACATAGCCGCGGATATTTCAAATTCAAAACAATATAGATTTTAAAAGTACAATCCAAAGCTGCCTTAAATGTGCCAAATTTGTAAGTGATTTGGTCGAAATAAACATAAAATGATTTCAAAACATAAATATCTGTGCCTTCCACAATTAGAAGAGGTTGCACACCGATATCGGATATTAATTTGTCACTTACTAAGCTGTCAATGTTATTTTGCAGCTCATTTATATTAATAATATGTAGCACAAAAGTTCTTTCGCTATCCTTTATTGTCCCCCAACGGCTTTTGTCCAATCGCTTAGACGGCTTCAAAATTGAACTTAAGAGGTTCACTAAAACGTAGCTCTGCACATCTAAATTGAAAAGAATTGGTTAAATATCTCTATGCTTAAGCGAAAACCAATATATACTTTTTTATCACCAAGTTCTATAACCAGATTGTGCAGAAGCTACGCTAGAAAATGCTATCAGGTTGTATTCTGCGTGGATATTTCATGCTTCTTGTAAAAATTGACGGGTCTCATGAAAAATGCATTCCGGCAGCATTTTTCAGCGTAGTTTATGGATAACACTGTGCGGCACGAATATCTGTATTTGATAATTTTAACATTTTCCACTTATTTTTGGTATGAGGAATCTCTTGGTGACATTTTGTTCTAAAGTGTTCGGTAAAGTGGTAAAACAAATGTCACCACGAGATTCCTCACACCAAAATTAACTGAAAAACCTTGAAATTATCAAATACAGAGAAAAAAGGTGAAAAAAGCGCACATTGTAATTTGGCTATATAAGGTGATGTAAAAAACGCAACTAATATTAGTAGGTTATACCTTCGCTGGGGCATTGAAATGCTTTCTGAAATTCAGCTATGCTTGCTTTATTCTTCAAGTGCACAGCATAAAATGGCTTTATTTTTTCTTTAAAAACATTCCACTTCTCTTCTATAAGGTCACACTTAAGAGGAAATCTTATGTTGAAGTCAATATTTATCTAGAATCAAAACAATTAAAATTCAAGGCGTGACAGCTACAAAATTTATATTATATGCATACCAACTGCGGTGCTCGCGAATCTTTCAGCAGACGCCACTCCATATATATTGACTGCGGATCTAACGTCTTAATTTCGTCCTGGCGTAACAAGTAGGTGCGCTCCCATCGATCTTTCACAACTTCCCAATCGTTGATGTCCTTCTGCAATTCCTCTTTAAATTTGATTTGAATAGTTTTGTTGTATTCTACAGTTGTGATGACTGCGGCGTCGGGGGTGTTCGGTCTTTTTCTCTTATGTTGCAGGTTAGTGTATTTGTTGAACAATTTCCCTGCAGCTCTCTGATTTAAAGTTCTAGGAATGTAGTAATAGTCCCATGAATGAAATTAAACAATTAGCAAGGTAAATACAGATTTCTTAAATTGGTACACGGAGAAAAAAGGTAATTTTTTGAAATTGAATGGTTGCTTAAGGGACTCTATTAAATTAGACTGTATGTGTTAATTTTCAGGTTGTACTTTTTCATATAAAATTTTTGAATTTTTTAGATCTATATCTATATATGTGGGACCCATGATATAATAATACCAGGTAGAAGCGACAGTTCATTTGCAAAACATAAGCTGTCAAAATACATAGCAAAAAGAGAGCGTGCAAAAGCCGCCATTGCGTTTTTGGTGTATTTGACAGTAGACGGTTTGCTTGAAATGAGGGAATCAACACAAATGGCTTCTACCTGGTATAATTATATCATTTGTGGGACCTAGTGTGTGAGTCCAAACCTGTTTTTTGGCACACTATGTCCCTTTTCTCGAAGAAGGTCACATATATATTATATATCTATATATGGGGCGTTATTTTAGAAGTGATCCACCTAAAATTGTACAGTATTCCGATTTTGATGAATTTTTTTATTATTTTTTTTATTATATTGTCAATTTTTACGTTTTCATTGTAATTTTTTTCCAAATTGTCATATATTTGTTTTGATATTTTTCTTGGTATTTTTGAACTTTGAACGAAAAAAAATAGAAAGTGTTTGCCTTCGCCCAAGGAACAACATAGAGTGTTGGAAAATTACCCACTAGGTGGCGCTGGGGCAGCTTTTCTCAAAATTTTTTTTTGTGAACCAATTTGGCTCAAATTCACACGATATAATGTTTAAATAAACAGAAAAGTTTTGGCAAAATTTGGACAATTTGGCAAAAAGAAAAAAAAATAAAGCGCAAAAAACCTCTAAATGCCAAGGAGTAGCAAAGCACGCCGGGAAAGGTAGTATATATTTCAAAAACAATATGTTGTTATTTTGACGAAATTTGTTTCAAGCTATTTTTTTGATTACAAGTGGTGTTTAAAAAATAGCTTTAAACAAATTTCGTCAAAATAACAACATATTGTATTCAAAATATATGTCAATATTTAAAAAATTTAAAAATTTTTTATGAAAAAGTACATCTTGAAAATGAACACATTGTGTTCAATTTTCAAAAATGTCGATTTCTGTCAGTGTAAATACTTACCAAAACAAGTTTTTCGTTGGGGAATATGTCACCAATTTTGTGAGTTATCTTCTGGAAGTCGCTTGTAGATAACTTTATGTCGTTGTCGAAAGTATATTCAAGTATAACGTCCACTATGTGCTTACGCTTCTCCTCATTCAGTTTTTGGTACGTATTGTAGTATTCAACTACACATCTTCCCTTTCTATTTTTCTGAAGAATGTCTTCAATGCAGTTACAATTGAAATTTTCCTTTAACGGAAGGTCTGTGCGTATTATTTTCTAAAGTTAACATTAAAACAAGAAAGAATTCAGTTCAACAGTTACACTAAAAGCTTCTTCAAATATGCCTAAGTTGCATTTTAATTTTTGGAAAATTTTAAATTTGTTACCTGTTCTTTTTGCCACAAAAAAAGCTTCTCCCGGAACTCCGCTCTTTTCCCAATGTTTGACACTAAATCGGCAATATCTCGTTCATTCAAAAATATAATGTTGTTGTATGTGATGCCATTTGCTGAAATTTTAAAACCATAAAAAGTTAAGATTTATACGAAAAATGACTCTTCCCAAAGGTCAGTTATGTAATGTGTGCAAAATTAACCACAAAATAGTTAAAATGGCAGGACTGCTGAGCACCTTCTATGTATATTTGTGCAATTGTAATAAATTATTGCAGTAGCAGTTTTGCAAATAAAAATCAGAATAGAAGTGCAGATTGCGCTACGCAGTCTAACGGGATAACTTGCCATGCCGCATACCACATGGCAGACACGGACAAACAACTTTCGCAATTTTTTTTTCTCTCGCTCATTGTCGCCATACACTCGCCATACACTACACAGACTTGATTTACGTAGACTCGATTAAAAGCTTACTTTTGTAATTTTTTAACACACGTCTTCATTTAATAAAACTTTCGCGATTATGACAAGTCGGTGTGAATTTCACCACACACTATACAGACAGTCTGCGCAGACACAACCGGAAATCAAAATATTTTATTTCATCATTTATTTCACATTTTAGGCAGTTAATTTCCTTTGAAATGGTGTTTCTGAGAAAAAATCGACCAACAACTTAAAACTATGACCAATTTCGTATGGAATTTCAGCACTTTTTTCAAACTTTCGTGAATTTTATTTCGAAACCCATAAGAGTGCGAAATTTTTTTTCCAGATTTGTTTTTAGGGGGTCGAAGCCCATATTTCTAAAAAAAAAAAAATATTGGAGCATCGCCCGAAAACTGCAGTTGTTCCAAGATCTCCCCCATGCGCACACCTTGTTTCTTTCACCATGGCTTGAACATATTGACGACGACAGCAACTTGCCGTAATCTGCTTTATTGTTTTTACATGTATTTGTAATGGACAGAATTTGGCCTAATGCCGCAGCGTTTTGTCGTCGATTTAGAACAATTCCTAATTTGACAGCTTGTCGTTGCTGTCGTCAAGCGTCAAGCAATGTGTTCAAGCTATTACGTGTGAAAACAACAAATTTTGTCCGTGTCTGCCATGTCGCATACGGCCATGCATGT
Source organism: Dichetophora obliterata (assembly GCA_963920525.1). Taxonomy (NCBI): domain Eukaryota; kingdom Metazoa; phylum Arthropoda; class Insecta; order Diptera; family Sciomyzidae; genus Dichetophora; species Dichetophora obliterata. The sequence continues at coordinate 21,623,914 of OY986439.1, read as the reverse complement.
TGCGTTTGTTGGCATGAGGTATAGAGAAAAGCATGCGTGGTGGACAAAAAGACACTGTCGGTACCATGGTAGAAGAAACAAGGTAGTGGTGATAACCTTTTTCTCAAGAACGGCGAACATATGTCTTTGCCATACTACTTTACTTTTTTTACTTTTTTCGTTCTCTATTTTATACTAGTTTTGACACTTATGTTCGCCAAAAAGAATTGTCACCACTACCATGATAGAAGAAACAAGTTAGTGGTGACCATGGCATAATCAGAAGGTAGGGCCGATTCGGAGAAGAATGAAGTGGCAATGAGAAATTAGGGAGATATGTGTCAAATCAATCTAGTTTCTTTATGTTCATGTTTCGCAGTTAATTTCAGCTTCTCAGAAAACATAATTTTTTTTAACTTCGACGGCATTTTATAGTGTTTATTACACTGTTTTTATAATATTTTCACTCAAATTAGCACAAATTTAACACACGCGACCGCACTGTTTACAATTTTAACACATTCTATTTGTATTTATTTTAACATTTCTACGAAATTCGTCGTTTTGACAACAGACCCCATACTGCTTTATGCTATCTTCTATGACGTGTGAGAACACTACACAAACCGGCCCTACCTTCTGATTATGTCATGGTGGTGACAACAACCTTTTTTCTCATGAACGGCGAACATAAGTATCATTTCCCGTACTACTTTACTTTTTATTTTTTTCGTTGTCTATTTTAGACTACTTTTGGCACTTATGTTCGCCAAAAAAACTGCCACCACTACCTTGTTTTTTGTATCATGACCACTACCTTGCTTTTTGTATCATGTATCAGTTAAAAGTTTTCACATTTTGCTTTGCATGCTTTTGTAGTTTTGTAATAACGGATTTGTGCAAGATTGTTGTATGTATGTAGTTATTTGTTGCTTTTTTTATGCAACATAAAACAGTTATAAATTTAATAAACATCCAAAAATCTTCATGCGTGCTTAACATTTACAATGTAGGTAATAAGTGCAGATTTACAAACACCGACAATGCAGCGATTTTTCTCACCGATTTCCTGTGACCAACAAGCAGAAAATCGCTGAAGAAATTGCCGCGATATCGACGTTTGTAAATCAGCACTGAAAATGTCGCTGCCGACCATCACAGCGCGATATAGAATTTTTTAGATTACACGTACATACATACACACTTTTTTAATCCGGCTACACATTTTTTTTAATATAATTTTTGCACTTCAATTATCACTTTTGATTATATTTTACTGTTTCTTTTTTGTTATATAGTTTCCTCTACTTACTTTGTAAATCTTCAAATATTCCCGGCACTCCGAACTGCAAAAGCAGGTTTTTTAACCGATTTTCTTCCTCCATATCGGAAGGCTTTTTTTGCGCACGCACTACACCACAGAATAAAACAGACTAATTAATCTCTCAATTGAACATCTCAATAGCGACAGGTAGGGTTGCCAGGTGAGGTCAATTTTGGAGAAAGGTTTGGTCTTAGTAAAAGGATTATTTACATTTATTTGATTTTTTCTTATGCACACTTCAAACCGTTCAGGAGTTAAGACAGCAGGTCGTGCAGATTTGAAACAACGAATTTTTGTATAGGAGACTACTGACTTGTGGTCAGAAACTACAAAAAAAATTTTTTTTAAAGCTTTTTTTTCAACATTTCACTATGAAATTTTGTATAAAAATTTATTTGTTTTTTAAAAATTCAAAAAATTTCGGCCGCTCAAGGGCAAACAATTTTTTTTGGCAATGGCAAGCCTGTTTTGACTGCTATAAAAAAAATGAGAAAATCATGTAATCGGAACCGATAGCAATCGAATGTTATTGCATACATTCGTGCATCATCGGCAGCAACGACTTCGATTTGTAGAATCAAAAATTAAATTAAAAGAACATTACTTTTAATTTTCTTTTCTAGCATAGACGATTCCTTTCAAATTGCTGTGAAAAGAAATTGCATTAATTGTAAAAGTAAATGCAGTAATTTTTTTTCTCGGTGTAGGATTGCTAAGAATAACAAACACTTGCTGTAGCCGATCGTTCAACATTGTATTACATTGGAGACAATGTTAACTCGCGCAAATTCATATATGTTGCAGATTCTGCTTTGCATCTCAAGCATTTTCTTATTGTTTGCAACTCAAGTATTTCGCAATGTTGCAGATTCTTCTTTCAATTCAAGTATTTTACAATTTCATGATGTTTAACCAACAATTCAACGAAAATAGACTATGCTTATGGATTACGGTTTACACTGAAATGTAATATTAAAAATTTATTTCACTGCTAGATGACGTTGTGAACAGTAAAAAATCTTAATTCAAACGTTTACTTCGCAATTCAATTCCTTTTTAAAAACACTGTAGTTCAATCCAATTTCTGTAATCTAGTGTGCCAGAGCGTAAATGTTAAAGACGGAATATAAAATTAATTTTAGCATAAATTTTAAAACATTTTAAATCTACGAATTGTAAACTTGCTTATAACAAAATAACTGAAATTGTTTAAATAAAGGACGCGACAAACTTTATATATCTGGTTATTTCTACCATCTAAATAAAAGGATCAATGATTGTCATCATTGGGAATGCGAACAAAGAAAACTACTCAAATGCAATGCTCGTATTACAACCATAAAAACAGAGGAAAATGGAAAACATACGATCAAAAATGGACCATCGGTTCACAGTCATGAGGTGGTAAGTCACAAAAGGGACATTTACGCATTCAATCAAGTTGCGAAGAGCATGGGAAAATATCATTCCGACTTAAGAACTTCACGAATTATCCGGGAAGTAACTAACAGCAATCCGGCCAACACTCGTGTTTACTTGCCATCCAAAAAAGCCCAAAAAAGAAAAATCCAAAGAACAAGACGAGATCCGCATGAGCCTATGTCCTTAAGTGAAATCAACATTCCACACTCCCTAAAATATATCGATAGCCAACTTTTCATTCACGCCGAAAAAAGCATAGGGAATGACAAAATTATAATAATGGGCACACGTGCTACCATTACCACTTTGGGTAAGTGCAACTGTTTGCTAATGGACGGAACATTTTTTATTGTTCCAAAATTAGTGAGGCAACTTTTTTCCATACATGGCGTTTTTGAATATCAAGTTATTCTATTATTATTTATTTTAATGAGCTCTAAGTCAGCTCAGCTCTATTGTGAAGTTTTTTATGAAATATGCCAGATTGCATGTGAATGGAGCATTAGCTTAAATCCAAAAAGAATCATTGTTGACTTTGAAAAGGCAAGTGCAAACGCTGTAAAACGATACTTTCCACAAATTGAGCTTCGTGGATGCCTTTTTCTTGGATGAAAAATAAGCCGTTGGTTTCAAAAAACTTATATTAGATTAAAAAACAAGAATCCAAAATATCCCCCAGATTTCTGGTGCATAGAAGATAACTGCCAGAATCAATTTCCAAGAACCCAAAATAGTGTTTGAGGCATGGCACCGACGCATGAAATCACTTATAGGGAAAAAAACGCTGTCTTATACGAGCTCATTCATCATCTTTCGAAGGAAATAGTTCTTATACAAGTAATAATTCACAAAATTAATGCTGGTGAAGAAATCCCAATAGGGAAAAAAAATAAAACAAGGCAGCAAAAAATAAGCAACATTCTCCAAAAATTTAAAGAAACACCAAAAATTGACTTTCTTAAGAGAATTGCAATTAACTTATCCTTATATTAATATGTTTACTTTTCATTCCTTTTTTTACATTTTTGGCATAATTTTACTTTAGGGCTCGCTCGGACACGAATATTTTTTATCTTATATTTATTAAATGTACTTAGGCCTCGTAAAAGGGACTTTAGACTTCGTAAAAGGGAAAGTAGCTTCAACAACCTTAAATATTTGCACTGAATTTTCGAATTTCGCCAAATTTTATCTCCTAAACCAAACGAGAGTGACAGTTTTTTTCGCATATTTAAGCTTAGGAAGCCCAAATACATTTAATAAAAATAAAAAAAAACAAGTAAGGAATTATCTTCGACTGGGCCGAAGTTAAAATACCCCCACGGCCGAATTAAAGTATATATAAAGTCTTAAGCAAACTGTTAAATATATTTAAAGAGATTTTCCCGTTTTGGTTTAGTCACTTTGTATGGGAGGTAGGCGTGGTTTTCATCCGATTTTTACAAATTTAATACTCAAAATAAATATTCAATATTTAAGACACTGTGCGAAATTTGAAGTCATTAAATTGATTTTTGTGGAATTTAAAGAGATTTTCCCGTTTTGGTTAAGTCACTTTGTATGGGAGGTAGGTATGGTTTTCATCTGATTTTTACAATTTAAATATTTAACACTCAAAATAAATATTAAATATTTAAGACACTGTGCGAAATTTGAAGTCATTAAATTGATTTTTGTGGAATTTAAAGAGATTTTCCCGTTTTGGTTAAGTCACTTTGTATGGGAGGTAGGTGTGGTTTTCATCTGATTTTTACAATTTAAATATTTGATACTCAAAATAAATATTAAATATTTAAGACACTGTGCGAAATTTGAAGTCATTAAATTGATTTTTGTGGAATTTAAAGAGATCTTACCGTTTTGGTTAAGTCACTTTGTATGGGAGGTAGGCGTGGTTTTCATCCGATTTTGCTTAGATTCGAACTTGACCTCCATTTTTGTATAAAAAGCTTATATTTTGATTTCGTTATGATAGCTCAAAAATTACGGCTGCTATCGTGGACACAGACGGACAGACGGACAGACTGACAGACTGACATGGCTAAATCGACTCAGGAGGTGATGCTGATCAGGAATATATATACTTTCCTATACCGGCCACGCCTCCTTATCGGCGTTACAAACGGAGTGACAAAATTAATATACCCCCATTACGTTTTTTAAACGTGGGGGTATAAATATTCGGGTACGGTTCCTAAAGTAAAATTATTCCATATTTTTATACAATTTTAATGATTTTGGAAAAAATTATTCATTTAAAGATTTTTAAATTGAACTCGTTATTAATATCTTTGTTACTTAATTTGCTTACAAATAATGAAAATAGTTCAATAAAATGTACCTACATTTTATAAATGAACTGGTTTACTCTTCAAATCAGTTCGGGATTTTTATTTTTCGGGATATAGTCGTTTCGGGATTTTGACGATTCGGGATTTTGTCGTTTCGGGATTTCTCTAAAATTGCGGGATTTTGTATTCCGGGATTATGGCTGTATCCCCTTGTTTACTCCTTAAATCAGTTCGGGATTTTCGGGATTTTTATTTTTCGGGATTTTTTCGTTTAGGAATTTTGTCTTTTCTGGATTTTGTCTTTTCGGGATTTTGTCGTTTCGGGATTTCTCTAAAATTTCGGGATTTTGTCGTTCGGGATTTTGTATTTCGGGATTATGGCTGTATCCCCTTATTTACCCTTCAAATTAGTTCGGGACTTTTGGGATTTTTATTTTTCGGTATTTTGTCGTTTCGGGATTTTGACGATTCGGGATTTTGTCCTTTCGGGATTTTATCTTACCTGGATTTTGTCTTTTCCGGATTTTGTCGTTCGGGATTTTGTATTTCGGGATTACGGCTGTATCCCGTGCGGGATTTAGTGTTTCGGGATTATGGCTGTATCCCCTTTCTTAAGAGTATTGCAATTAACTTATCATTATGTAAATATGATTTCTTTGCATTACTTTTTATTACATTTTTAAAAAATTTTTTTGATTTTGGCAAAAATTGTTGACAAGTTTTAAATTGAATTCCCTTTTAATTTCTGTGTTACTTATTTTGCCTACAAACTATGAAAATAATTCAATAAAATTTACTTAAATTTTATAAATGAATGTGTTTTCTCTTCAAATCAGTTCGGGATTTCTCTAAAATTTCGGGATTTTGTCGTTCGGGATTTTGTATTTCGGTATTATGGCTGTATCCCCTTGTTTACTCTTCAAATCAGTTCGGGATTTTCGGGATTTTTATTTTTCGGAATTTTGTCGTTTCGGGATTTTGTCTTTTCTTGATTTTGTCTTTTCGGAATTTTGTCGTTTCGGGATTTCTCTAAAATTTCGGGATTTTGTCGTTGGTGATTTTGTATTTCGGGATTACGTCTGTATCCCGTGCGGGATTTTGTATTTCGGGCTTATGACTGTATCCCCTTTCTTAAGAGTATTGCAATTAACTTATCATTATATTATATGTTTTCTTTGCATTACTTTTTTTTACATTTTTAAACAATTTTAATGATTTTGGAAAAAATTTTTGACAAGTTTTAAATTGAATTCCCTTTTAATTTCTGTGTTACTTATTTTGCCTACAAATTATGAAAATAATTCAATAAAATTTACTTAAATTTTATAAATGAACGTGTTTACTCTTCAAATCAGTTCGGGATTTTGGGATTTTTATTCATTTTTATTTTTCGGGATTTTGACGATTTAGGATTTTGTCATTTCGGCATTTTGTCTTTTCTGGATTTTGTCGTTTCGGGATTTCTCTAAAATTTCGGAATTTTTTATTTCGGGATTATGGCTGTATTCCTTCCCCTGGTTCGAGCTATTAGTGAAAGTATAACAAAAAATGGCATTTTTAGGTGTCATCAGTTTTAATGCAATAACTTAAAAAGTCTTACAGATAAGAACCTCTTTGAGACAGTTTTTTAAAGCTTTTTAATAAGGTTACTAATATCTTAAAGTTAAAATTTTTTGGTATTTTTAACCACGGAATAATTTAAAGCAACTTAAATATGAAAAATATGTTTTTTTTTCTTTTTTTCACTTTAACCTCGTTTTACATAAAAAAGTTCGTATATTATTTTTTTTCTGATGCAGACTTAATCGCCAAATAATTCTCTGCAATACTCCATTATGCGGCTTCACCGTATATCCACGAATACCCAGCAGAATTTTTGTTACAAATGTGACATGCATTCTTAGGGACACTGCTTCCAGAAGACATTCTATAGATCACATTGTGCTTCTTCTAAGCCTTATCAAAAAGTGCTTTCAAGAAGCATTCTCATAAATCACTTCTCAAAGACATTCAAATAGCATTTAATTTCAATTATTTTTTTTCAGGTATTTTTTAATTTTACTTGGGCTTTTTCAAACCTCCAACAAAACGCAACCACTTCCTACTTCAAACACCAAAATGCCGTTAAAGTCGGGAAAAGGGATATTTTGCGTGGATTTTTTAAGCCCAAAACAAGAAACCCCAGCGAGAAAATCGGGATATTTTCCGTAGGATTTTTTAAGCCCCCTAACCACAAAAACCATTTCATTCCATGGTTCCAAAAACCATGCCTTTTTAAAGTTCTACTCAAAAACATCTATTAGAATCCTTTCATTTAAGGGATCAAAGAAATCTTCCATTGAACAAATTCTGAAAGCACTGCTAGAGAAGACTAAGGAAAGCATTCCTCCCAATGATATGCATATGTTAAAAGAATGCCTTCTGGGTATGAAAGAGGAAGGAATGGAATTCAAGACTTTCCCTTCCACTTTACCTTCTTTTGGAAGCACTTTTTTTGCTGGGTAAGAGCGTATTTATTATTTTATGAAAACATACACTCAAAAAGCACATACCATTTACATGTGAATCTAATTTGATTTTTAAGAGAAGTTAAAAAATATTAAATATGAGAAAAATAAAGAGATATGCATTTCTCTATTATGGTTTTATGTCTAAAAAACAATTTGTGAAGCAAAACTTTGCTGTTGCCATATTGATGAAGCTTGTAAGTGCTTTTTGAGTGTGTGTTTTTATAAAATAATAAATTCGCTCTTATTTAATACTGTACGGTAAAGCTGCATAATGAAATATTGCAGAGAATTATTTGGAGATTAAGACTGCATCGGAAAAAAAAATTATATTAGAATTTTTTTTTTATGTAAAACAAACTTAAAGTGAAAAAAAGAAAATAAAAAACATATTTTTCATAAAGTTGCTATAAAAAACATAGTTTTCAAGTTGCTATAAATTATTCCATTGTCAAAAATACAAAAAAACTCTAACAGAAATTAGTTAACTTTTAAAAAAGCTTTTAAAACCGTTTCAAAGAGGTTCTATCTGAAATACTTTTTACGTTATTGCATTAAAACCGATGATACCTATGAATGCCATTTTTTGCTATACTTCCGCTTATAGCTCGAAACAGGGGGAGGATGGACCCCCCGCGCATACAATTTTTTCTTGTCTTTGCCCAAGGAATTAACCAGCACCGGATTGAAACGTTGATCTTGGACACCCTGTATAATATGGAAACTAGGGTGTCCCAAAAATATATATTTTTTTTATTTTGACAGATGTCCGCGGCTTTAATACTTCCACTTGGCCTTAGAAACAAACACCCTCTGTGAAGTGCATCTCAATTGGTAAAGGTTTCAAAAAAACTTACAACGTCACTGATTCAAACTGGTTGCCACCACGCCAGCCACAACAACACTTAAAGCAACTCAAACTTCAAACCGTTGTTCAAACAACAACTAATTATTTAAACACGACTTCGGCAGAGAACTGGTTTTGGCCATTATCGCAAACATACAATAAGTGCCGACTGGCAGAAAAGGGGTTTCGATGACAGAAAGTTTTCCTAAAACCACAATAAAAACACTAACAACAACAAAATAGCGCACTATCTGTACAGTAGCTAATAAAGCAGCTACCTTGACTGACACCTGTTGCTGCAGCGCTACTAAGAGTTGATGATGCATCACCGACGATGAGATGATGGGATGCGATCAAATGACATCATGTTGAGCACATGATATGATATAATATGAAAAGAGCGCGGAAGTGAATGAATTGAGTTTTCTGCAAAAGAGTGTACAATTTTCACTGCAGCTAAAACAGAAAATATAAATAGGACTTGACTTAATACAAAACAATACTTCAAATTCTCTGAGAAAAAATAGAGTTAAAAAAACTTAGCTAAAACACACACAGCTAGACGATGAAATTTTCTATTTTTTTTTTTTAATAAAAACTGATTTTTGAGTTTATATTATTTTGTCATGTTTATTCTTGTAACATTCTAATTAATTAAAAACTCAGTTTATTTAACGCAGCACACAGTGTTTCTTAACATAGTAAACAATAACTTGAAACTTAAACTAGTTGTTATAGTGGTAAATAGTTAATTTTTTACAATTGAAATGGTTTATAGTTTGTTTTTAATAATATTAGGAAGTAGATGTATGTGCGCGTTATAGATTTTTTTAATTTAGAATTTAAAACATTTACAATGGCAAAGAATTTAGCTTATACAAAGACTTTGAGGAAGTAACCATACAATTTTATTATATTTTAGCTTTAAGATAAAGTTTTTTTTTCAATATACATACACAATTTTAAGTTCATATCTAGCTAGAGCGAGAGCTTACAGTTTTGTTTATCAATGTATAGTAAAAGATTTTCATAATAAAACTCAACAATATTATAGTAATTGATACAAAGTAACAATTATTTTTATTTGTGTTTTTTTTTAATAAATTAAAAATTAGTTTTGGAAACATTTTAATAATATTACGTTAAAGTTGTTTGTGTTTTTATTTGTGTGTCAATATTCACGGAATGTTAATAAAGCTTTGTTAGTTATTTTAACACAAAAAGCTTCAAATTTACTGAGTTGGCTTTAGAAGGAAGAGACAAATAGATCTAAGCTTAGGGTTAACGTTTATGTTTATAAAGATAGACCTGTAATTTTGTTTTATAACTTGTACTTAAACTTTGCAGCAATGTACTCATGGTGTCCTTATATCTGTCGCAATTGAAAAACCATTCATTCTAAGGGTACGATTTTCGAAAGGTTGCGCTTTTTTAGGTTGAACTCAGCTCAACACTTAAATTTTTGGGGAATTTCAAGATTGTGCTGTGATGTGCTGAAGTTGAGCAGCAATATGCAGTTATAAATTTTGAACATTTTTCGAATTACCAATGTTTGTAAGAAATTAGTCCCACATGTGAAGTTTTTCAAAATCCGATATTTGTGCTGGGATGTGTTCGTATTGTGCTGTAATGTACCATACTGAGGTGGAAAAAGTCGCATCTTGATTACTTTGTAGCGTAAAAATAATTTGCTTGTTTAATATTATAGAAGATAGCACACATTGGACGCATTACAGCACATATTTAAGTTATCACATATTTAAGTTATAAACATATTTAGTTTAAGTTATGTTATAAATCAAAACTACAGTCAGTCATGTGGCTTTATAAAGTTTTTAATATAGAAAAAATTTTAATATTATGATTTTGAAAAAAGTAGTTACACCCACTCGACAATCATACATACATGAATAATTAAAGGTATGTTTTATTATTATGAAACCAACTACACGAATAAAGCTTGCTTACAATTACTTAAAGCTCTTTTTTACTACGACTATGATAATTTAGTCAATTTTAATTTTTCTATTTAAAATTTTGAATGGCTATTTATTAGAAACCTAACTAATATGCTCTAACTTTGTAAAAAGCTTTGTTTAGAATTAATTGCAAAATAATGTTAAACAACCACAAAAATAGTTGCAAGCATAAAAATTTTAACTAAATACAGCTCACAATAATTGAGTTATTTTTTTAAAACTGTTTTTTAAAACGCATTTAAAACTTTTTACATCATATCCAAAATTTTATTTAAAAGCCTAATTTAAATATAAAAAAAAAATTACAAAACATTTAAAAAATGGTTAGAGTTTTTCAAAAGCAAAACCAATATATATATATTTTAATCAAAAAATGTACTAAAATTTCAGCTGTTTTGAGTCTTTTCCGGTTAAAGCTTTAAGAGATGTACAAAAAGTTAGCTTCGCCATCATAAAGATTCATGTATAAAAGAGTACATATGTACTGCGTTGTGCCTTTTATGTGCTACCACGTGCCGCTTTGGAAATAACAATTTAATACAGGAACCGAAAGTAACTGTTATTTTACAATCCTCAGATGAAAATGTCATAACAAAAAAGTTGCTGGTAAACCTTTTTAAATATACCATTATTGTTGTAATAGCAGCAGCTTCGCGAATATTAAACGCCTGTTATTATATAATATAAATTAACTGTTATTTTTTTTCTTTTATTTTTTCGATCAAAAATAACTCTTACTTTAGGCTTTTATTTTTCGGTCAAAAATAACAGTTATTTTGTATGTTTTCAAAAGCCGCTTGACCAAATAAAAAACTATTAAAACTAAAAAAAGTTTTATAGCTCAAAATGTAAGCGCTGATGGGACTATAAAAATTGCATGAAACTTTTTTTGCCGTTCAAGCGGACTTTAAAAAAACTGAAATTTCTTGATATTATTGGATGAAAAAATAAAAGGCACAAAATAACTATTATTTTCGACCTAAAAATTAAAGTCAAAAGTAACAGCTATTTTTGCCCGAAAAAATAAAAGGCATAAAATAACTATTATTTTTGTCGGAAAAAATAAAAGTTAAATGATAACTTCTAATATCCGACTTTTTTGATAAAAACCATAACCGGTACGGTCCCTGATTTAATCTAATGCTTGGTTTTCACTATGTCATTTTCAGTGCTCAGTTTTTGTCAATCGAATTGAAAATAACAACAGCTAGACATTTTTTCTACATTTGGCAATCTTGAAAAATTAAAAACATATAAATTATTAAATGAAACTATGCAAAAAATTTTCTATAGTCTTATTAAGGTGATATTTCAGGTGATAAAATTTTGTGTCGTCATAAAAATGACATAGTGAAAGCCAAGCATTATACATATTATGATTTACTTTTTTTCGAAAATTGTGCTGTAATGTGCCTAAGTTGTGCTCTTATGTATCGTAGAGTGATTAAAAATACACATTCGTTTAACAAAATGACCAATAAAAAGCCTGTGCGTCAAAAAAAAAATCGAAAGCCCTCTTGGGTGGAGTCAAGCAAGAAATTTGTTTAAAAAGTTTTCAACGCCCTCATTACCTGCCATGATTTTGGAAAAGTAATAACTTCAAAATAAATATTTAAACATTATGAACTGATGTTTTACAAATTTGTGTTAAAACAGTTTTATAGCCAGTGCTGCCATATGCACAGATAAACATGTTTTTGCTAATTTTTTAAGAAATCAGATGAATGGTAGATTTTCCCAAAAAAATAGAGTTTTCTTTGTTTTATTGAAGTTTTTTTTTTACAATTAAAACAACTCTTACAAATTTTATAAATAATATATACAAAATTAACAAATTACAATTAGCCCTTAACTGGTACACCTGGTCTGTGGGACCACAACACAAAAACAAAAGAGTAAATTTCTCTATAAATGCAATTACAAATTCTATTCAATTCATTTCAATTATTCAAAATAATTAAAATAATTCTTTCTAAATAGGAAGACAAAAATTTATTTAAGACGTTCTTGAAAAAAAATAGCATGAATTTCTAACTAAATAAATAAATTAATAAAATAATTAAATTTGTAGTTTTTAGCTTTTTAGTTTGAGTGGTCCATATGGACTGTTAGTGTCATTTTTTGAGGTGTACCAGTTAAGGGTTACGTAGCATTTAAAGCTACTATTACTTTAATCCTACTTTTGAAAATTTCTTTCTGCTATTCGTTCTATCAGCAAATGTAGAAAGTATTTTTGTTCAAATCAATATAAATGAAGCCAAAGCCAGAAAAACATTAGAAATTTTCGCGTTGCGTTCCCATTAAAGATTTTTTTTAACACAAAATTTATGGAACTGTACAAATTTTAAACAGTCATCAACATATCAAAAAATTTTATAAAAAGATCCCTGCAAACATTTGGGAGACGATTGGAAGAGAAGTTGATTTGGCAAAGCATTTGCTATTCGCCCAAGGGTTCTTTGGAAGATGGATCGCTTTTCGATCTTCAAGCGATGAATGCGCATTATAAGAAACATCTTTAAAATCTTCCTTCGCTCATTTCGGTGATCGTTGAAAGATGGATCGCTTTTCGATCGCCCAAGCGATGAATGCGCATTATAAGAAACATCTTTAAAATCTTCCTTCGCTCATTTCGGTGATCGTTGAAAGATGGATCGCTTTTCGATCGCCCAAGCGATGAATGCGCGATTCAAGAAATATTTTCAAAATCTTCCCTCGCTCATTTCGGCGATCGTTGGAAGATGGATCGCTTTTCGATAGCCCAAGCGATAAATGCACGATTCAAAAAAATCTTCAAAATTTTCGTTCGATCATTTCGGCGACCTTTGGAAGATGGATCGCTTTTCGTTTGCCAAAGCGATGAATGCACGATTCAAGAAAAATCTTCAAAATCTTCCTTCCCTCATTTCGGTGATCGTTGAAAGATGGATCGCATTTCGATCGCCCAAGCGATGAATGCACGATTCAAGAAAAATTTTCAAAATATTCCATCGCTCAATTCAGCGACCGTTGGAAGATGGATCACTTTTCGATCTCCCAAGCGATGAATGCGCCATTCAAGAAAAATTTTCAAAATCTTCCCTCGCTCATTTCGGCGATCGTTGGAAGATGGATCGCTTTTCGATTACCCAAGCGATAAATGTACGATTCAAAAAATCTTCGGTCGCTCATTTCGGCGACCTTTGGAAGATGGATCGCTTTTCGTTTGCCAAAGCGATGAATGCACGATTCCAGAAAAATCTTCAAAATCTTCCTTCGCTCATTTCGGCGATCGTTGGAGGATGGATCGCTTTTCGATCGCCCATGCGATAAATGCACGATTCAAAAAATCTTCGTTCACTCATTTCGGCGACCTTTGGAAGATGGATCGCTTTTCGTTTGCCAAAGCGATGAATGCACGATTCAAGAAAAATCTTCAAAATCTTCCTTCGCTCATTTCGGCGATCGTTGGAAGATGGATCGCTTTTCGATCGCCCATGCGATAAATGCACGATTCAAAAAATCTTCGTTCACTCATTTCGGCGACCTTTGGAAGATGGATCGCTTTTCGTTTGCCAAAGCGATAAATGCACGATTCAAGAAAAATCTTCAAAATCTTCCTTCGCTCATTTCGGCGATCGTTGGAAGATGGATCGCTTTTCGATCGCCCATGCGATAAATGCACGATTCAAAAAATCTTCGTTCACTCATTTCGGCGACCTTTGGAAGATGGATCGCTTTTCGTTTGCCAAAGCGATGAATGCACGATTCAAGAAAAATCTTCAAACTCTTCCTTCGCTCATTTCGGTGATCGTTGAAAGATGGATCGCATTTCGATCGCCCAAGCGATGAATGCACGATTCAAGAAAAATTTTCAAAATCTTTTTTCGCTCATTTCGGCGTTCGTTGAAAGATGGATCGCTTTTCGATCGCCCAAGCAATGAATGCGCCATTCAAGAAAAATTTTCAAAATCTTCCCTCGCTCATTTCGGTGATCGTTGGAAGATGGATCGCTTTTCGATCGCCCAAGCGATAAATGCACATTTCAAAAAATTTTCGCTCGCTCATTTCGGCGATCGTTGAAAGATGGATCGCTTTTCGATCACCCAAGCGATAAATGAGCGATTCAAGAAAAATTTTCAAAATCTTCCTTCGCTCATTTCGACAATCGTTGGAAGATGTATCGCTTTTCGATCGCCCAAGCGATAAATGCACGATTCAAAAAGTCTTTAAAATCTTCGTTCGCTCATTTCGGCGATCGTTGGAAGATGGCTTTTTAAAAATTTTAAAAATCTATCGTTGGAATATGAAGCAGGCTATTCTATATACTTCTCCCCTAAAACTAATCATCAAAAAATTTTAATAATTTTTTGTATTGAATTGCCGTATGGAAACTAAAAATATTTACATCAGCATGATTTTCGGTGGTCGATTTTTTTTGTTGACCGATTTGACAAGGAATGTCGCCCATAAAACAACGTGTAAAGTACAACCAAGACGTAACAAGTCGCTGAGGAACCCTAAAAGCGATTCGTGTGCCACTCTCGGCGAATCGCTTAAGACGCCTTTCGGCGATTCAATAGCGACTCTTCCCAGCGAATCGCTTAGGAACTCTTTAGGCGATTCGTTCGCGAATCTTCCCACCGAATCGCTTAAGACCCGTCTCTGCAATTAGTTAACGACTCTTCCAAGCGAATCCCTTACGAACCCTTAAGGCGATTCGCTCGCGAATCTTCCCGGCGAATCGCTTTTATGGCCTCAGCTGCTTAAATTTGGCGATACCCGGGTGACTCCCAAATGAGCTTGCCGGCGATTGTCTCATCTTCCAAGCGATTCACTGGCGATTCTGAGGCGATTGAAAATGTTTGCAGGGCTATATTTAAGCAAAATTTACTATAATCTCAAAATTATTGAATAATTTTCATTATTAATTTTTCGACACTGTTAATTTTTATGTTTTGGCATTATTTATCATTTTTAATATACATATATATGTGTAATATATGTGAAACATTTTAAAAAAAATCATTAAAAAAATCCAAATACTTTTAAAATAGACAATTTTTTGATTTTAATAGTAAGAAATATGTTCTAATATTTTAAAAAACTGAGAAAAAAAATATTTAAAATAAAACTGAAAAAATAAACTCAAGATAGGCAAGACAAAACATTCGCAGCTAATTTTTTTTTATAAAAAGATCAAAGAACCAAGTCATGCGCCTTATATAAACCACATTTGGTCTTTGATCTGAAAGGAAAGGAATAGATTATTAGAGGAAGAACTGATTGGAACCATACGAGAATTATTGATTAGGCGGACCCGGATTCGAACCGGGGACCTCTGAGTTAATAGTCTAACGAACTATTCACTAGACTACAAATGCCGACTTTTTGAGCAAAAATATTATATTTTAATAAATATTTAGTAGCAAATCCACTTGCTATAACTTCCCTGCAGCAACGTGATATGAAGCTTATTAAGTTGTGAATCATATCGATCGGAATTTCATTCCCCGACGTTTGAATTCGTAAAAAAAATCTATTGAATTTCTAACATTCTGAGTACAACTATTTCCCAAAGGTTTTAAATGGGGTCTGGGGATTGCGCTGACCACTCCATAACATTAATCCCATTGTCGCTAAACCATTTCTTTATAAGCTTAGATGTTTTTGGGATCATGGTCTTGCTCGAAAGTCCAGTGTAACGGCATTTCCCATTCAGCTAATGGCATCGTCATGGTCTTCAATATACTTTTGTATACATGTTGATCCATAATGCCGTCAAAACTTTCCAAATAGAAAAAAATTTCGAATTTCGAATTTGATCGCGGAATTGAAAAATACAATAAATTTTCTATATACATTAATTATCGCTTATATGCACTATGTTTATAAGCATATCCCGCTTATATGCAATCGAACTTGAGATATTTTACTTTGTCATTTAAAATAGCCAGCATTTGTTCGCTTATAAGCATTTCGCTTATATGAATTTCTCTTTTATATGCATCAAAATTAGGAATTTTTTTAAAGCAAAGTCATAGAAAACTAACCGGTTATATGCATCCCTACTGAAAAGTCATAAAAATTGCGATTATAAATTTCACATCTCTATTGAGCTGTCAAATATGAAATAGCCAGTCACTGTCTTTGAAAGTGTCAAAGTTTCTTATCTTTTTCCTGTGCAGTTTTAAAATTAACAAAAATAAAAGAATAACCTTGTCACTCAAACAAAAAATTTCAATTGTAAAGGAAGTTGAGCCAAATTAAATTAGATAGAAGAATATATGTGCCAAAAATGCTGCAATGTACAAAAGAAAATAACAGACTTTTTTCGAGATTGAAAGGACTTAAAAAATTAAGTTAAGTTTTATGTATTACGAACCTGACTGTTCTTAAATTTAATTTTTTCTAAAAATATTTTTTATAGACATTTTTTTAAAACCATTAGTGGTAAAGTCTGGTAGAAGAGCCAATTTAAATTAATTTATGTCGAAACTGACTGTGCTTAAACTTAAGACTTTGTCTAAAAACCCTTAAGTGATATAAGACTGCTAGAAGCGGCAATTTAATATAATTTATTCTATTTTTATTTTGTAAAAACGCTTATATGATAAAATGTAATTTCTAAATGAATATAATTAAAAATTAAACCAATTCATAAGACAATTTTTATTGAAACAATATTTAAATTTTTTTTATATGCTTCGTGGAGGCATGTAACCGAGTTTTCATATAAGCACAGTGGACGCATATAACCTAGTTTTTATATATGCTTTCCCGCTTATAAGCAGCAAAAAACAAGCAAATAGAGGTTATGCTTATAAGCGATAATTACTGTAAATCTATATACAAATATTTTTTTAATATTTTACCTACAAAAATGTTTTTAAAAAAAATCATGTTTTTCAATAACTCCAATCTTTAGAAGCCTATAACATAGCAACCAAAGGCAGATAAAAAAGTTCAATTAATACAGTTTTTCTATGAGAACATTATGGCAAAATTTGAAAAAAATATGACACCCATCATTTTTTTATTTTTTGGTCCGCTACACGTAGAATGCGCCATATGCTTGATAGTTAGATTACAGACATATAATCTAATATATGTAAAAAAATTGTAATACACTGTGAAAAAATTTATTTTTTAGCACAATTCTTATTTTCGTATGGAGTTGCAAATGTTTTGTCCGATACTGTATATGATTGCTTTTTTTTAAATAAATAATTTAACTGGAATATTTAATTTCAAATTCAATGAAAATAATTTTTAACAAAAATTTAATGTATAAAGTTTTGATTATAAATTCTGTTTATGCTCTTAAATTTCATAAAAAATTAAATTTTTTTAATCGCTCCACGGCATATCGCAGCAAAACTCGAGCACATCACAGCACATATGTTACAATTTCTATAAAAAAAAATGTTAGCGCTTTACTTCTTAAAAATTATACAATTACAATATATATGAAGGGCTTATTGCAATAACGTGATAAGCCACATGATCTAAAAAATAAATTTTTTAGGCTAAATATGTAACACAATGCTTTGCCAAGAACCACTGAAGAGAATTTGGCTATTTCTTATCAATTGTATAACCTATTTGTAAAAGTTTCCGTGTTCAATTTCATTTCTTTATACAAAAATAAATTTTTTCAAAACTTTGGAGTCGATTATTTCAAAATATTTTTCATGTGGCTTATCATATTCTTGCAATAAGCTCTTCATATTATTTTTACTTCGGCACAAAATAGCACATATTTTTTAAACTTTCGTTAGGCGCAGCTGATCTAGTTGTTGATACTTGCTCTTGAATTTGCAGTTATTCTTGTGCAATATATTGTACCAATTCTCAATCCTTCTTTGACTCTTATACACATATTTTTTGAAAGATTTTTATAAATATATATGTAATTGAATATTATTTTATTTTGTTTATAAAATAAAGTGTTTCATTTTTTTTTATTTAAACATAATTTTAAAATTATTTATATCAATTTAATACACCGCTCCTAATCTCATTAAAAAAAAACACTGCGCCTAACGAAAGGTTAAGCAAAAAAAATATGATGAAGTTAACTTTATGTACATCTTTTTCATTTGATTTTTAGTCATAGTTTCTGCCATAAAAATCATACTATATATTTGCTAACTTTTTGCCTAAAAATGTATTTTAAACCTTTTTTAATAGTTATGCCGTTGTAAGCAATTTAATTTTTTTTTTTTAATAATCGTTGCTATGTTTTAATATTTCGTAATTGCAAAGTAAAGATAAATATCAGCATATAAGGTGAATTTGTTGTTTTTGTAAATATTCATTAGTTATACATGCATAATAAATATGCATTATTGTACATAATATATATGCTAATACAAATGCACATTTTTAAAAAACGTACAGTTCTACAATAATATAATGTTGAGTTTCTTTTGTCCTATATATTTTGAAGAAATTTTATAGGTATGTATATTAATAGATGTAAACATAAGTATGTATGTTTATACGTAGATATATATCAATAAATAATTTTGTGTTTCTCTCACACATTCTTTAATTACTATCTAAATATATATGAAGTTTAAATATATTTTGTAAAGATTTTATTTGTTTTAAAGCTTGAAATGCTCATAAGTTTTTAAAATGGCAACCTCATACTCATTGCTATATTTATGTAACTCCTACATGTATGCAACTGTTTCAACTTAATTAACTAAAATCTATACATTTTTGCTCATTTTTGTTAGCAACATTTTTTTTTTTGTTAGAGTTAACATGCATTTTTTTACATTAACACTTTATATGTCTATATATAAATAAATTAGTGTAGTTCTTAAACATAAGAACTTAAATCATAAAACATTTAAACATTTATGCCTAGAATTAAAAGTTCTTTGTAAAATTTGTGTATTAGTTGCTGGCTTATAATTATTTGGCACACATAACAAGTTGAATTAAATGGAGTTTGCAACAACAACAACAAGTTTATATTTTTTTGTGTATATCTTTTTTAAACAATTCTAGTACTGGCCACTGGCGGCATTGACAAAAAATGTTTTCTCTACCGCCACAGGAAATGCTACACGTTCTGCAGCTGGCTCCAAATTAACCGCACAGTAGTTATAATATCATAGCTCGTCGCTGGTTGGCGCATGCTCCTGCACATACTCTTTCGGAAAGTAGCCAACCTATGAATTAATTTAGGAATCGGGGTGTTTGATATAATTTTTTCAACTTTTAATAAGAACATTCAAAGCTCACCGTATCTCCGATTTTGCCACGCCACCAGCCTTTGCTGTCACCATCCTTGCCAATCACTAATACTTGACAGCCGGTTTTCAATTGCAGCTGATTCGTACCCTTTGGCTCAAAATCATATATCGCTGTGGCGATCACTTCTCGGAAGGGCCACTGCAGGGATTGATTTAAGCTGGAAGTAGAAAAGGCAATAGTGACACTTTTTGAGATTCTATGATGTTGCAGAAAAAACCTACCCGGCGAAATTTTCGCCTAAATCATTGCGTTCGTAATAAGAGACCAACTCAACGATAGTTTTAAAACGTCGCCTCGTCGAAAGACAATAGATGACAGAGTCGCCATCACTTTCCTGATTTATTTTCATATGTTTAATGACGTGATCATCGGTTCTATGTGTAAATAAAAAAAAATAAACATCAATAGATTGTATAAAAAATATAGTCAATAGGCTCTCTCGAGCAGATTGGGCTTCCAGTTTAGTTTCCTATCCAGTATGAGACCCAGGTATTTTGCTTGATCTGAGAAACTAAGTCTTGTTAAAGGACTAATTAAAGATAAATTGTGTTATTTGGTAAAAACCACTAACTCAGTTTTATTTGAGTTAACGCTGAGCCCACAGCTGATAGCCCAGTTGACTAGAGTATTTGGCAATTTTTCATAATACACTGGTGAGCAAATAATTAAACGCAACCATATTTTTCATAATTTCGAAATTTAGAGAACTGAAAACATGTAAACAAAAATTAGCTAATCAAGAGCATAAAAATCAACAATTCCGAAAACAACAAGCACATAGTCTCTTGCTTTGATAATTGCAACGGCATTTTTTTAAATTTTTTGGGTGAGCACAATATTAAACGCATGTGACTTTTATTTAGTCTAACTACTATCATTGTTGAATTAAGTTGCTGATATAATTCTTTTGTGCATTTCATAAAAAAGCTAAAAAATGGGAAAGGAAAATGTTTAAATGACCTTGAAAAAGTTATAATTACTGCACTTTTAAAGCAGGGTCTTTCAATGAGAGCAATTGGAACAGAAATTGGAAGGTCGTAGACTGTGGTACGTAATTTTTTGAAAAAAGGGGACAGTTATGGCTCTCATAAGAACACCGGAAAAAAATCGTAGCTAACTAGTCTCGATAGACGTCGAATTTTAGCTACTGCCAGCAATTCTATGTTGAGTGCGAGTGCCATAATTAGTACCTATAACTTAGAAGTGTCCCGTTTCACTATATATATAGAGCGCTTAAGCAGTCGGGTGCAATAGTAAGACAGCGTTTCAAAACTGCACCGAGACTTAACGGTCAACACAAGGTTGCACGTCTTGAGTTTGCAAAGAAAAACATGGCGCTGAATTTGACCAAAGTAAGTTAATTTTTTATTTTTAAAATAAGTTTTAATATGTGATTAAATTGACTTTCAGGTTATTTTTTCAGTCAAAAAAAAAATTAATTTGGATGGTCCGGATGGATTTTATTGCTACTGGAGAGATTTACGAAAAAAAAAACACGATATTTCTCCAAGATAAACTTCGGAGGAGACTCTCTGATGGTTTGGGGTGGTTTTTGTTTAAAAGAAACTTTAGAGCTGGCATTCACTAGTTAGCACATGAACTCTACTGAGTACATAGATGTTCTTAAAATGAACGTACTGCCTTATTTGAAAAATAATCGAAGAAAAAATTATATTTTTCAACAAGATAACGCGTCGATACACTCAAGCAATGCCACTAAGCATTGGCTGCGTTTGGAAAAAATCAACGTTTTACAGTGGCCACCATGTTCTCCTGACCTGCACTCAATGGAAAACATTTAATAAAAAACGAGCGACTATTTTTGGACACAATTAACTGAAGAGTGCCCGAATCGGTCTTCGTTGGTACAATGTACCTGCCCAAGGTGTTCCAGAACTAGCACTTCTTTCAGTGCAGAGGTCGGACATTTACCGACACGGGCACCGGACATATATCAGATACTTTATTGACACAAAATATGAAATTGTTTCTCGGGTATGGAGTGGAGAGCTGTTTCCATGGATTTGCTTTTGGTTTAGGCATGTTTTGCTATTGACAATGGCCCATTATCATAGTCAAAATAAAAGTCGACTCTAAATTTAGTATAAGCATTTTTGACAGTTTTTTAATATAATATGTTGTCAAAAAGCTTGCACTAAATTTAAAGTCGACTTTATTTTGACTATGATAATGGGCCAAAGGCTTTTTTCTATTTTAAATCTCAAGTGAATGTTGATTAATCTCTCAAAACCTTTTAGAAGAAAAGATAAGAGACTAATTGGTAAAAGGTCTTTTGGGTTTACGTATGAGCTTTTCCTGACTTAGATATAAAGATAACCTTCACATTAAGCCAACGTTTGGAAATGTGATTTAGGTGACGGGAGCTTTGGTAGATCAACAAAAGCCGCTCCTTAATGATGCCGTACGACTTCTGAACTTCAATGGGAGCTATACATTAGGTCCTGGTGACTTAAATGGTTAGAATTTCAAGCTTTGTTTGTGTGAGTATGTTTAGGAATCTGTTCACAGATGGTAACTGATATTCCTGAATTAGAGCATCACATCCCAGAAAGTGGGTTTTTACTAAAACATTCAGAGATTTCGCACTGTTGATGGTCGAAGTACCATCTTCCTTTCTCATGAAGTTTGGATTAGAGGGACCGTAGCTAGAATTTTCCTAAGCCTTGACGCCTCTGAGGTTTGTGCTACTTTTTCACAGAAGATCCTCCAGGGTTGTCTTTGTACTTTTCTCAATCAATTATTGTATTCTTTTAGAGCCACTTTATAGTTCGTCCACGTATCTGTGGATCTAGTGGCCTTTGCTTTATTGAAGAGTTTTTTTGACTTTTTTAGGAACTCCTCGATTCCTTTGTTCCACCAGGGTGGCTTTTGCTTCCCCTTTGGTGTTTTGAACGGACATGCGGTATCGAAAACTTTATTAATGGAATTTGTGAGACTATTAACTAGGTAGTCTAGCGATTGTTTACAGGAAGGACGAGGACGACTGAATGGTCCAGTTGAGAGATCTATTTTTAACGTGTCTAAGTAAAGATCCCAGTTCACTTATTTGAGGTTGCGCAAGCCGCTCGGTTTTGTTGTAAGAGTCAAAGAGAAAAGAGTTCTTTGAAATTGCAAAATAGAAATTGTTAACAAAAAATTATGTATCAAAAATCTATATAAATAAAAATCAATTGAAACATGTACGTCCCCTCATCACTTGAGAACGTCTGGACCAATTTGGTTGATATTTTTTTTTTGTGTTCTTTGTTGTAAGGAAAAGGTTTGTATAAAAAGAAAATTTGGAAAAATTTGGAAAAATTTGGAAAATCGCGAAAACCCGAAGAAGCTTTTTGTATGAAAATTTTTGTATTTTTTATGGGAAATATCACACACCCCCGGAAATTCTTTACCGATTGCTATTTGGCAGAGAGGTAGACTTCCACTCAGGCCAGATTTAAAGAGAAAAAGGGGAAGTGGCACCTTTCATACAGATAAAATTTGAAATATTGAATACCTTCGGAGTTATAGTCCGCGCAGCCTAGGAATTCAGTATTCGACCACGACGCCGCAAAATTTTTGATGCAAATGCGACATGCATTCTTAAGGACACTGCTTCCAGAAGACATTCTAAAGATCAAACTGTGCTTCTTCTTAGCCCCATAAACTTATAAAGAAGTTCTTTCAAGAAGCATTCTTA
This sequence comes from Dichetophora obliterata, assembly GCA_963920525.1. NCBI lineage: Eukaryota > Metazoa > Arthropoda > Insecta > Diptera > Sciomyzidae > Dichetophora > Dichetophora obliterata. The sequence goes on along the minus strand of OY986439.1, from coordinate 21,600,616 downwards.
TAACCTTTTTCTGGAAGCCATTCAAATGGCATTTAAATTCAATTCAAATGGCATTTAAATTCAATTTAAATGGCAATTTAAAGTAAAAAAAATTATATATAATTATAATATATGTTTTAAATATTTTCCGTGGGATTTTTGTAAACCCCCAATTAAATTCAACCACTTACTACTTTCAACACCAAAATGCTTTAAAAACCGGAAAAAAGGATATTTTACGTGGACTTTTTTAAACCCCCAACAAAACTCAAACACTTCTCATTTCCAAAACCAAAATCAGGTTAATGTCGTGAAAAGAGATATTTTCCCATGGATTTTTTAACTCCCAAACCACAAAAACCATTCCATTCCATGGAATGCCTTCTTAAAGTTCTTCTGGAAAACACCTACTAGAATTCTTTCATTGAAGAGCTCAAAGAAATCTTCCATTAAAAAAGTTCTGTAAGCACTTCTAGAGAAGATTAAGGAAGGGCATTCGTCCTAATGACATGCATATGTTAAAATAATGCCTTCTGGGTATGAAAGTGGAAGGAATGGAATTCAATACTTCCCTTCCACTTTAGCTTAATTTGCAAGCACTTTTTTGCTGGGGATTTAGACATGCAGTTTCATTGAAAACATTTTATGGGTATTAAACAAGGGGGCGTGGCACCTCCTACGTAGCCTTGTATTGTATACAACACAAATTGGTGATATCGAATAGCTTTGGAGTTATAGGTCGTACAGCCATGGAATTCAGTATTGGACCACAATTTACATATGCAGTTTCACTGATAACATTATATTCGCGTTTGGCAGCAGGAGCGCGGCAGCAACGCGCCGGGTTTAAGCTAATATTTTATAATTATTTCAGTTTGTGAAAAGTATTCGAATCAATCAGTTATATATTTTAAATAAATATTTTATAAAATTAAATATCAAATAAACCTTTGATACATAATTGTTGGTTAACTTAAATCTTAAAATTATTTTAAAGTTAAATTAGTTATAACAAAAAGTTTATATGTAAAGATATAAACGTAAATAAAAATGCAAATGAGAATGTAATTGGGTGTAAATGCGAGAACGTATGAGAACACTACATATGTCAGTGACGTGATATGTACAACTAATTAAGGACGCTGGTTTTTGATAGGTACAACAATGCATACAATTTTTAAAACGCAACAAAATTCGTAGTAGCAATACTTTTTAGAAAATGTAACTCTGGTACTTTCGAAAAGTTTCGAAAAGGCATCACTTTTTTACCGTTATTCTTTAGCAGTGAAGCCATTTGAAATTTTGTTAAAAGTAGCTCGTGCAACAAATTAGGTAGAGTGACAAAAGAAAATTTTGAATAATCTTATAAAATAAAAAAGGTGATTTTTATAAACATTTATAGTTACAAGTTATCATTACAGTTATTTTTTGTAGTTTACAATGTGCAAAAATAAATCTTGTGACGTCAGCATTTGAAAAATCATTATTCAGATGCACCAAGTTAAAAGTTTCTAAAACCATGGTAGGTAATGCTCTTCAGTATTTAAAAAAATTCAACTGCAGAAAAGGTACAACGCAAACAAAGAAGCTGAATTACTACTGCTCGAGAAGATACTCTTATTTTCCGGAAATCTAAAAAAAAATTCGCATTAATCTGCAAACGAAGTACGAGTAGATATCTATGACGAAAATAAAGCAGCACCATCCGTAGACACTATTAAGAGACATTTGCGCGACGACTGACTGTTTGGAAATATTTCACAGAAAAATCCTCTATTATCCGAAATGGTTGCGTTCAGTGGAAGAGTGGAGAAGAGTATTGTTTTCAGACAAAACTAAAATAAATAGCGTCACCTGGTGGAAAAAATATGTCCGCCGCCCAAGGTCAAAGAAGTCAGACCCAAAGTACACCCGAGCTACACTGAAGCATGGAGGAGGAAGCATTTGCTTTGGTGTGCTATGTCAGGGCGTGGTGTCAGCCCTCTGCAAACAATTGAGGGTCTTATGAACCGTTTCCATATTGATATTCTGGGCAATGTGATGTTGCCTTATTCAAATGAAAATATGCCCGTAACTTGCATATTTCAGCAGGACAATGACCCGAAGCACACCGCTCGGCTGGTCAAACAGTGGTTTCAGATAATCAAGTTACTGTTTTGGACTGGCCACCTTGCAGTACTGACCTCAATCCAATTGAGAACTTATGGCAGGTTGTAAAAAAGAAGTGAGCTTGCTCAAGATAGGCAACTTAAATAACCTAAGTGTTTGTGAAAATAGAGTCTATGCCTCGCAGATGTCTTGCAGTAATTGACAAAAATGGTTTTGCTACAAAATATTGACAAAATAATAATAATATATGTACTATACAAAATATTAAAAACTCAAGTGTCCTTAATTATGTCCACGACCTATTTGATTATGTATTTGTTTTTTTTACCAGATTTTCAAAAATACTGTTGAATAATTAAAAAACAGGCTTTTGCATATAGGTAACCTATTCAATTTAAATTAGACCAAAACTCACTGTTTTTCGTAAACAAAATAACGAATTTTCCTTAAGTTTCTATGTTTATATAGTGTTCCTAATTAATTGCACGGAGCTGTATCTATGACCAAACTACATGCATGAACAAAATTTTGAAATGATTCGTCAAAAAATATGCATACATAAAAAATGTCTAAGCAATAATAGGTTAATGTAACAATTCAATTTAACACTCACTTCAGACTAAGCGCATACATCGTTTCATGCGGATTGGATGCGCCTTGAGGACGCACACGCAGCAGATAGGTGCCAACTTTACGATTTTCCAAACGTGTTGCAGCCGTATCGCGATCCATGGTGCCCACAAACCTACAATTGCAATAGTTATTAAAAAAAAAGTTAAATTTGAAAGAAATTCTATTCTAACCAATTGAACTCAGACAGCTGGCGATCACAAACAGGCGGTGGCATGCTGATTGGATTTTGTTTGCAGCGTCCGGTAGAACTAATACAACCTTTGTGCACAGTTATTTCGCAAACTTTGCATTTGTAGCCCTAAAAAGATGCACGCATTCAACAACAAATCAACTTTGTCTTAAATAAAGATGATGTCTTACCTGGTGTATGCGACCTTTTAGGAACTTGGAGCAATGCCTGCATATAACAGGCGCATCAAATGTTGTAATTTCCATTTTGTGATCGGTACTACGACAACCGGGTGGATCCAAATTTTCCCTACACAAAAATGTATCAAGCATTCAAAACTAAAATAAATGCTATTATTTAAGCAACGTTGCTCTTACATGGCTTCCGTTAAAGCTTTGCGCCACTTATCACGCTCCGGTTCCGATTTCAAATACAAAGTAAATGCTGTTTTTTGTGATTTACGTGCGAGCAGCAGTTGACATTTGAAGCGTGTGTCACGACCCAGCGTGCGACGCGTGTGACTCTGCTCCACACGATAATCGGCCAAATTATGTGAATCACGGTACATGTATTGCACGTCACCAGTCTTGACATTGAGCTGCTTGACTAGTAGTAGTATTTTATCAAAAACAAATGCATACCGCAATTTCGTCTTTTGATCTTCGTGTGCTTTTATGTGTAGCTCACCGTCGAGCAGCAGGCGACCGTATTGTGTCAGATCGTTGCCATTTTTAAGATGTTGCAAATCTACGATGCTGTCCTGTGGGTATCGAGGGGGAGAGAGAGAAAGAGAGCGCGTTAATTTCTTTAATGAGTGTGGATAAAAAAACAATTGCTAAGCTAGCACATGGCTTACGCATACTTAAAAATATCATTATGATTACAATTGCTGATGATGAAGTAGTAAAACTACGTTATGTTAGCAAGATTTTTTAAAAACAAAGCAACTTTGTGTGGAGGTTTTTTTTCAAAAACCCGTAAAAATGCTTATCGCAACTACATTCCATTCCATTCGTTTTAAAATAAATCACAGAAATTACATTTGTACGCTTCATATTGAATACATTAGCTAAACTAAATAGATGAATTTTGTTGTTGCTAACCTTGAGTTTCTGTATGATCACCAAATGATCAGAATCACGCTTTACTTCATTGATGTACTGCGCCACATCGACCATGGCTTCTTTGGCACGCTCCAGATCGCGATAGTCTTCATGGCCCTGAATTTGAAGAAATTTTTAAATAAACTAAAAAAAGTAAGTAAAGTTTTTATTTGTATCTGCTTACCGGCGACGTTTCCTTGACTAGCTTGTCGAGCAGAAGGTGATACTTAAGAATGCGCTGCATTGGCACTGAAAGAATATCTCGCAGTTGTAGTTTTCCGACGTTGTATTCCTTTTCGCATTGCTATAATTTAAAAAAAATATTTAATTACATCGGAGTTAATTTTAGTCAATTTCTAGACAAATCCAAGCCATTTCAATTAGATTCCTATTCAATTTTATTTACAAATCATAAAATTTCAGTCATATTCTAGCAAATTTCCGTCAATATACAGTCTGATTGAATAACAATAAAAATAAAATAAAATTAAAATTTTCTATATAACCTTGTTATTTACTATGTTGATTTTCTATGATATAAATAAAAATTCTAAATGTTTGATAGTTTAAATCATACTTGATTTTAAATACAAATTCTAGTTGTTTGATAGTTTAAAATCGTTTATTGAGCTTTTAGGTCAGGTTAGAACAATTAATTGCTCTAACGGATTTTACCAAAGAAATAACAACAACAACAAGTTTATAGTGGTGACTTGCTGCTTTGCCGAGCTGAGCTGAAAGCACATCAAGCTAAAAGCAGCTGGTAGTGCGTACAGTGCGCGCTTACCGCCGCTAACTTGTTACAGATGGTTTTTGACTTATTTGTGTTTCTTTTTTGTTAAATAATAAACGTTTCTTTTTTGTTTATTTTTGCAATCGAAGCATCAAAAAAGTCACGTTATTTCGTGTGTGCTTTTCGCTTTCCTCAAAACAGCGAACAACAAGTGAAGACACGATAATGCGAAAAAAACAATGCTGAAGCGCAATTTAAGCCACTGTAAGTAGCTCTAAGTCGCTTACTTGTTGCCGCTGGTTTTTGACTATTTTGAGCTTGTTTGTACATATTAGTTTTTTTTTTTTTTTGTTTATTCTTGCAATCGAAGCATCAAACAAGTCACGTGATTTCGTGTGTTTTTCTTGCTTTTCTCAAACCAGCGGACAACAAGTCAAGAGACGAGATTGCGGAAAATATGCTGAAACGCACTTTAAGCTACTGTAGTCACTTTAAGTCACTTCCTGTTACAGCTTGTTTCGACTTTTTGCAGTCGTTTTGTGCTGGTTTTTGTAGCCTTGTTGCTTCGTTTTTATTTCAAATTGTTTTTTAACAGAACAGGAAAAATAACAACACAAAAAATAGTGGGGAAAAATGTGAATCGGCTGGTTAAGCGACTTATTAAAAGTTGCTTTCGCTTCCTAAACATAAGCTTTAATGCGGAATTTACACGGTCAATCATTGGGCATCAATCATTTATATGTGTTAGTAAATATTTGTTTGTACGCATTAAACAGACTCGTTAATGGCTTCATCAACCAACATCTCATTGTTTTGATATTTTGCATACACATAAAAAAAATTGTTGTCAAATGATTTATTTTTGCACAACAAATTTAGAATAAAACAAAAGCTACTGATCGCTAATTTTGATATTTTTCACTAACTTGCATTTTATACCACGAAAAAACAAAGAAAAGGCGCAACAGCAAAAATTAGAAAAAAATATGTATGTATTTTATTAGAGTTTGGCTTGTTGCTTTTTTTATCAAAAAAATAAAAGTCAAATTTTAACTTATATTTTTAAGCGAAAAAATAAAAGTCAAATTTCAACTTTTATTTTTGGTCGAAAAATAAAAGTCAAATTTTAACTTTTATGTTTGATCGAAAAAATTAAAGTCAAATTCTAACTTTTTTTATCAAAAAAATAAAAGTCAAATTTTAGCTCATATTTTTGACCGAAAAAAAAAGTCAAATTTCAACTTTTATTTTTGATCGAAAAATAAAAGTAAAGTTTTAACTTTTATGTTTGATCGAAATAAAATTGGTCAAAAAATAACGATTATTTATTGACTTTTTTGAAAAAAATCAGAAAAATTAAAATCATTAAAGATTATTATTCCTTAGTTAACAAGCATCACATTGCTATATTCAAACATCGAATAGACTTACTCTTTCTATTTGACTTTTTGAATAGAAATTTCAGATATAACTGTTATTTTCTGTCCCTGGTTGAAATGCATTCAAAGAATGCAAGGAAGTTAAAATAAAGTGAAAATTTAAGCCAATAATCAAACCAAAATTCAAGACAAAATTTAAGTTAAATTCCAAGTTAATATTCAGTCAAAATTCAAGGAACATTTTTGCTCAATATTCGAGTTGAAATTCCAGTTAAAATTTAAATCAAAACTCAAGACTATAAATTAAACTCAAAATTAAAAATTGAGGTCTAAATTTCAATTCCAAAGTCTAAGTCAAAAAGCAATTTAATTCAAAATTCAAGTCAAAATTCCTAACAACTACATACATAATAGAACAAATTAATATAAATTTATCTAAAGATTTTTCAAATTAATAAAGAGCTCACCTGCACTAGCTGCTCAATAGAAGGATTGCGCTTACAAATATCGCCCAAAGCATCGATGGCATTTATCAAATTCGAACAGTATTCACCATAGATGAGAAACGGTTCTCGAAAGTCCAGAAAAACTTGGCTTAGCTTGAGTTTTGTATTGGGTAGAACTGCTTCGCGCAATTTGTCTAAAAATTTTTTATGAATATCGGAAAGTTCCTGAAAGTAAAGTAATTTTTATTAAATACCTCCATTGTAGCATAAAGAAAATAAAAGAAAAAAACTTACTCGTATTCTTGGAAATACGTTCTTAATATCTTCAGCGGGTAAATGTTTCTCCAAGGGTTGCATAAATTTGTACTTAAGAGCATTTAGAACATCCAAATAATTGGACTCTGTGTCAATTAATTCACGTATGACGTAGTCACGCTGCTCAAAGCTGGTGGCGGATGTGATCTAAAGGCGTTGATTAGCAAAACAAAATTTAGCAATTAGTTTTTTTTTTTTTAAATCACAAAAGAACAACCATGTTGTATATAACATTTAATTGTTACTACATTTGAAAAGCATTTTTAAGCCATGCTTAAAATTAAAAAAAAATAAAAAAAGAAATCATTTCAAAATAAATTAAAATTAATAATGTAATAAAACTAAAAATAATACCTGACTTCTACTGGATCTTTGTAAGGCACATAGATCTTGATAGACCTCCTCTTCTTTAGTATTGATGTGATCATCAACTGTGCCATTGCATGCAGCATTATCGGTCGTACTGTTTTATGTAAGTGTGTAAATATTTTGAGAGAAATGGTTTTTTTTTTTGGTGCATCATCCAATTTATAAAAATTCAATTTATGTAAAGAAAACGAAAATAAAATAATTATAAAATACTAAGTTGAAAAATAAATAATAATAAGATTAAATACTTTCTAAGTATCTATGGAGAATAGCGAAATTTAAAAGGAATTAAAGGTATAGAATGTGAAAAATTAATTACGATTAGTAAAATTGTATTAATTTTGTGGTACGATAAAGTCTAAAACAATTTAAGACTATTTAGGGGACAGTTGGTAAAAAAAAAATTAATTTAGCTATAGCCAAAGCTATAATTCTAGAATCTATATGAATTTTTAATTTCAGATTTTTTTTGTCGAGTTTCCGTAACGCAAGCTAAAGAAAACTCTTCTACGACCAACAGTTTGAAGAAAAAAAATAAAAGCAAAAATATTTTTAACAAATTTTTTTTTCAAGAGTTTCCAATCGAGGGTTAAAATCGACTCGTATATAAATCGGTGTTATCGACGTACTTATTGCTCGCAACCAATAAGACACTTTATAGTGGTGAATAGCAGATGCATGAAGCAATTCAGATATTCACAATAGCACTTAAGCTGTCAGTGTTGCCAATTCAACAAGATTAATAAATAATTGCAATCAGTACAAATGCCTTACTCTATCGTAATAAAATTAAAAAAAACTATTCGAAAGCCAATTGCGACCCGAAAATTAAATCACACTCTGAAACTCTTGAGTTGATAAAAAAGTTGTGCGTCACCTATTGTTAATACTTCAAAAAAGCGAAAGACAGTGGAAAGTAAAATAAAATTTGCAAAAATATGATGTTTCATATAAGAAAATTTTAAATAAAATTCAATTAATAAGGAAATTGGTTCAGGGAAATAACGTCCAATGAATTTAGGCTTTATTTTTCTCTCAAGTTAAAGAAAACATAAAGTTTAAAGAAAAGAAGATTATGCAATTTAACTTATTGAAGAAGAAAACATTACTCCAAAGATTTTTCTTAATCGTTTATTTTTTTTTTTAAATTATTTCTGCACTGATATGGAAACTTATGAAGATATTTTTGATGATGCTTGCTCTAATTCGGAGTATAATGAAAATTTTCATGCTAAATGCGCAAACACGGCGAAACCAGTTATGAGGTAGTCATGAAGCTATTGGATAATTTTAATGGGACTGATTTGCGTTAAGTTTTACTTTAGGCTGAAGTTAGTTCCTTTTAGTTGGTTTTTACTCTCCAACATTTTCACCAAGAGCTCAAATTGGCAAACTTTACTGAGCATCTTTTGAGTAGTTTGATTCCCTGTATAAAATTGCAGTACAATTTTATGAAGAATTTAAGAAAAAATTCATTTGAATGTCGGTGCAAGCAAACAAACTCGAACTAGGTTGACATTTTCCGAAAATTTGATATTCAAAGAGGAATAAAATAAAATGCGGAAACCAAAATATTTTGTGTGAAAGTTCGACTGGAAAGAACAATTCATACGAATTTGAAAAAATTTACCATTCGAATCGCATAACAGAGTAAGGCCCAAGAATTTAATTTAGAAATTCAATTTTAATTTCATATATATAAAAAGAAATAAAACTAACTTTATTAAAATTTACAGAAACTATTTGCAACTTACTTTAAATTTAATCATATCAACCACGATACATAAATGAAAAGCAGCATAGAAGGAATCCGCACGATTACGATAACTGGAGCGCCGCGATTTCAAAGTGTAGTTTTGTTTCAGAACAAAAAAAAATTATGTTTTGTCGAACAAAAAATCGTTATCGATTTTTATAACTTTTTTGCTTGGTACAGGATCTGTTCAATAAATATCTTTTTATCATTATATAAGTTATACAAGATTAACCAGATATTTAAAAGATGATTCATTATCAATTATAAAAAAAAAATTAAATACCTTTTAGCAATAAATTTAATTTTGTGAGCAGTTTTATATTTTTTTTTTTGCTTTTAATTAGTGATAAAATCGTTATTTTTAAAAAATGTACAGTATTAAGGTGTCAAAAATATATTTTATATTTAAAGCCTACAGTTTTATCTTTCATTTAATATACACCCAGCGACAAAAAACCCTCGCAGAGTAAACATTTTTTTAATTTTTTAGAAATTCGTTCTCAGTTGACGTTGTATTGTTCGATCACTGATTCTTATTCCAGTTTGTGAATTGAATGTTTTATTGATGCTACCAGCATGAAGAAAGCGATTACGTAGTGAAATTATTTTTAGAAGGCGTCGTTCTTTTCGTGGTGTTATTTTTTTAAGGTCTTTCACTACCACTTTTTGGAAAAATGAAGTTTTACATTTACATCATACAAGTCTTTATTACATTTCGTACACTTGTTGTATGTGTTCACACGGCGTGCTATTTTTCTCTTGGGCCCTTTACCCTTCTTTTACCCGTTTAACCCTTTAATTCCAAAAATAAGACTATAGTGTTTGAATTGAATTTATGGAACTCTTCTGTAAATTAAAAAAAAAATAAAAAAAACAGCAACAAAATAAATAAAAATTAAAAATAGAAATAAATATAAAATTTTGACAGGCGACTTTAAAAATCTTAAAGTTTTCTATAAAAGTTCAAAAACTTGCAAAAATTCGTGTGCAAGGGTTTTTTGTTCCTGGGTGTATAAAAGTGCATATTAATTTTTGGACTTAGCTCTAAGTTTAATATATTTGTTGCGAAGATCAACTATTTAATTTAATAAAACTGATCAGCTAAAAGTTTCAAATTTTTTCCATTGGCTGGAAAATCTTATGAACTCAAATAAATTTATCACAAAAATGTTGCGTATAGTAGAAAAAGCCAGTTTCTTAGAAGATCTTGCAAAAAGAAAATTAGTTTAAAAAATCGATAATTTGAAAATGCTTTTTGTTTTATGTACCCAAAATATATACATTTTTTGCATTTCTTAATGGCATAAGCAAAAATCAAATAGTTGATTTAATAAAATGGAAGCCGTTTTACCAATTTAAGCCAACCAGACCAAAACTGATCGGGTAAAAATTTTAAAAATTATCACTGGCTGGAAAATCCTATTAATCCATATAAATATTACAGCTACAATGCTGCATTATGCTCAGTTCTTTATTGTAATGTTGATATAAGGAAATATGGAGTAAGAAAATAGAACAACTGAGATGCATATGCTTGAAATAACAAAATTACGTACAAAGGCAAATCATTTTTCATCATTAAAAAGCACAGTAAAAAATCCAAAAACTTATAAATGTTACATAACAAATGAAAGATAAATTTTCAGGCTTTAATTTTTGAGAAAACAACGGTTTTTTGTAACTAACTATAAAATGTGGAAAACTCAACGGATTTCATTAACTTAACATTTTTATGAAAGCTTATTGTACTATCTTTAAAATGAAATCTCAACTATCTGTAATCGGTAATATAATCAGAAAAATATAGCAAGTTTCCTTACAAGATCAGTGAAGACAAATCGTCGTTTGAGTAAAATAAGGTCGTGTGTGTAAATTGGGGTGTTTCGAGTTAATGATTAATCTTACATTTTTAAAAGATCTTTCAAATGGAGTCATCCATTTTTTTATACCTTTTAGATTTCGAGCTATTCAGTAAAATATGGTCGTATGTGACACTTAGTTAACGTTTGAATAAAATATTGTCGTATGTGCGAACAACTGGCAAGATTTTTTGTGTTCAGTAAAATATTGTCGTATGTGTTCATTGTTTCGCACGTAAGACATATTTTTACAACATTATGTGTAAAATATTGTCGTATGTATTTAAAGGTTCAGAGTAAACCTTCAAGTTTCAGTAGTGATTCAGTAATTTCAGTAGCACGCGAGACGAATCGCCAGTGTCCGATTTGGAAGCAGAACTTTACGAGTAAGTAATTGCAATAAGAAACATTTTGCTGTTAAAATAGTGTTATTTTTCAGAATGCAATATGGCATTCTGGTATCTGAAAGATCAGACAGAAGGATCAGACGGGTCACCAGCTGATATTACAAAAATGAATAGAATGCATGTTATTTTTTATCTATGGATCTGAAGCCTTAACTTATGGATTATTTTTATAGAGATTTAACGAATTTTAAAGTGTACCTTATATTCATTTTTATAAATTTTTATCAGTGAATTAAAAAAATTTTATTGTTTCTTATCTCAATTGTTTCTTATTCGTTTTTTTTACTGAATTGAATTTATTTTTATATTTATTTAATCAAACTACTTTTCAATTGAAACGTTTTTATAATTGTTTGAAGAAAAAATGAACTTATTAAAAAATGAGTTAAAAATTTGTGACAAACTTAAATGCTTTCTGTGATCACACTTTTAGTCACTCCTTAGCAAGTATTTATCAGAGAAGTTCGTTAGGAATCTTAATGACTAAGAAAGAATTAAAGTTTAGAAGGAAACTTTCAACCAATATTTGAGCTGGTAAATTATATTTAAAGTCCTTCACAAAAATCCCGACATTATAAGTAAAAAATGAATTCGTAGTCAGTCTTTACTTGACCTCAAGTTTCGCGTACTAATTAAAATTGACTAGTGATTTCCCCGCGAATATTGGGGAGGTTGGATATCTGATTTATTGATGTAATCATTAGTATAGGGGCAGTTTTTTTAATATTTCCGTACAAGGGCAAATAATTTCATCGTAAAAAACACCATAAAATGGTGACAACAACATTTCGTACAAGGGCAAATAATTTTTTAATATGCGCCTTTTACAGAAAAAATAATACCAGCAATTATCAAATATACCAACCCACTTATAGCGCATAATTGATTTCATATGCGCCTTTTACAGAAGGAATAATTTATAGTTTTCTAGATATCGCAAGAATGTTAATGTCATAATAACGGGAATTTTTTTACTCCCACTATCCGTACAAAATATTTTCGAAAAAGCTTTCCCTTATCGTTATTTTTACTAATCAACAACTTTTTATACAAAAATACGTTGTTCTGAGTAAATCTATAGTTTTCGAGATATCGCGATAATTGTGATGTTATGATAAGGGGATTTTTTAAAATTTACTGCATGCAACTTTTTTTTTAACTGTAAAAAATTTCACCATTTTAAAAATTAAAATTTTTTGTACAATTATTTGTCGTATGTCATACAAAATATTAGGTTAAGCACATAACAGGTGTGTAAATGGCACATACGCCAAATTTTATTAAAAGAAATCCTTTCTATTTTGTTTAATAATTAAAAATGTAAAGTAAAAAATTTGTTAACTAGTAGTGTTTTACAATTTTTACAATATTTCCAAGATAGAATAAAGTTGACCGTCAAATTATTAAGTAATTCAATTCTAAACTTCGACAGCGATTTCCCAAAACCTGTGAAATGAAACATACGACCTTATTTTACTCAGGCGACGAAATGTTGTATTAAAAATTCGATAACTCGACAACAAATCGATAAATCGATTTTTCCTTCGTTCATTCCTATTTTTCTTTAATGTACTTCAGGAACCCATTGTCAAATCACGGTGCCAAAGTTATCGTAATCTTTCCCGAAAGTTCAATTAGAAGTACAATTCATACGAATTGGAAAATTTCTTTTAATTATCATAATCATACGAAACAGAGTAAGGCCCCAGAGCATTCGAATCTTTAATAATTTAATTTAAATTTAATAAATTATAAAAAAATTACTTATTTTATTCAAATTTACAGAAACTTCAACTTCAAATTTAATCACATCGACCACAAACAAGCTGCACAGAAGCAATCAAATAGTTGTATCCACTCATGACATTTTTTTGTAGAGTTGGCATCTCTGCGCACAACATTCATTCATACTTCGCATCACCAAAAACTACTAGAAAAAAAGGTAAACAAAAACAAAACCTCGCCGCAATCTTGGGCGCATGTTATGGTCTCTCTTTCGCTCTCGCGCAAAAGATAACCTCAAAAATAAATGTCAAAAAACATGGACAGACTTTTTTCAACTAGCGAACGAATGACAAAAACACGACATAGAACAGTCAAACGTCAAACGAATACAAAGTAAAAATTCTGCTGCTACCCGTTGTTTCTGTAAAATAAGTTATAAGAACAAAATCTATTTAATTTAATTAAATCAAATTCTAATTAAGTGGGTGAAAAATGTAAGGCAGCGAGAACAAAATGGAACTACATTCGTATGCCAAGAGGAAAGCTGCAAAAAAATGTGAGTCTATTGGATGAGTCGCCAAGCTGATGATGATGATGATGTGACCAAGAATGGAGTGTTGCATGCAACGATAACAAAATGTTTATTAATATGCATATATTCCTTTTCCAGGGACCATTGAACACAAACGCAAGCTGGTAGAGGCACGCATCGCTTACGATAGCATCTTCTCGAAAAAACCCTTAAATTGTTTAATTACCTGGAAGTAAGTTGAGCACTTGAGTGTGTTCCAGCTTTATTAGTAAGAACTGGGTTATTAATACATAGTTTAATTTTGGTTTTCCAGAAAAATTGCTTCTTTGGCGAAGTTGGAAGACTTCAATGTGTCCTTCGTGCGAAAGCAGTGGGCGAACATGGTCGTAAAATACAAACAATATAAGGTGAGTTAAATGCCAGCTCTGCGAGCTATTTTTGATGGTCTGCTAGGTAGGAATATTGAAAAGAATATTCTAAGTAGCAAACTTGGTGATGGGCTTAAATCTGTTTTTTACATTACAGTCTTTACATTTTCTTGAGATCATCTCGTCCATTTTAGCACAAATTCCAATTTCATTTTCTTCAAGTATTCAAAAATGCTATGAACGAACGCAGTGGCTTAGTGTTGTTCCAAATATAATAAACACTATGGGTAAAAAAGTCTATGCTGTTACAAAAGCAAGAAAACTTAACTTTTCAATATAGGTTTCCCGATTGCAAAACTCAAATATCAATATTATAATTTGTGCTATCTGTATTGCAAACGATTTTTTTCGTTCACCAAAGAGATGATGTGAAAACCGCTTTATTCATGGGGAAAAAAGAAAATTTATTCGCAGACACCAGAAGGAATGAATTGTGAATTAAAGCAAGGTCCAAGATGCTCTGACAAATCATTCAATATACACTTTGTATTAATCGATTCCAACGTTTTGTCTTTAATCTATATTATTTATAATATTGACTATTCTTTTTAGTCTCCATGAATGTTTTGCTAAAAGCATATCATAAAGAATTGAACGGTGCGTTCATCTTCAAGTAAAATTAAGTACAGTGACTCACAACGAAAGTCGGGCAGGCATTTCTTAGCACTTTCGCATTGATTTTAGAAATGAAAATGTATGAAGAATATTGTTATATATATTTTTTTTCAAAACGTTATTTTTTGGTGAACAAAATTAAACAGAAACATAATTAAAAAATTAGAACATAACGATGAAATAAATTTAAATCGAAACAAACCTATAAAAACGAGCTCACATTGAAAATCGGGCAAGTAAAGAAAAATGCAAATTGTGGTCCTTAAACCGTTATTCCTGCTTATAACTTTTTACTACTGTTGGAATAACTTCAGTCAAACGCAAAACTTAAAAAATACACATTTCTCGAAAAGTGAATTAATCAACGCTGACAAAAAGGCACATCGTGAGAGATTATTATTTGAAAGAAAAATCCGAGCGACAAATTTCACAAATTGTCTTAAAAAGTAAATCAACAGTGCTCGATATAATCAAGCATTATATATAAGATAAGAGAATATGTAATAAAGAACGTACAGTAGCTAAAAATATACTTAGCTCCAAATATGAAAAGTATTTTTTAAGAGAAATAATAAAATACCCATTTTTATTTGCTATAAAACTAGAGGTCATGTTAAAACTCAATTTGAAAAAGAGTGTACACTCAGAAACAATTTGAAGAGTTTTGACAAAAAAATGTATAAATTGAGGGGTAGCACGAAAAAAGCACTGTATTAGAAAGAAAAATGCAATAGAACGCCCCAATTTCGTACATGAGCAGATGATCAAAGACTTTCTGCTCTGGAGCAAGGTTAATAAAACAGAAAACATAAGGATCTTTAGCACTTTTAAAAAATAAACATTTTGTACAGGTTTTGTTTACCGATGAGAGTTTATTTAATTTATATGGTTCAGATAGAAAGTGAAAACCGAATGAAGGTTTTTTGCAATAAAAATTCTAAACATACGCATAAGCATGGCACAGGATCAGTCATGGTTTGGGGATGCGTCTGATGTTGGAAGGATTCATTTTATTGAAGGTATAATAGACAAAAATATGTTCCTTGACATTCTCACGGCGCAAGTAAAAGAAAGTGCGGGTAAATAAAGTATTGCAGATAATTTTTAGTCTTACCAAGACAATGACCTGAAACATACGACGCTTAATATTTGTCCCTTTTAATATTTGTCGCTTAATATTAATATTTGTCCAAATGTTATAAAAACAACCTCACAAGGCCTAGATTAAAATGTTATAGAACATTTATGAGATGAACTTGAACCCTGAGTGCAGTATCAGAGATGGGCAACTAAAGATCCAACCCTAAAAAAAAAGTATCCTAAGTGAAGAGTGGAATCAGATTGGAGCTGAAGTTTTTAAAAATTTGGTTGCACCCATTTCAAAAAGGCTGCAGGCATTCATATAAGAAAAAGGATTGGCAACAAAATATTGAATTCTTAGTTTTAGCATTGAATTCCTTATCTGCCCGACTTTCAATGTGAGCTCGTTTTTAAAGCTTCGGTTTGATTTCATTTTGTTTTACCGCTATGTTCTAATTTTTTAACTATGTTTCTGTTTAATTTTGCTCACCAATAAAGAACGTTTTGAAAAAATATTTACTCCAAGTTTTTTCTTACATTTTCATTTCTGAAACCAATGCGAAAGTGCTAAGAAATGCCTGCCCGACTTTCGTTGTGAGCCACTGTATGTTACTTTAAGACTCGAAATATCTGAATATGGATAAATAAGGAATCAAGACATAGAAATGTATTGAGAAAAAGATGTGATTATAACAACGTAAGAAGACAATGCAGGATATTTACTTTATTTAATAAAATAACGTGTCATTTAATATATTTTTCCAATTTTATTTCATTTGAAAGCATTTCAAGTGATAAATGTGTTAGTTTTGGAGTTTTTTAAATTATTTTTGACCAAATGCGAAAAGAAGCCTTTTTTTCTTTATGCAAAATTTGTCCAGGAAAATTATTTGAAATTGCTTCCAAAACTTTTTGAGTGTTTTGGACCAACGTGGTTTTTTTATAATGCCTCGATATATCAGGTGTAGTAAAAATAAATACATTCTATTTCCAATATATGGCTTTAGTAATTTGTAAATCGCTTTGTATACGATAGATGGCATTGGAAAGAGGTTTTGTGATTGCTTGACTCAGGTTTGTTTGAGCACGCGTCAAAGATGGACGGACGCCAGTTTTTTTTTTTATAAATGCAAAAACTCAATCCAGGCAGCTGAAAATATTTACGGTGTGACAAATATGTGTTCATACAAAACTTTGTAGCACTGTATCTTTTGGAAACATAGTAACATTATAAAAATGTGTATAACAAAATATTCGTTAGAATTTCAGTTATACAAAATTACATATAAATTCTATATAATTGTTTTATAGTTACATATAAATAAATAAAGTCGCGACAGTAAAAAGTTATTCGGTATGGTTGATATACGCTCCTTAAATGTAAATAAATACAAAAGTGGTTTAAGTTTTGGAGTAATCTTCCGCGATTTGTCACATTTAGGAGTGAACAGAAATTACGTTTATTATACGATTTCAGGATACTGGCAAACAATTTCGTTTGTTTTTCTTGAGCACCCTTTTATTTTGTTCGTATATATAAAAAACGCATAAAAAAAATTTCAAAGAAATTGGATTTTATTAGCACATGCCGCCCGGTAGAAATTCAAAAAATGATCTACAACATATGAGTAGAAACGATAAAACAGCAATTCCATATTGAACGTACCGGCCTTACGGAATGACCATCTCCGATTTGGGTGAAATTTTGCATGCAGCATCATTGATGGAAATAGAAAACTTAATTTAAAGGAAAAAATGCTGGAGTTATTTATAATAAAACGTCGGAAATCGATTTTTACTAGAATTCATATTTCAATCACTACTTAACATAATGTTAAGTTTGCAATACCGTTGGAAAGGTAATTAAACGCACTTAATTTTAAAAATTTAAGAAAAACGTTAACACTTTAAGCAATACCACCAAAATTTAGACAATCAGATTACAATCAAAAATTCTGTGCTATCTCGAGTGTACTTTAGATTCGAATATCCTTCCCACAGGACACTGTGGATAAAAATTCAGAGTGGCATCTCGTTTGACAAGATATTGTTAGTGAAATTCTATATTTACTTTTGTTTTATGACATATGCAGTTTTTCGTAAAAAACAAAGCATTTTGAGAGCGTTATTTTTTTACTGTTTCCTCAAAAACAACTTTGTCCTTGCGAGAGGGAAAGGCATCCATTTTTTCCTAAATTTTTTTTTTTGGAGATCTTGACCACCCTATGCAACTTTTAAAAACCCTTAGAATGTGAAATCGGAAAAAATTGTGATTAGATACGCCCTAATGCGCATTCAGTTGCATTGCCTCTGTGTATTATTATTTTTAGACGCTAAGGAACAAAAAGTCGGGTGCTCAACAATTTCTGAAATAAAAAGCATCCCATGCTCCAACAAGGCCGTAAGAAAAGTGGGAGAAAATGGAAAGTCCGTACCGCGAATGCGATTAAAATATTGAGAAATTGCACAAAAGACGTCCAAAAATATAGGAATGAACCGAGAATCTTTAAAGGTCCTTTTGCGTTACGACCTCAATATGAAAGCCTTTAAAAAGAAGAAAATGCATTTCGTTCTGTAGGAACCGCAACGCACGCAAAATGACATATTATGGGTAGCATCATACAAGGACAGCCCAAATGGCAAAAAGCATGTGTCAAGATACCAAAACTCGTCATTCAATATGGTCTGGGATGCTATATCCAGAAAAGGTAAATTGCCGCTAGTCTTCATTGACAAAGGTGTAAAAATAAAAGCTCAGTATTACCTGGAAGAATCTTGTAGAAAAATCTGAAGCCTAGCGTAGAGGCCATGTATGGAACCGAATATTATTGCTTCCAGCAAGATGGCGCACCTGCCCACACCGCTAAAATGGTTCAAGACTGGTGTGAGCAAAATTTAACAGATTTTATACCTAAATATGAATGTCCTCCTAGCTCACCAGACTGCAATCCCTTGGACTTTTGCATATGGGGATATATGGTACAGCGACTTAAGGAATATAAGTACAATAACTTGAAAGATTTTTAAGCTGCTATTATTGATGTATGGAACAAAATACCGATGGCAGTAGTACGTGTAACAATTTTGATTGCAGACTTTGGCGGGTTGTGGCTAATAAAGGGCTGGCCATCGCGTAATTGTCATATAAATCAAACATTTAAACTTTATTTAATATTTGTGCATTCATATTACTTAAAATAAAATTAAGCTTTATTGAAATAACTTACTTTGTTTTTGTATCAACACATATTTGTCACACTGTATAATGTTTATGGTTCGGATACTGTTACATTCAGTCACGCGCAATTTTGGTGTCGTCGATTCCGTTCCGGTAATTTTGATGTCAAAGATGCACCATGCTCTGGAAGACTCAATTGTCAAAAATGCCGATGAAATCATGAAAATCGTTGAGTCCGATCGTCATGTAAGCACTTTTTCGACTGACCAGAAAAGCTAAACATTGCACAAAAGCTCTTTTGGAACAACTTGAATAAGGCTGGATACTAAAAGAAGCTCTATGCATGGGTGCGACACGAGTTAACGGAAAAAACCTTATGGACCAAACTTCCATCTGCGAAGAGCTGCTGAATCGCAACAATATAAGTAATGAAAAGTGGATGACTTACGAAAACGTTAAGCGAAAACGGTCGTGATTGACCAGCACAAATAATGGCCAAGCCAGGATTGACGATCAGGCAGGTTTGACCGTGTGTTTGATGGGATTGCCACGGAATCTACTATAAGCTGCTCGCCTACGGCCAAACTCTTAATTCGGGTTTGTATTGACAACAATTCAACCGTCTGAAGAAATCAATCGCTCAGAAGTAGTCAGCTTTGAACGATAGGAGAGGAATTGTATTCCATTAGGACAACGCCAGGCCAAACACATCGATATTGACTAGCCAGGAGCTTGGGTTGTAAGTTTTTTTGACTCCACCTTGTAGTTTGGACCTGGCACAAAGTGATTACCACCTGTTTATTTTTATGGCGAATGATATCGCTGCTAAAGCATTCGCTTTAAAAAAAGCTTGCGGAAATTGATTGTGCCAGTTTTTTGCCAGCAGGTTCGAAAGTTTCTGTGAGAGAGGCATAATGAAATTACCTTAGAAATTAACAGCAACAAATTATCGAACAAAACAGTGTATATTTGAACTAAATATTTTTGTTCAGTGTATATTTTAACTATGCATTCTAATTTCATGCAAAAATAATACAATTCTTTATAATACACCTGATATTTAGATATCAAATCTAAACTTTAATAAACTTTAAAAAATTTGTCGCAAAAAAGCGGAGCTATGAAATTAGTCCCAATGAAATGCATCCAAACAAAAATGCAAAATTAGTCAAATTAAAATAATTCTCAAAAAAATAAAATAAAATAACTCTCAAACGGAAAAAAACATCTAATTTTTGGGACTTATTTCGAAATTAAATAACTGACAACTGTGAAAGTTAAGTAATTCCTAATGAAATAATTAAAAAACAAAATTTAAAAACTCCCAACGATGTAAAAATTGTGTTTTTAATGCAGTGGCCGCCCCTCGCCCTCCACATCGTCGAATGACATAAAGTCAATGGAATTATTATCAATTAGAACAATAATAAAATAGTTTTTCGCACAAAAACACCACAAATGCCCAAAAACATTTTTAAGGACAATTGCCTTGATTCTTGTTGTCACCTCACCTAAGTAAGTAGTCTCACACTCGTCTCACGTCACTTGAATTTGGCATTCTAGTTGTCATGTGAAGTGAGTACGAGAAACATGTGGCAATGAAATTAAAGGTTATGTTAATTGCATCGACTTTTGAATTTTTTGACATCAATATCACAATTTTGAAGTCAAGTAAAGAATTAATTAGTGTAAGCAATTATTTAAATTATAGTTTAAAAGCCTGTCCTACGACAGGTCGTCCGCATACTTCCTTTTTGTAGCCTTTTGCCGAAAGCACTTTTTTTTCTTTTTAAAGCTTGATTTTTTATACACTTGATTTTTGCAAAATACAAATGGACCACTTTAAATAACACTTTACGTATTGAAGCAGTGTTGAAAAATTAGTTCAAGTGTAAAAAGTGCAAAAAGCCGAGTTTGGTAACAATCATATTCATACACGACCTTACAAACTGGCCTTGGAACCTTCAACCAACTCGGGTGTCGTTTTGCGGCTGATACAATTACATTTTTTGGTAAAATCGACTCAACTCGACTCAAAAGAATTTCATTAAATTCGTCATAACTTTTTTATAAAAGGATGAAAAAAAGAGGTAGTTCCCAGGGGCAATTGCAGGAGTCTGAAGGCATTCTAGCAGGCCTGCGTTAGGTTTTAACCCATTAAAGACTGCTCATAGATTCCGCTGTACGATTTTTTTCAAAATTTATCAGGAAGCTTATATAGGCCATAGAAGTTGCTTTGCAAAATTTCAGGTTTGTAACTGTCACCGTATTTGAGATCTGCATTGGGTATTTAAATACCCAATCGACTAATCCGGGTTCTTGGTGTTAATAAAAATTTGCATAAATTGCAACATTCTTTAATCATAATGAACACCTGATAAATAGAGGATACTAGAGACAAATTGACCACGAAATTTTCCCTCGATCTTTCTATTTTCTACATAGCTTTATATATGGATTTTGTCATTTTTGAAAATCATACATCTTCGATCTCGAAAACGAACATTTAATTGTATGAATTTCGTTTCACATTGTACAGACAATAAATACAATAGTTTCATTTTTCCGTAATTTTTTAAAAAACAAATTATTTTGATATCTCCTACTACTTTCGAGGTATGGTCTTTTTCGTAAACACTGTTTTATGGATATTTAAATACCCATTAGTCATTAATGGGTTAAAAGGCCTTCGACACCCCTTGCAGACACCGTTTTATTGCTTGTTTGAAAAGGGAAAATTTATCAGGCCTTCCGCTATCCTTGCTCAAAAGAGACCTGCCAGGAGCGCTCTTTCGAGAAGTCACGTTAGAAGGAAAAGCAATATAAATATCAACTTGAAATAAAAAACGACTAACAATTTCAAATTTGAACCATGGTCATCTCACGTGGGGGTCCGACTTCTTACACACTCGCCTATCGTGGTTGTTAAAAATCAATAGCTTATTTTGCATAAATACAAATGACAGTAAGCTTTCGGGAGCCCGAGTTCGAGACCCAACTCGGAAAAGAAAAATTTTTTTTGTTTGTTCTGAGTATTTAAAATTTTTTTTTTATAAATTTTCTTCATACAAAAATAAAAGAAAAAACTTGGAGTTTTTCCATATAAATATTTTCATATAATATAATATAAAATGTGTTTTTCGAGAGCATGGGTTCAAGACCCAACTCGGACAAAAAAAATTTTTTTTTTCTACATTATTTCACAAACTGTAAAATTCTGTGTATATAAAATTTTTTTTTAATTTTTTTTTTTGTAAATTTTTTAATATAAAATATTATGAAAAGAATCAGAACCTTCAAAGGGTAGGCCTTACAGAAGTACTCACCAATACAGATCATGGAAGGTGTATTGACGCAGTGCTAGCATGTCTTCTTTTCCGCAGCACTCGCTAAAATGCCCACTGGGTTAAATCAAAAACGTACTATTGTAAAAACCCAATATTGTCAAATATATTTTCTGTGCATACTTTCAGGCTGATTATATTTTTGAGAACAGTGCGGGTTGTAAAATTATTTTACTGTCAAAAAATAATTACAATTTGAAAAATACTGTGTGCGATGCAGCATGCTTGCCTTTTATGTATTAAGATGTGCATACTTTCAGGCTGAACAGTTTGAGAGATATTGGACACGGAGCAGCGTGCTTGTCTTTTATATATTAAGATATTCGATTTCTGGTTTTCGGATACTTATCGTGTAGACAGCAATAATGGTATAAATTTAAAATTAAAAAGATAAACTAAGTGATGCCTCTAACCCTTTCGAGTTTTGGAAACTTAACTAAATAGTTTGGAAATAGAAGTTGAATACTATCCAGAAGGCAAATATTTGCACAAAGTCAAGCAAAGTTCTTCTAAACGTGTCTCTTCCTCTTTTGTTGTGGCTCGGGCGATGGTTGTTTGAGTTCGGGAATCTCAATTTAATCCTCCTCTGGCTGTCTTCCAGTAGGAAACTTAGATTTAACTAGACTTTGGAGCTGCTGCTCTAACTCATCATCAACGCCATATGTTGGCGCATCGCTCTGCGCGCTGTGAAAAGACAAACTATTTGAAACTTGTTCTTCTAGGGCGTTTAGGTGAGCCAAGCTGAAAGGGTCGCCACCGGTAGAGTTTAATTCTTTCTTGAGTTTAATTTTTTTTTTTTTTTAATAAATACATTGGCCATTTCAGTCCAGGACTTTGTTCGATTGATCAATTGTGTTGTGCGTGTATTAAATGTTTGGACACAAATGATCGAGCCGACTCCGAACGGCTTATTTTTTCAAGAAACTTTACATGGCAATTTTTACTCTCTGAGATGTGACATTGTCTGCAGAGAGGTGGCGGCCGAACAGAAATATTAATTCAAATGAAAAAACATTCTGTCTGAGCTGGGGTTTGCACCGAGGTTGTTTAGCTTACGGGCCAAGCACTCTACCAGTAGGCTACGGCCATAATTTTTTTCTAAGATTTAGCTTATAGTCATTCCAAACCTAAAACAAATAAAATTTTGCAATTAAATCGTCATCTCGATATGAACAACTGCATTACTTACTTGTTGTCATCCTGCCAAGCTATTTAATTGAGTTCTTCCACAGTTCTTGCCACATTTCATCGGAAGTAGTTTTGCCGTTTTCTTTAAATTTGAGCCCTTGGATGGATAGATCTTACGCCATTAAAAGGTGCCACAAGAATCAAGGCAAATAAAAAAACCCCCGAGCAAAACTGAATAGCTCCCAATTACAAAACGAAAATAATAAAAAACACCCAAAAAACAATCTTTTGAAGTTTTTTTTCACTGCAGCAATTTCAAAGTTATGTCACTATAAAATAACTCACAAAAGAAAAAACGCAATAAGTCCCAAAACAACTTAAATAAGTTCTAAGTGTATGAAAAATTTTTTAAAGCTATTTATTTTTTTTTTACTTTTTTCATTTAAAGTTATTTCAGTGCTCCAAAAAAAAACCAAATGAGAATTGGTTAGGCTGAACTAAACTGACTTTTTCGACTTTAACGTAAAAATATCCTCGCAAATTGTTTTAAAAGAAAGTTACCTGAATAGACGCGAAGCAATATCCAAAAAATAGTTTGGATTTTTAAAAAATATATGGAAATGATCAGGTGTAGGGATTTAATAGTTCGAACAAAATAATTTAATTTAAGCTTATTACGAAACTATGAAGTGGCGTTTATTAGGATCCCGCAAATTAGTTTAATGCAGTTTTTTAGTTAAGAAATTTACACATAAGGCAAAAAGGTAGCAACAAATACACATACAATTTATTTAGTTCAGTCAAAAATTGTGCCAATAACAGATATTTTGATTAAATTATAGCCTCGTTTTGAATATCGAAATTGCAAAGTGGCTTTTTTTCTCCATTTAAATGGCATGAAGTTTTACATTTCGAAAATAATATAACTATCCTTTAAAATTAATTTCTATCTAACTTCAAAGCAAGTATTTCAACAAAAACAACTGACGAGTTATTAGTAATAACCGACCTTATTTTCTTATATCTTTCTAACAGCGAAGTCGCCTGGGAAGCACAGCAACCAATGCCATTGACGACGAACTGCTACGCAAAATCAGTCAAGAATGGGAATTCTTTTATGCTATACATGCCTTCATGTCACGTAAAATTACAAATTTACATTCGTATGCCTTGACAGAGGGACAAAAGCAAAAGCAAAAACAATCCGCCAATAATGTATTAACACAACAGCAGCAACAGGAACAGGACGAAAGCAATGCATCGCTTGCCAGTCAATTGGAAAAAATGTTGGCCCATAACAATGGATCTTCGCCGGAAATAGAACCAGCGCAAAATATTACTGCATTCAGTAGCGATACAAATGAAGACTATGCCGCCGCGGCAGAGGTTATTGCAAGTGAAACAATAAAAGTGGAGCCTCCAATCGAAGCCGCAGTGTTCATTGGTCAGGCGCATCCAGGCGACAAAGTTCCGGATGCTGATGATGCAGACATGTTAAGTATGCAACAGGCACAAAACACAGATCATGACTTCTATTCGAAAAAATCACCAAAACAAAAGAATTACCTAAGCGACGATACGGATGATGAGGTAGAGCAGAAGAAGCAGCTCTCTAACAAGAACATTGACACTGCTGTAGTCACAAAAAGTGATACGAACAGAGAACAGACTGACGATCAAATTAAAATTGTAACTAATTTAGAAGAAATACCAAAAGCTAAATACGCCACGAAGAGAGGAATTACTGATGACGATGAGAAAGTACAAAATAATAACAGCTTAAATAGCATGGAAATAACTCCAGGTAGCTCTAGGAGTAGAGAAGAGAACAAAGATGCTACCAAAACAAAAGCTGCGAGACATGAACCGCAACGCCAAAAACCAAAACTGAGCGAACGTGACAAATACTATCGTCATAAACGACGTTTTAACCGCCGCCTAGAACGTAGATTTGATAAGATTTTAAATGTTTTTGGTCAAATTGTTAAGGCCGAGTACCCCAGCATAGATGTGCATCCACTACTGGGCACTGCTGCCGGCAGCACAACATTGGGCACGGGTTTAAAGTTTCCAGATCAGGATGAGGAGGAGCTTTTAAATGGTAATCATTTGGATGACGCATTATCAAGTAGTGATGCATCATCAACGGATGATGTTGACATGTGCTGCAGCAGCAATGATAACCATGACGAAAATAGTGGTAATGATGATGAACATGCAGAATCTCAAATGAAAACAGCTACTGGCCAAATGCGTGATTGTTGAAAAATTATTTTATAAATCGCCTTTTTTGACTAACCTAAATAAACTAAGCAGCAGACAAAAAATGCTGTTCAATTCTAGCTTTACTTCAAAACAAATTCTGCCCAAAAATATTGATTAGTTATTGAAATTCTGATGTAGCGGTTTGACTGCTTTTAAGCTATTAAATAAATTGTTAACTTTTAAAAACCAAAACCAGAAAGACTGGATATTTTTATTTCAAAGGATTTTTCTGTTGGATGTTTCTACGGAATTGCTGAATTTTAATTGAGCTTTTCGGCATTTTAATCGATATTTTCTGAATATCAAATAGAACATTAATTGATCTTTTCTGATTTTAAAATATATTTTTGAGTTAAATCTTTTCTGAATTTCAGTTGAACTTTTCTGAATTTTAAATAACTTTTTTTATTTTCAATTGATTTGCTCTAAAATTCGAATAAATTTCTGAATTTCAATTGCTCTTTTCTAAATTTCAAATGGAATTTCGTAATTTATAAAGATCTTTACTGAATTTTAAATGCAGTTTCTGAAATTCAATTATTCTCTTCTGAATTGCAATTTAAAATGGTGTAGAAACTTTTAAAGCTTCCAACCTTATTTAGCTGGGATCTGAACCCAAATATCCAAATTAAAAATTATCAGTGGTAAGTGTTCAAAAGGATTGAAAAACAAGGATATAAGGTATACAAATTTAGAAAAATTATTGTTACATGCATAGAATTTTACGGACAGCGTAGCTTTAAAACTTTAAAACTCATGCAGTTAGAAAAGAAACTAATTTTTACCTAACAACAAAAGCTGATAAAACAAAATACATAAATGCAGCCAAGACTTGAAGACACGGTAATAGAAGAAATTACCACCAAATGGTAGGTAATAAAAAAAAAATTTTAATAAATTTTCTTTGGATTTCATTTGCCATGATTTCAGCGATGTTTGTTATAAATTTTGAATCCAATTCAACAACAACATTAGCATCGTTATCATCATCATCATTATCATAATAAACAACTCAATCAGCTTACAACTTGGCACACGTACATTTGCAATAAATACAAAACAAACGAACAAACAATCAACATTAAATATTTATAGATCTACTGCTTGAGCGTGTGTTTCGCTTTTATGTTACACTAAAAACCAGTGAGAATTTTTGTAGATTTATTGTTTATGCACACCTCTGGTAGTTTAGAGGAGAACGTGACATAGCATAAGTCCTCGTATACTTTCTCTTCTTCCTCAAAATAAATATCATTGAGGTATTCATTGCCATCTTCTTTGGACGTCGTGTGATAATTCCAAGCAGCGGCTGCAGCTTTTTGTAAACTTTGATTTTCATTTGCTGTGCGTGTTGCTGCCATGGCAGTGGGCGTGGCAGCAGATGTCGAAGATGCACGTGCAATACCTGCATTACCGGAAGCGGACGTATAACGTGCCGTTGTTGACGGCACGGTTTGTGGTGTCATGATCGTGGAGGCGGATGCTGCAACACTTATGCTACTACTGCCTGCACTGCCACTATGGACGGATTGTTTATCCTCATCAATGGGTTCACATGAAGCTGAACCAATATCATCATCGTAATCCTCAGTGTCTTCGGTGCCATTCTCAAATGTTATGTCGCTGTTTTCGTCATCAACCGAAAGTGAGCCACTTTGTGAGGTAGCATCAAGATTTTCATTACCCTCAATACTGTCATTTTTCTTAGACTCTCTGTAGAGATTTAATTGAATTTTTTTTTGTTTTTTTTTTTTTTTGTTATCCATTTGTGCGTTTTTGTTTTTTGTTGATTTTCAGTTTTTGCCAATTTAATTTGAAAGTAGAGCACGTAGTGATAGTAGCGGTTATAGTTAAAAGTAGTAGTTAGTGTCAAATTAGCAGTACAAAAAAGATAAAAAGAGAAAGAAAGAAATAGAGAAGTGTGGCAAGTAATACAAGTTCTCAATAGTAGCGGCAACAAGTTAAATTTCGAAAGCAAAACCTATTTAACGAGTACCAGAGATACAACTTCTTTAAATTCTTTATACAAGTTTTATCAACGAAAACAAAAATAAACCAAAATAAAACCTAGGCGAAAATGCATGCAATGGAAATGTTAACTTACGTGGAATGCAAATCCTTGTAGATGGCCTCGTCTGAATGGCTGCGTTCGCTTGGCGATAGTTGTAAGTTGAAACCTCTGAAAGAAGAAAATTGAGAAATCAAGTACATAGAAAGTAGGTATAAACATTTTTTTTATTTCTAATGTTGTTACAATAAAAATATAGGTAACAATCATTTCCCTTTTCTTGGACAATCTTTCAATAAAAACTTCAGAAAGCAGTTAGCACTATTAAATTGTTATCTACATTTCTCAGAAGCTAGTAAATGAAAAAGCAAACACAAGGAATGGCAAACCTGAGACAAAAGTCCGTCCATAATCTAGTAAATTTTGCTAGCATTTGAAATAAAAAACTGCCCGTAAGCAAAAAAGCGTTTTTTTTTTTGTTCTAACAAATTACACAGTCCAATAACTTAAATAATTGGACGGTAATGGTAGAGAAAAAAAAAATAAAATCACAAGTGTATTGGTGTTTTAAATTTTTACATCTCATTGATTTTAATATGGGTTTACAATTTACACTTAATTAAGCAATTTACTTGCGTAAAGAGTAATAAAACTTTTAAATATATGCCATTAACGTAGTTATTATGTTTTGCAATCTATAGTAACATTTGATGAGGACTATTTTTGTAAACATTTTAACACTTCTTTTGGTCAATAAGTTTTCCTAATTAACCCTGTATAACCAATGTTAATCGTTTCGACTAACACTGCTCTCTTTTTCGAACTGCTGAAATAAGTAGCTTATGAAAATATGTAAAAAATAAAAAAAAAACCAAAGACCAATATAATAGGGGTATTCACACTGACTTGGGTAGTTGGGTATGGGTAGATTGAGTACTTTTGGTTATTGCGAGCACCCTAAATTGCAATTGAGTACTTTATAGAATAGTTTTGGGCAGTGCTGCATGTTTGTTTGATCTCCCCGGCTTATGTAGATGAGTGACAACTGGAAAAGGGTTGCCACCAAATCATTCTTTGTCATTTTATGCGCGAAAAATGTAGGCCATTAATTGGGCGTAAAAAAGTTATTCTATATACGAGTAATTTTTAGCGTGAACTTCGCAGCATCTTATCATTTACTAGTAATCCAGGGTAAAACGTTGTCCTGTCACATACCGGCTTACTGCCACATAAGAATTTTCATGCCAATCGGGAAAAAATTTCAATTTTTTGTATATCTGAACTGGCATAACTGTAGTGCGACTACGCCTATTTTTAGTTCAGTTTTCGAAAGTAACTATATGCACTAATTTACCAAATTTTAGTTTAATACGACCAAAACCGTCTAAGATATAGGATTTTTATTGATTTGTAGGCGATAAAAGGGTGTTTGGCAAAATGTTCCTAAACTATCTCGTAGGCGAGACAAATCGACTGCCAAAATTTCAGCGCAATCGGCTTAGTAGTCAATTTTAATGATTTAAGAAAAAGTAGGCGTTGCTATAGAGCAACCACTCCCATTTTTAGTACTATTCCAGAATGTAACCATACAAACTAAATTACCAAATTTAAGTCTTATGCGACCAAAATCGTTTTAAATAAAGTATTTTTATTGATTTGTAGGCTGTAAAAGAGGGCGTGGACACCCATTTTGAATACAGTTTCAGATAGTTGCTATATTAACTAAATTACAAAATTTTAGTCTAATACGATCAAAACGGTCTGAAATATAGCATTTTTATTGATTTGTGGGCGGTAAAAGGGGTGTGTCTTTTTTTTACTAACCGAGATATTAACTTTATTAACCGAGATATTAACAGATATTGTAAATTTGGTTGCCTTAGGTGTTACCGTTCCTGAGATCTTAAGAGACACCGCACGAACGATTTTATATATATATAGAAGAGCGGTAAATGTAGGCGTAGTTATAGTTCAACCACGCCCATTTTTTGTTGATTTGTCGATAGTATACGAACTAAATTACAAGTTACAGTAAATTACAAAATTTTAGTCCAATACAACCGAATTCGTCTGATATGTAGCGTTTTAATTAACTTGTGAGTGGAAATAGGGGGTGTGGCAATATTTTTAGTGTATTATTTGAGATATTAGCTTTGACAACAAATATTGTTGATTTGATTGCAAAAGGTGGTAACACATGGAAAAAGTACTCAACTTGGCAAGAAAACAATCTACCCAAACAAGTCAGGGGGTCAGCTTGGGTAGATTGGTAGATGGGTACTTGGGTAGAATGGTACTTTGCAAAAACAAAATGAACGGCATTTGCCAATCTACCCAACTACCCAAGTCAGTGTGAATACCCCTAATGTTTTCTGATTTCTAGTAAAATTTACATAAGGGGTATTCACACTGACTTGGGTAAATGAGTAGATTGGCAAATGGCGTACATTTTGGTTTTGTAAAGTGCCATTGTACCCAAGTACCCATCTACCAATCTACTCTAGCTGACCTCTGACTTGTTTGGGTAGATTGATTTCTTCCCAAATTGAGTACTTTTTTCATGTGTTACTACCTTTTTGCAAAAAAAGGCAATATAACTACGCCTACTTTTCAGAAATCGTTATAATTCCTGAGTTGTGCATTTTTTTTAAACGAAACATGGTGTATATGTGCTATGAGACAGAGTGGTGGTCACTATATAAATGTTACCACTCCTACTTTCACCACACTTCTAGGGTGTTTTTTATAGAGTGATACAAGTTTAGATCATAATAAAACATAGTAATATATTTTTAATATCAATTAAACGGGCTTTATTGGATAGAATATTTTATGACCCTCTAACACGTAAGAGTGCCTCAAGACACTTACCATATTATTCGCAATAACAAAAAAAAGTAAAAGCTTTAATATCGTGAATATTTTTTGGCTGTTCCCAAGAAACACACCAATCTAAATGCAAAAGATCCAAAAGCTCTCAGAAGTTTTAATGATAGTTTTATTGTGATTTGCAAGAGCCATATGTTTCTTGCGCATAAAATTCTGACAGGTGCACATTGTGTTTTGCTGTGATAATAAAAAATAAATTTAACAAATTAATCAAACCCATAAATTTTTTCGTCAAAGGTATGTTTATTTACTAATAAAATCAAGTTTCATATTTGTGAATATATAAAACTTGTGCGTTGTTGCAGTGAAATATTGATAAGTGCCTTGAGACACTTCTGGGGCTTCAAGTGAACTTTTGTTACCAGCAGCTAATTCGCAACTACTCGGAGTTCGCAAACAACAGTTGCTGGAATTGTTAGATTCAGTCAAGTCGGTGGCTTCATTGATTCTGGTAAGAGGTCACAATTACGAAATCGTATGCAAATATTCAGCCCTACCACTGAATCCGTCGTAGAAAAGTTACGAACGTAATCTTCCGCTACGAATACGAAAAATTTGGTATCACTGAATCCATGTGAATTCGAAAAAATTGTTGCCAGACTTAAATGCTAAATTTTGAAGTTTTGATATCAGCCGGCTCAATGTAAATAAACAAATTTTAGGTTAAAAAGTGTGTTTCTCCAGCGTTATTTTAAAATTGTTTTCTTTTGCAATTAAATGAATTCTATTGCGTGTGCGGTAATACTTTTGAATGAAGAAAGACGGCGTAATTCAACAATACTAAAAATTCAGCGGAAAACATTGAGAGATGCCTTTAATCCATTGAAAATGAATGATACTTTGTAAGGAAAATTCGTGGTTACTATTATATGTCATTTTACAAGCTGTAAATTACAGATTTGTTAAGAATTTCCGATTGAATAAATCAGCATTTATGCATGTGCTTCCGGTACTAAAAGAAGATAGCTCAAATGGTGCGAGGTCGTCGTCAATGAATGAGATTGTTAAACTGGCTTCGGTGTTAAGATTTTTAACGGAAGGTGGTTACCAGCAGGTGTTGGAAAAGATTTTGATGTACTAATGGCCCAATCAACATTTTTTGGAGTGTTAAAAGATGTTTGTCTACATTACAATATCGTCTATGCCCTCTATGGATTAAACTGGATATGAGTGATGAGGAAAAACGAAATGCGAAAATGGATTTCTATGCAAAACACAGGTTTCCGGGTGTAATATTATGCGTGGACGGAACACACATAAAAATTATTTCACCTGCGAAAGATAATTTTCTGTATTTTAACCGTAAAGGATATTTCAGCATTAATGCCATGATTGTAGCAACTAAGAAAAATCTGCGTTTCTAAAATATATAACAAAATTTTAATTTACAGATGTGTGATAACAAAATGCAGATTCTCTACGTCAATGCACAATATCCAGGTAGCAACCACGATTCCCACATATGGAATGTAAGCAGTGCAAAAGAATTTTTTTAGAAAAATATCAAGAGGGAGAACGAAATACTTTTATATTAGGTACATAAACATTGAAAACAAATTAAAATCTGTGCAACTAAAAACTAACTAAATTTCTTACATAGGAGATGCTGGCTATGCTCTAGAGCCATGGCTGATGACACCATTTCTTGCACCTTTAATGAATAGTCGCGAAAGCACTTATAATAACATCCACTCAAAGGCAAGAAACATTGTGGAGCGAACAATTGGCGTTTTTAAGAATCGAATTAGACGTCTGTTAATTGCAATAACGCAATGCATATTTAAAAACTTTAGGCCCAACCAAGTTATGCTTAAGCTAACAAAAGTCTCAGAGAAAAGTTGACGAAAAGTATGATTGAAAGATTTCATGCTTAACAAAATGTCAGAGGTTTACAAAAACTTGACAAAAATAAAGTAAAAAAGTTCAGCGTTCTTTGAAAAATTTGTGTAAGTAGTGCCTTGCTGTGTAAGTGCGTGCTTTTACTTTGAAACTTTTGTTTGCTTAAGCATAACTTGGTTGTGTCTTTTGTAACTGCTCACTTAATTGTGCACTTAAATTTGATCTAGCTAAGTGTTAAATTGTCTTTGTCGTACAAAAACAAAATGTATACCAAAATATCAGTTGTATGGCGTTATAAAACGAATATCTTACTCTTATTTTTTTATCTTTAATAAAGTCGAAAAATAGCGAAATCAAAGAAAAAATAATTCGCTTTTTGTATGAGAAAAGTCGTGCATAAAATTCAGCAGCTGCTTATGTTATGGCTGTTGGCGTGATTCGTTAATAATCGTCGTGATATGCAATTTTGAAAATTTTTGATATACGTTACCAATTTGGTATTCTTCTTTAAAATTAATAAAATTCTTAATAGAAGTTTTTTTATTTTATTTATCACATATTTTTTTCCAATTCAATGCATAAGTTATTTTCTATAGCTCGATTATGTCGGCGCATTTCATCGAGCTCTTTTTTATGAACTTCGACCAATTTCTCTGACGCCCGATATAATCGACGCACACCTGAAGAGACTTCTTCCATTACTTTTTTGGTTTCATCGAAATGCTTGACACTTTCAGCATTGAAATGTTTCTGCAGTTCGATTTGTTCTTTTAAAAATTCTAAGGCGTTCGATTCAGCTCGTTTTTGTGGTGTTGGGGTACGTATGGCTTGTGGTAAACTTGAGCTCGCATAAGCCATTGAAACATCGGCAACATCATCATGCCTTCCTTCTTTTTGCGACGGTAGTTCAACACTTACGGTGTTTGTTATGCCAAACGTACTTATCTGCAGCCCAGCCAATTGTACCACCTGCTCCTCCATTTCGTTTAATACGTGCTGTCTATTTCGTCCTCCACCGGTTGCTGTTTGTTCTCTTTTATATTCTGTTAGTTTACGCTTAACATACGCCTTCCAGTCGAGCCATACCTGAAACAAAAATTTTTAGTTCGGTATGTATGTCAAAATTACAAAACAATTAACTTGTTTACCTTTTTCCAACAGGCAGTCTCTTTGGTTGGCGGTCCTAGGCTATTAAGCTCATCTGCAATATTTTGCCAAAATGTCGCCACCTCATCCTTTTGGCATTTGGATTAACCTTGTGCAATTGGCGGATTTTCTTGGAGAAGTTCCAGCATCCTAGCGTATTGGTGACGAGTTGTTTTTAGCCTCAAACGCAAAAAATAACAAAGCAGCAACATTTCTTTTAGAAATTAATTTTTATTTAATTTTATACTCACATTATATTCATTTACTATATATTTATTAAAATTAAATAGTCAATTTTATTTCAATCGCACAATATTTATTTTCTCCGACAACCAAAATGCGTCGTATCAATTTACTTAAAAAAATCTACGAATTGGCGCTAAGAATAAACTCAGTGATGCCAATCTACGAATTTCGAATTTACGAAGTAGCCATTCAAACTCAGTGATGGCTTTTTCGTAGATTCTACGATAATCGTACTACGACGGACTTCAGTGATAGGGCTGATTAATTAATTTCTGAACATAGGCATTGAATCAATAACGTAGGAGAAGGGGAAAATAATATGGTGACAGCAATCGATGCAGGTGCATGTCAACAGGACATAGCCTCTCAAGGAAATTCTCCGATGCCAGCTCAAATAATAGAGTTCGAAACACCGTTACAGCATTTTGCTATTTTTTTGATGACAATGTTATGAATATCATCGTTGAGGAAACCATGCGAGCAGCTCTAACTGATAACATCGCAAATAACTTCAAAATAAACATAGACGACATATACCACTACATCGGAATGTTGATGTATATGTCCATTTATCGGTACCCAAATTTAAAAAGCTATTGGGGAAAAAACGCGTTTGGACCTGTTCAGAACTGCATGACCCGAAGCAAGTTCGAATCATTTAAGCAGTACTTCTCACTGCGTTATGACAGCAAGCGGTTAAAAAAGGGCGAACCAGGCTACGATCCACTGTTTCGCGTTCGCCCACTTGTAGACCACCTTAACCAAAGGTTTGACTCTGTGCTAAAGCAAGCCCGCCTTTGTGTCGACGAACAAATGTGCAGCATAAAGATGAAGCACCACCTGCGACAATATATGCCCAATAAGCCTCACAAATGGGGTGTAAAGTTTTTGTACTGTGTGATTCTTTTGGATATGCTTAGCGCTTCGAGATATACAGCGGTGCAGGTGATAACGTGATCTTGTCTGGTCATCCAGATCTTGGTACTTCGGCCAACATAGTTGTACGCTTAACACAAACCATTCAAAGTTTTAAGCACCACATCGTATATTTCGATAACTTTCATACGTCGCTGCCTTTGATGGTCTATCTGCGTGCCAAAGGTATTTATAGCCCTGGCACAGTGCGTGTTAACCGTATCCCTAAGTACAAGCTACCAAACGATAGTACCATCAAAAAAGAGCCGCGAAACCTCTCATTGAACTCATACGACATCTCGAGATATCCATAATTTATCCGCTGTCTTATAATCCTTGGTCTTCTTATAATAATTAATTCCTCATCATCACTTGAATCACTTGACCACATTTCTCTGACTGCTTTTATTTTTAAAAAATTCTTTTATATGATCTTGATTATTTATGTGTCTTACTTTTAAATATTATAGAGACTTGCGAGACTGTCATAATTTTTGCATACGCTCACAAGCTACAAGTGTTGAGGTCAGTTTTGAGAAACAGAACTTAATTTAAATTACTTTTGACACTTGTAAAAAAGGCAAATAGACTTGTAACTCGTATTCTACAAGTGTAGATTCGAGAAACAGACACTTGTAAAAATTAACCGTTTTACAAGTATTTCACTTGTATTACAAGGCTTGTAGTTTTTGAGAAACAGGCCCCTGGACTAAAACTTGGTGAAAAAGCAACACATCTAATTTCGGATTTGAGATTTGACAAGCTAAACCATTTTCGGGTTTGGTTGGATCAAGATAGTTTAAGGAGAAGGTGCAAGTACTGTAAAACTTCGGAACCGATCTTTATGAAATTTTCAGGGAAACTGAAGCCACATCTAGAGAGTGTTCCTGTGAGGTTTAGTAACGATTGGACAAGGGGGCGTGGTACCTCCCATACAAGCCAAATTTGCGCTATCGGTCACAAACCAAAAAAAAGGATTTATATCAGACGGTTTCAATCGTGAAAAACTAAGATTTGGCAATTTTGTTCAGATGGTTACTGTCGGCAACTGTCCAAAAAATGGGCGTGGTCATAAAATAAATACGCCTACTTTTTCTAGTGAACTAGTGAAACTTGCTGTGTAGGTGCTACAAAAGGCGAACACTACATATAAAAATGTTTTCACGCCCACAAAAAAACAATCCAACTTCCTGCCACTTTCAACTCACTTTTTTCCTATCTTTGGGGAATCACAACTAAGTTTTCTCTGATTATTGCGCTCCATATCTGCATCAAAATTGTATTTTTAAATGATATGAGCGTATAATTTAGGAAGCCTTTTGATTTTGAAACGGCTTCCCTATACTTAAAAAATTCTTTTCCGAATATACAACCTGTTTAAACATAAAAAAAAATATTTCCGCACTTTTTCGCACTTTAAAATTTTTGATTTCCGAAACTACGATAACTACTCTGCATTGTATAAAAAAATTGGAGAGGAATATTTAGGAGTTCGTATTTTTTATATCCATTAATCATAAAATAGCGTAAATTTTTTTGAAAAAAACTTAAGTGTATTTTTATATTAATATACCTAAAAGTTTCCACTGAAAATAAGGAAAATATATTCTCCCGTGCAGTACATACCTTTATTTATACGATCCATAAATAATTTTAACAAAAACAACTCACACGACTTATTTATTGTAATATGAAAACGAACGCCTGAGATATATAAAATATTTTATTTTGCTTTTTTGTGATCAGCTAACTTTGACCGTTTATGACTTGGACGTATAACGTTTTTGAAAAGTGATTTTAAAATTTTTGAGATATTAAAATAATTCTGTCTTACAATCCCTGCAAAAAAATCGAAATTTCACAATGAACTTTATCCACTTAGCATACTCTATTCGATTCACTGTGGATCCCCGAAATGAATGAAGATTTTGAAAACTTTCTTGAATCGCGCAATCATCGCTTGGGCGATCGAAAAGCGATCCACCTTCCAAAGAACCCTTGGGCGAATCGCAAGTGCTTCGCAAAAGGATCTTCTCTTCCATTCGTCTTCCAAATATTTGCAGGGAAGTGTGTTTTAAACAACTACATTTAAAAAAGTCCTTCAAGTCCTTTAACTATCCTATTTAGGACATAGGCGTTTTTGAGTGACATTTTAGTCAGATGAATGACTCAAAAAGGTTTTTAATTCTGTGTAACGATTAATAAAAATAGATATTTTGGGTTGACAGACTGGATTTCTATATCGCTTGTTCACACATTTATTACTTTATATTTCATATCAGCTGCATTATACACGTTCAATATTCAAAGGGCTTAAGTATTTAAATATAGGAGCTTAAAGGGTAAAATGTTTAAATCTCGGATCGCGATCCAAACATCACAATAAATACAGAACGTGTATCAGGCGCCTTATGTTGCCACAAAATCAAAGGACCTCTTTTCAATTATTATTTTATTAATCAATATTAAAAACGTCAAATACTCACAGTAAATCTGGATGCAGTTGTTGAACTTTTCGACATTTCGATAATTTCGAAAGTGTTATCAGAACACGATGGAAATTTGTCAAATCATAGAGCATTGTGGGTTCAAATAAATCCGATTCACGTATGCCAAAATAATTGCGACAGACATCCAGAAAGAGTTTTATATTCTTGCAGCATAAAAACTAAAATAAAAGAGAAAACAGAATATTAATTTTATAAAAATATTTATCTTAAACAAAATCAAATCTTGAAGATGCCATCTGCAACAAGTTCACAAAGGAACAAATTTTTGCATGAACTTTCGAACGTCATGAGGAAATTCTAATTTCTTTTCAGCTTTATTGATGGCATGTTTCTGAAAGGATGACATGAACAAAAAATACTAGAACAAGTTTTGAAATTGCTTTAGAGCAAAATATGCAATCTCAAGGGAACACATTTAACGAACTTGGGCTCTTGACTGCGTGCACAGCAAGCACAGGACCAACGACTTTGCAGAAAATTAGAATGGAATAAATATTAAACAATGCTGCGAACATACTTTGCATTAAAGCTTCTGCTTTAGCATATTTCATCACACTTTCACACAGGAATGATGAGAGAGAGGATGTTATGAGAAGGATGTGATAAAAAAATGTTTTCCCTTGCGCTGTTGTCTAAGATTGAAAGTAAAACTTTTAATGTCTTGGGGTGTTTGTGTGTGTGTGTGTGGGTGCCACGACAGCTGTTTTGCAAAAATACCAAAGCTATTAATTTCACAATACATCAAGCCAAACATGCCACAGCTATGTGTATCACTCCTACAGCTACAAGTGAAGGATGTGTTATTGAGAAATGTTTGTAGGATTTTAATTTCAACAAAATGTATTTAAGTGTCGTTCCGAGCTTTTGCTAGTTGTGGTCTTTTCTTTTGCTACTTTGTCTAGTTCTGCACTACCATTAAGACCGTTACTTACCAACACTTAAGCATCAATATTTTATTATAGCACGGGAGGGGGGCGTAGATAGTGGGTGTTGTGGGTTGCACGTTGTGTGTATTGGATACTCTGTGCACCACAATCACGTGGTTTACAAACAAAGAATTTTCTTTTATGTCAAGCAGATTGATCGTAAACTTTAAATGTATTTTCTTTTCATGCAATTTTAATGTGAGCAACCATTTTATTTTTAATGTATTTAGTTTTGTTCAAAAGAAATGAGTAACATACTCTTTGAAGTTGGACAGAAATCATCAAGTTTAGCAATATATCAATCAATGGTTAAGTTTGATTCCGAAGAAATTGTTTTAAATTGCGTTTCGATGCTTTTAAAATACTTGAAAGGAATAAATGAAAAATGTGCTGCAATGTGTTTAATATGTGCTAACACATGTGCTGCATTAAAAAAATTTATTTATGGTTATAATATTAATTTTATATGGTGGCGCTCTTCTTAAATTCTCTGCTTTATTTTTGGAACGAAGTTCCTTTACGCATCTTGCGGATGGTATGATTTGGAAGAAACCGTCACGTAACAGTGATATTGTGGTGTGTGTGTGTATGAGTGCGAGTATTGAGATGCAGTAGACTAAAAACATAGTCGGTTTATGAATCCTCAAAGACGAAGTCTTCGAAGCCGTTTTGAAGACCAAGTACGCATACTCAGAGTGAACGCTGACACAATGCAAGACAAGTCATTGTCACTGTCAGCAAAAAACCTTGAATGTTCGCTCATAAAAACTTTGTTTTTTAATGCTTAGAGATCAATGCGGAGGATCTGCAAGCCTCATATGCATATTTTTAGCAAGCAGCTCAGATGTGCTCTCATCAAGAAATTGTTTTTGCAATGCTCAGAGGTGAATGCGGACGCTCTGCAAGATTCATATGCATATTTTTATCATATGTCCATTATTCAAATTGTATTTCTGTGGAGTTTTGACAAAACAACTTAAGTCTATCTGAAATTCATAGACAAAGCAACTTAACTCTATATGAATTTCATATCAACTTAATGGATTTTGTCTATGAATTTCAGATAGACTTAAGTTGTTTTGTCAAAACTACACAGATTTGTAATTTGGTATCATTGCGACGATTGGCAGTCAGTTTTTATTTAAATTGCGAGTTTGAAGCGCGTTCGTATTTGATTTCCATTTGAATTTTCGGTATTATTTATATATTGTGTAACTTATAATTTATATTGTATTGTATTATATAACTTATATATTATAACCTCTCTCTTTCTTACGCTCTCTGAGTGTAAAAATCGACCACTGAGAGCGCATGGTTTTGTTTGTATGCATCCGTTTAGCAAAACGTGGCTTGACGCCGTCGTTATATTTGTACACAGTAAAAAATTTTACGGTAAATTTTATCTTTTTTATATTATCTGTGTGGTATAAACTTTTTTTATTCCAAATAATTTATAAATTTTATACCACTCAATATTATACAAATAATAAAACAAATATAATTTAAAAATTTCATATGGATATCAAAATATATTCTATTTCGAAAGAAAAAAATTCACCGAAATCGGGAATTTAAAAATATAGTGGTTTCGATTGGTCTGATGAGAAAAATGGTCTGGAAAAATTTATATGATTTGATGGTATAAATTTGATAAGATTTTTGATTTGGATTTATGTGTACACAAAATAGTATAAAACTCATGCTCATATTTTTTACTGTGTATGAAAATGTCTTCGAAGACTGCCATGGAAATGGATCGATCCGTCTTGCGAGAAACTGATATGTCTCGAAGACGGATCGATCCAATTCCTGCTGGGAACGAGTAGGCAACTCT
This sequence comes from Dichetophora obliterata, assembly GCA_963920525.1. Lineage (NCBI taxonomy): Eukaryota > Metazoa > Arthropoda > Insecta > Diptera > Sciomyzidae > Dichetophora > Dichetophora obliterata. The sequence continues at coordinate 21,560,751 of OY986439.1, read as the reverse complement.
CTCTATCTCTCTTTTTCTCTCTCTGTGTGTCTCTGTTTCTGACACGTAGAAATTTCGTTAACCCCCTACTGCACGCATTATGTTCCAGCTAGAAAAACAATTTCTTTGTTAGATTTTATATTTTAAATGGAATAATTAGAGACGCAAACCACATTTTTTTCAAAAAAGTAATTCCGTTTCCGTTAGAAGTCATATATAGCTGTTCGAAGAAATGCGTGATTTCATCAGTTTTACATGTACAATTGAAAAATAATCACATAAACATTAATCAGTACACCGAAAAAAATGTGCGGAGTTAACCCAAGTTTTTTCATGAGGCAAAAGAGTTTTTGAGAAGTTAAAAACGTTTTGTCGCAGTAAAACACAAAATTAATTGCATCAATATTTTTTTTGTTAATATGAAACTTTTTTTGCTTGATACAACTCATTTTCAAAGTTTGGAGTAAACTAAAAGCAGTTTCAAATTAACTCTGCATCTTCTCCGAACATTTGTCTCTTTAACTCCATTAAAACTTATTGCAGCCATCTATGAAGAACGTCTTTGTATTTTAAAGCTGAAACGGAGTTATGTTTAGCACGAAACAGAGTCTGCTCAAGCAAATATTTCCGTTTGTTCGTTTTACGTTGAATGAGGAGAAAGTACTCAAATATTTTAACAAGCAAATCAAGTGTGCTGTAAGAATTAAATATATTTTATGAAAATTTTGTATTGTATTTCGTTTGAGATGCTATCTCTTTCTTTCTCTCGGTTTTTTTTTTCAAAAATCTATCTTATTCTTTATATTAAGAAGTTTCCCTTCTGTACTGTATGCACACTATAATGTAATTTTTTTTAACCTGCGATGTATTTTTTATACAAAAATTTTGGGAAACTATACAATTTTATTAAATTTGGTATACAACTGCTGTTTGAATAAAAGTCAAGATACATAAATTTTTTAAAGGAATTTATGAGTTTGTGAAACATACTAAAGTCACGTATTACCATATTTTATTAACGAAACTACATTAAACATCTACCTATTTTTGTACCAAATTTAATTATTATAGCATCAATATATATCGGAATTAAGCATATTAAATTAAATGCCACGTTTTTTTTACATTAGTATAGCAACATAACTAACTCATCTTTTAAAAACATTCATAAACCGAGTGTTCACCCTGTTGGATAATCCTTACTACATTTTAAAAAATGCTTTAAAAATATCTTTTCCCTCATTCAACGAACAAAACTACAGCAATCAATTGTAAAAACAATGCTAATATTTATTCCTTTTTTAAATATGTTATATACAAAAAACCCGTTTTTAAAAATTCCCCTTAAAATCAAGGAAATGAAACACCTTTAAAACAAATTTTGAAAGTTGAGCGCAATTTAAGCTCAAAATAAAAAAAAAGTTTTTTTATAAGAAATTATAAGAGAAATAAGAGATTCAAAATTGCCAAATCCTGGATAAGCTGCTCTGTGAGTATGGATAAGAGATTCTATTTTCGGCGTTAACCATGTCTTTAATTTCCTTTGTGTTCAATTGAAATAAGAACTAAATAAAAATAATAAAACACAAAAGAAATTACAGGTTCTTTATTTGACTCTTTTGTGGGTGAGTTTGTTTATTTTTGAAGCTTTATGCTACATTTAAATGAGTTGATTCTAGTTTGTTTTTGAGTGAAAAAAAAAATTTAAAATTTCTCAATTTCTCAACCTTAAAACAACTCAAAACGGAGTCAGTATGACTTTTCAAACAAATCTAATTTTTGAAGTAAATTGAACACACAAACGGAGTTAAATATAGTTTTTACAGCTTTGGCAAAATACCATGCACGAAAAGAGTTAAATTGACTCATATATGACATTATTTACTCCGCTTTTTTTTTGGGTGTACGCACGACCTCCGGATGTTTTTTAATTTTGGTGAAAGTTGGAGTAAAAAGTTTAAAAAAAAATATATTTTCACGCTCTTTTTTGTTTAAAAAAAATAGGCACTTGAGTTTAGGGGGATGCTTAAATGACATGATTACGAACAAAATGCATTAAGTTTTATTGAAATTGAAGCAATAGATTTCCAGTTATCTATAGAACCGTTTTAAAAAACTAGTTTCGAGGAAATCGCGTTTAAAGTTTTTTTTTGTTGTAAAGAGTTTAGACATAGGCTAACAAAAACCGTTAGAGCTTCTTTTTTATTCATAATATAATTAAAAAAACTGTATGTTTATTATATGAACTATAAAGAATACAGTAAACGAAGAAACAAAAAAAAATTTGTAAAAAATTTAAAGGTATATTAAAAATTAAAAGCCATATATGGCTTCGTGTGCAGTAGAGGGTTAAAACGCATTTGTTATTTTTATTTGTGTGTTTGTTTTAAATCATACGTGAAAATCTTTATTGCAATTAAGTTTTAAAAAATGGATTTTATACTCTTTGTACACAGTAAAAAATTTGAGGGTAAATTTTATCATTTTCAACATCTGTGTGGTATAAATTTTTTTATTCCAAATAATTTATAAATTTTATACCACTCATTATTATAAAAATAATAAAACAAATATAATTTAAAAATTTCATATGGATATCATGATGTGTTAATCAAAATATATTCTGGTTTGAAAGAAAAAAATTCACCGAAATCGGGAAATTTAAAATCAGACCAATCGGTTTCGATTGGTCTGACGAGAAAAATGGTCTGGAAAAATTTATAAGATTTGATGGCATAAATTTTATAACATTTTTGGTTTGGATTTATATGTATACAAAATAGTATAAAATTTATGCTCATATTTTTTACTGTGTATAAGTGCTAGCTGTATACGGGGTCGCTGATTTCGTACCTGATATTAACCCTTTATAGGGCAAGTGCTTATTCTTCGAAAAGTATCACTTAAAATGATAAAGATAGGAATTTTAATATGAAAAACCAGATTGAAAATATATATGTTCAATTTATTCGGATTTTATTTAAAAAAAAACGAATGATGCAATAAAAACGATTTGGGCTCAAAATTCGCAGTTTTTTTTTTTTGTAAATTGTGAACATTTTTAGCTAATTCAATAAATTAATAAAATTCAATAAAATAAAATAAAAAAATAAAATAAAATTCAAATCAATTTTCAATTTTTGAAACACTTTATTTAGTATTGATTTTATAACAATATTTTGTATTAATTCTTTTTTATTTTCTGTTTTTTTTTTGCACATAATTTTTTGATGATATATTTTTTTACAAATACGAAATTTATATCTGATAAGTAAAAGAACTTCAGTTATTTTTCCTCGCTGTCTTAGAATCATATTCTTCAATTTGTGACTGTTATGCAAAAATTATTTTTTTGGTGTAAATGGACCATGAAGTGTTTAACTAGGAACTTATTCGGTTTGTTACAGTTCTGTTACACTGCCATACAAAGGGTTAAAATTTCAAAAAGTTTTTGTCCCTAGGGTGGACCCTAAAAATGTGTTTTTTGGTTTTATACTCTTTGTAGATACGCTGGTGGCTGATTTCGAATCTGATGTTAGTATTTCAAAAAGCTTTTCGGCACTAGGGTGGACCCTTAAAATTTGTTTTTGCTTTCTACTCATTGTGTATGTGCTAGCAACATTAAGGGGTCGCTGATTTCGAATCTTGTGTTAAAATTTAAAAACTTTTGTGGCAGGAGGATGGCCCCAAAACATGTGTTTTTGTTTTATACTCTATGTAGATGCGCTAGTCGCTGGTTTCGAATCTGATGCAAGAATTTCAAAAAGTTTTTTGACACAAGGGTGGACCCTAAAAATGTATTTTTTGGCTTCTTACTCTTTGTAGATGCGCTGGTGGCTAATTTCGAATCTGATGTCAAAATTTCAAAAAGCTTTTAGACACTAGGGTGGACCCTATAAATTTGTTTTTGCTGTCTACTCTTTGTGTATGTGCTAGCAACATTATCTAAGGGGTCGCTGGTTTCAAATCTTATGTCAGAATTTAAAATCTTTTTTGACACGAGGATAGCCCCTAAGCATGTGTTTTTGTTTTATACTCTATGTAGATGCGCTAGCCGCTGATTTCGAATCTGATGCAAGAATTTCAAAAAAATGTTTGACACTAGGGTGGACCCTAAAAATGTGTTTTTTGGCTTTATACTCGAAGATTTCGAATCTAATGCTAGAATTTCAAAAAGCTTTTTGGCACTAGGGTGGGCCCTAAAAATTTATACTCTTTGTGTATGTGCTAGCAACATTAAAGGGTCGCTGATTTCGAATCTTATGTTAGAATTTAAAAACTTTTTTGACACGAGGATGGCCCCTAAACATGTATTTGTGTTTTATACTCTATGTAGATGCGCTAGTCGCTGATTTCGAATCTGATGATTTCCGGTTTAAAATCTTGACTAAGACCAGTTTTCAATCCAACTCTTCAACCAATTCAAGATCCATACTGAACCTTCAATGCTCAACGCCTTTTTGCGTCATGAAACAAGCGTCGCTGGCAACTGAAACTGCCTCTTTTCAGCTCTCATAAGAATTTTACATCTTAATTTTCAATAAATAATTCTTTTTTTTCCTAAAATAATAAATAAGATCTTTGATTTGATTGTTCATTTACATTATTTGCCTTGAAAAAATTATAGGTATAAAATACAACACGATGAGAAAAAATCAAGCATTCTGTGCTTGATTCAAGCAAATAGGCTATTAGTTTACACTCAAGCGTAAATTTCTCAATTCTAGCAAAATAATGAAAATTTAGAACCCATGATATTAAGAAAAAATACTCAATTCAAGCAACATTTGCTTAAAACTCAAGAATATTTTTTCTGCATTCGAGTCAAAAATTTACTTGAAATGAGAAAAATATGCTTGATTCAAGTAAGCAATTGGCTGAAAACTAGAATAATTTGCTTGATTTGAGAAATTGATTTTTCTTGAATTGAGAACAGTTTGCTTGATTCAAGTAAACAATTTGCTGCAAACTAGAATAATTTACTTAATTTGGGAAATTTATTTTCCTTCAATTGAGAACATTTTGCTTGATTCAAGTAAATAATTTACTGAAAACTAGAATAATTTGCTCGATTTGCACAAAGAAAATATAGCTGAAACTGATTACATGAAAATATTAACTATTACCGTATTCTCATTCACAGTCAGCTTTTCGATGAAATGGTGATATGTATACAACATTTAAAGTACCATTGATAAAGAACTAAGTGACAACGGTGACACAATAGTGAGAAAAAATAGAGCCATCACAACAAAACAAATTTAACAGATGTGGGCGGGGATGGGGGCTAGGGGTGGGGAGGCAAAAACTAAGTAGATTAATATAAGGAAGATTTTATATAATCCAAAATGTTCGTAATTACTATAGACAGACAAATGCATTCTTTGAGATAAATGGGGACGTTCAAACTATATAGAGAATTTTAACACAAAACTAAGTTTTATTAATAGTCTGGTATGAAGAAATAGATTTTTAGCCATAACTTTTGATTGGAAAAAGATATTGGGGTAATTTTTTCACATAAATTATTTTTGAGACTTGACTTTTTTGTAAAAAATATAAAAACAACATTTTAGAAAAAATAAATTTCGCGAAAAAAATCAAAGGGTACACCCCCTTGTTGTTTTGATACAAAAACAGTAAATTAATTTTTGCGCTTAGCTGGAAGAATTTTTGCAAATAAATGCTATGTCATATGAAAGGTAGCCAGATGTGCAATTTTTAATTGATTTCATTTTTACAACAACAACAATTTTTTAATCATTTTTTGAGTAAAAAGTCAATATTTTAGACCTTTTTTGACATAATCATAAAACATATATACACTGAATTAACGGTACAGTTCAACCTATTTTTGTGAAGTGATTTTATTGAATCACTTTGTGATTCACTAACAAAAAAAAATTTGAATGAAATATATTAATGGACAGCGGAGATATTTGCATCGAAAAACCAAACTTTGATTTTCATGTCGTTTTTTTTTCATTCTGAGGCAACGATGTTTTATGAAAAAGCCGTTGTACTGAAAATTTCTTCAATTTTGAAGATATGTCAGTGTTTTTGATGTCAAAATAACAAAAACAATTTTAAAATTAAATACACAAAAATCTCCGATATTAAAGAGTTTTATAATAACTAAATTACCGTTGGTTGATAAATTTCAGAGGGGGCGTGGCAAAAACTAAGTATGTAACATTTTAAGTTGGGATGCACTTAATATGTATACCTAGTTTGAGCAAAATCCGTTGAGCCGTTTAGATTTGTATAAAGGCCAAACAAACAAACAAACAAACAAACAGAAAATGAGTTTTATTGCTATAGATTACATTTTGAGTTGAAGAAAAAGCGTAAAGAGCCTCGTTCCTGACGGGAGTCCATCGACCGTACCACTTCGTTTCAAAAACTATAATTTTCATATGGTTTTTCCAAACAAATAAAAATGTATAGAAAATCAGCATTTGTATAATTATTTCTACTCTATGTTATTGTTCTAACTTTATGTTTTACAATTAATTAATTCTTAAAATAGAATTTTCTTTAAGTTTTCGCTCCAATTTAAGCAAAGTTATAACAAAAAAAAGGCGTAATTTTCCTTTAAAATAACTGCAGGGGGTCCAATGTAAGAGTAAGAATATTTTATGGAGGTAAAAGAGGAGGTCGAGTTAGGCAAAAAATCGTATGGTAGGGGGTCTATTTTCACACCCTTAGGAGTTACGGGGTTAATTGGTATTGCATGACTTTGATTCATACTAATGTTTCTAGCAGAAAACTAACTCATGGAAAACTTATTTTAAGAGCTCAAAAACTAACTCATGGAAAACTTATTTTAAGAGCTCATTTGAAAGGCAATGAACTGACCTTTCTAACAGTGTATCAACGAACCCACCCAATTTTTCCATTATCAAGCTATGCTCGTGTGAAGATGAAATAAATCCGTTGAAGCTACAATTTAAAAAAAAAACGGTTCCGAAACCTAAAAATGGTCTAAATACAACATACAACATGACGAAAATTTTGCATCAAAAACATGCCAAATTCATTAGTTATATAAAATAATTTCAACTAAAGACAATTTTTTTTCTTGTTCCTACGCCTTCAATCCTTAACTGCCATAAGTTCATTAGATATTAACTGAAGTGTCACTTAAAATTTCACAAAATTTTATAACTTCCACGAATTCCCCGAAGGTCTTTTTTTATGACACTTTATCGGCGCTTTTATCTATTTGACTCTATTGAAGCAAACAAAATAAAAACAAACCTCAAAGGACCCCATTTGTTAACAAAATGTTTGCTTATCCTTTTTCGATGGAGCTCACGTTGAATTAACGTTAGAGAAAATGGCATGAAAAGAGCTAAAGATAAAAAACCAATTTGCACACAGACGCAACCACACAGAGAGGTTGGCCATCAAAGAAAAATAAACAAGAACTACCGCTATGAACTGTATAAATTAGCGTAGAAGTTACAGCTTTGACATTAAATATGGACCATTAGGTAAATTATCTGACATCAATTGCGGTGAAAAATGGTAATGGCAAAAATACAAGGCATTATAATGAAAAATTATTGCGTTTCAATGGAAGATGTGTCCAAAGATGTGGGCAGCACCATCACAAACACAAATGAAACAAAATATATTTTAACCCGAAGCCAGCAAGACAGGAATTTCAACGGAATTTCCATGGAATGTTTTACGCAAAAAGGTAATAACAGCAAAATTTACCAACTTCAGCATATTTGTCAGATTGTATTGGTTGCTTGGCGTATTTGAAAAGCTTAAGCTGTATCTGCTAGTGAGCTACCAAAAACAGTTGTGTAATAAATGTTATCCATAAATGTAATTTGGGGCTGTACCTAAATGGACATAAAATGGAAAAAGATAAAATAAAATTAAAAAAATATTTTCATAATTCAGCACATATCGAAAAAGTAGATTCTGCCACATAGATAAAGTCACGCACACATGCAAACCTATAAACATTCCAATTAAGAACCATAACCAAACAGGTGGCGGCATTGTATTTATTTTGAGCTCATACGGCAAAGATATGCAAAAAAACAGCGAAAAAAACAACAACTAAAAAAATACTGCTAATATGCACGATTTTTCACTTAAGCAGCAGCAGCAGCGAGCATAACACCAAATTTAACTAAAGTATACTAATGTACACACGCCCTAATGTATGCAATGAATGTTGATTTAGTTAATTATATGCACATGAAGAACTTTCATTAATGTGTAGCTATCAACTATGTTGCCACCATTATGAAGGTAATGAGCTGAACTCTATCTATCTATGGTAAATACACCGTTCGAAATTCAGGTCTAAATTTTAAACCTAATAATACCATATAAAAATTATTTTTTTTAACTAAGAAGTTAAAACTTTTAAGCATTCTTTGTTGAAACCAATGGGGGTATTCACGATGTAGTGTATTTGTGATAAATTTTTACAAAATTTACAAGTTATTGTAAATGAACCTTCAATAAAAAATGGTATTCTTTGTTAAAATCAATGGGGGTATTCACGATGGGTGCCGTGATATAATCCCAAGTGGCACAATCCCAACTCTTTTACTTGGGATTATGTCTCTATGGAAGGGATGGCATATTCCCAAATAAAAAGAAGTCAAAATTCCAAATTTTTTGGGATTATGTCACTAGTACACGGGTGACATAATCAAAAAATACTTTTATATTATAGTTTTTATATAAATCAAGCGATTTTTTACAAAAAATTTTAATTTTTTTGATATATTAGATATTAAAGAAAAAAACTAAACTAAACTACACCGTTCGAAATTCAGGTCTCAATTTTAAACCTTATTATACGATAAAAAAGTTATTATCAGTTATTGTGAATGAACCTTCAATAAAAAATTGTATTCAGCCCTATTCCAGAATCCGTCGTAATGAATTTCCGAACGTAAAGCTACGCTACGAATACGACAAATTTGCCAATCCAAAATCCGAACGAAACTTCCCCTTTTCGAACTTACTTTCGGGAGTTCGAAAACAACTGGTTTCAACAGCAGACAAATAAATAAAAAGAAAAATTGAAAAACTGAAGTGTTTTTGATCACAATTGTATTTTTTAGCTGTGATTTTTAATGGATTTCATTGCAATTGCAATTTTCGCACAATAAAAGGAAGATTTCTCACATAGAAAATTCGTCGAAGAATATTGCGAGATTCCATCAACCCTTTGGTAATGGATTATGAAATGTAGGAAATGCACTAAATAAATTTCAACTGGCATATGTACAGGTTTAAATAAAAACAGTTTAACTTTATTAACCAAAAATTAATTATAAGTTTTATTTTACGACCTAATTCTATAAAAATGTAATTGTTTTCTTTTGTCGTAAACAAATCCGTCGAGGCAAAGCTTTCGTGAAAAAATCCGAAAACAGCTGTCAAAAGTTGATACGTTCGGAATGTGTAGTTGCAATGCTACGAATGTAAGAATGTTCGAATTCGATTCGGTTTGTAGAATACTTCATTACGAATCCGAAAGAAAATTTACGCTACGACGGATTCTGGAATAGGGCTGATTCTTTGTTAAAATCAATAGGGGTATTCACGATGGATGCCGTGTTAAAGGGTGTTTTTTATAGAGTAATACAACTTTGAGTTGGCATCGCTGCTTTATTTGACCACCCATTTAACAGCTGATAGTTGCTTTTTGTTTAGTTTACTTTGACATTTCACTATAGATCGACTTACACCAAAGCAAAGCGTGCAAATTGTGGAAATTTTTAATCAAAATAATGGTTCTGTTCGTCAAACTTATCGTGCACTTCGTCCATTTTATGGCGTACATAATCGTCCCTCAGAACTGCTAATTCGAAGAACAATAGATCGTTTTCGGACCACATTTACTGTTACTGATAATGTGCATCCCCTGAGACGCCGAACAGTGCGCACTGAAGAGTCTGTAGCCGCTGTACAGGCAAGCATTGAAGATGATCCTAATCAATCAATTCGTCGCCGTTCTCAGCAACTGGGGTTGTGTCCTTCCACTTTATGGAAGATTTTACGAAAAGATCTTGGCTGAAAACCTTTCAAGATTTAACTTGTGCAGGAATTAAAGCCAAACGACCATCGTATGCGCCGCCAATTCGGCGAATGGGCTGAGGCACAAATTATTATTGATTTTGAATTTCCATGGAAAATTTTATTTTCCGATGAAGCCCATTTTTGGTTGAATGGGTACGTAAATAAACAGAATTGTCGTATTTGGAGTGAGGAGAATCCACAAGCTTTTGTCGAAACACCATTATATCCACAGAAAATTACTGTTTGGTGCGCTCTATGGGCTTGCGGAGTCATTGGCCCATATGTCTTCAAAAACGATGATGGTCAGAATGTTACTGTCAATGGTGAACGGTATAGGAACATGATTCGAAGTTTTTTCGTACCTCAATTAGCTGGCATTAATCTTGCTGATGTGTGGTTCCAACAGGACGGAGCCACATGCCACACAGCGGGCGCCACAATTGATTTACTCAAGGAAACTTTTGACGAAAAAATAATTTCACGAACGGGCCCAATTAATTGGCCCCCAAGATCGTGTGATTTAACCCCATTGAATTATTTTCTTTGGGGTTATGTAAAGTCACTTGTCTACGTCGATAAATCACAAACAATTGAATACCTGGAAATCAACATTCGAAGAGTTATCGGCGAGATACGGCCGCAAATGCTGCGAAAAGTTTATGAAAATTGGTATTCCAGATTGCGCCTTGTACGCGCCAGGCGTGGCGGCGACAAAGCCAAAATCATATTCAAACAATAATGTCATAAAATTTTCTATCCAATAAAGCCTGTTTTATTGATATTAAAAATATATTCCTATGTTTTATTATGATTTAAACTTGTTTCACTCTATAAAAAACACCCTATATAATCCCAAGTGGCACAATCCCAATTTTTAATTTTGGGATTATGTCACTCCTTATACAGTGACATAAACCTAAGTTTTTTGGTTCAGGGAAATAGCGCCCAATTAAATAACGCCCAAAATAAAAACTGAACAAAGCCCCAAACATTTTGGGCATAAAAAATTAAATAACGCCCAAAATAAAAAATTAAATAAAGCCAAAAAAATTAAATAACGCCCAAACTGAAAATGAAATAAGACCCAAAATATTTTGGGCTTTAGGCCGGGTCGATTTGTGAGGGGGCAAAAAAAATCGACCATTGGCTCAGTGAAAATCGTATTTTAGGGATCAAAATAAGAAATTTTGCCCGAGGAACTATACCTCTAAAACGAATTCTAATGCCCCAACTTTTGACTTTTGTCCCGTAGGGTCAAATTTTTAAAAATCCCTCTTTGACCCATTTAGAGTGCCCCAATCGAGTCCAAATGTATGACAAACCCCCACTAGCTTTGGAGGGCCGATCCACCCATGCCAGTGGCACACCCCCTGGAACCCCCTGGGGGTTCCCCATACAAACATTTCAAAAAAATTACCATTTCAAATCAAAACCCCCAGGGGGGTTCCAGGGGGTGTGTCACTGGCATGGGTTGATCAGCCCTCTAAAATTAGTGGAGGTCGGTAGATTTTTTATAAAAATTTTTAATTTTGTTGATTTTATATGATTTAAGTACAAATTCTAAATGTTTGATAGTTTAAATCATACTTGATTTTAAAGCCTAAAGTAAAGCAAAAATACAACAAATGTGAAAATATGAAACGGGAGAAAAACGAAGAAATTGACACTTAAAATCTCGTGTCAATTAAAAATCTCGACACTTAAAAAACTTCGACTCAAAGCTCAATAAACGATTTTAAGCTATCAAACAACTAGAATTAGTATTTAAAATCAAGTATGATTTAAACTATCAAACATTTAGAATTTCTATTTAAATCATATAAAATCAACATAACTCTTTTTTGTGAACGCTATCAGAATGTGGAATTCGCTACCTTCAAGAATCAAAAGTATCCGAAATAAGCACAACTTTAAGCATGCAATATTCCAACACTTTTCTTGATACTATCTTTCTTCTTTCTTCTATTTTCTATTTTATTAATGTTATCTTCTTAATTATTTGATAAAGTTCCTTAAAGGTAATTTATACATAAGTCTAAATTCAATTCAATTATAATTTATTGTTAAAATTTAAGCTTATAACTAAATTTAATTTTTTGAGTCAAATGTATTTGTTTGTTAATTATAACTTAAATTTAAAATTTAAAGTTAAATTTAGTCGTTGCTTACAATTTTTTTTTTAATTTAAAATAAGTGATTTAAAATTTTTTGTTTTTATTTATTTGTTGGTTATAACTTGTTGTTATTCTTTGATTTCTTACTGCATTTAAAAGACTTTGTCTTATATGTGAACATGATAATTTAATTAAATAAAAATAAAAATAATAAATAACAAGGTCATTTAGAAAAAAAATTTTTATTTTTAGATATATTAGGCTGGAAGTGCAAATTAAAGAAAAAAACTAAACTGGTTTATACTCGAAATGTCTATCCAAATTTTCTCATTTTTAGGCTCAAAAGTGGCATTATTCCAATTGGGGTTATGACACTTTACAAGCAGTGACATTGCCCCAAGTATAAAATTTGGTTTATGTCACTGTATAAGGAGTGACATAATCCCAAAATTAAAAATTGGGATTGCGCCACTTGAGGTTATGTCAGGGTACCTTCACGATGTGGTGTATTTGTGATAAATTTTTACAAAATTGACAAGTTATTGTGAATGAACCTTCAATAAAAAATTGTATTTTTTAAATATGTATGTACTTTTTATGTACTTTTGTTTGGAAATATAAATTTAAATCATCATTTTATTGTAGGAAATCATAAAAAAAATGAAACGAAACACTATAGGGGTATTCACAATGTGGTGTATTTGCCCTTATATTGTGTATTTTTGATAAATTTTATATTTGTAGTAAATTTTGTAAAATTACGAAAACAAAATGTACAATATTCAAAATACAACCCTGTGGCAAAAATACAACGATGGAACCCTATTGAAAGAATACATTTTTCTCACGCGCTTTTATATGCGTGAGGAAATTATTTGCAAAATTTTCGATTTCAACATTAACTAAAAGTCAAAGTTTTGCTTTCGAAAATTGAAAGAAAATTTTGTTGAAAAATAGTAAATAAATATATTAGGGGTTTTCACGATGTGGTGTATTTACAATTGTGTTGTGTATTTTTGATAAATTTGATATTTGTAATAAATTTTGTATACCTACAAAAACAAAATGCACAGTGTTTAGAATACAACTACGAAACCCTATTGTATTCTTTGTAAATTTCGTTGTGTATTAGATCAGCTGATCGCAAAAGCATTTCTACTCAGCATGAAGGTAGCTACCGGCAACGCTGCGAGTTTATTTAATAAAAATTAATATAATTTAGTGTTTTTTTTTTCAATTTTTGTATGATTTCCTTTAGATAAATGATGATTTAAATTAATATTTCCAAATAAAAGAACTTAAAAGATCAAAAAATACAATGCTTTAGTGAAGGTTCGGTCACAATAAGTTTTAGGTATAGTAAATTTTGTAAAAATTTATCACAAATACAACACATCGTGAAGACCCCTTATATTATATTAGCATCCCCGGTAGCATCCTCCATGTTGAGTATAAATGCTTTTGCGATCAGCGGATCAAATACACAACGAAATTTACAAAGAATACAATAGGGTTTCGTAGTTGTATTCTAAACACTGTGCATTTTATTTTTGTAGTTATACAAAATTTACTACAAATACCAAATTTATCAAAAATACACAATACAATTGCAAATACACCACATCGTGAACACCCCTAATATATTTATTTACTATTTTTCAACAAAATTTTCTTTCAATTTTCAAAAGCAAAACGTTGACTTTTAGTTAATGTTGAAATAGAAAATTTTGCAAATAATTTCCTCACGTATTTAAAAGCGCATAAGTAGTATATCAACTTTGTCCCTCCGCACAGTGCGTTGTTCTCATACACAAATTGAACAATAATGGAAGGAGTGCTCCTATGATAATACAATTTTGTATGCTTAATTAGTTTAAGCCAATTAATAAAAATTTCAAAAAAGGTCGAAATCGGTTAGGCCCTAGAAGTAGCTCTCTTGCCCCTATATTAATTTTTTACTAGATTTTGTATGGGAGGTACATACAAAGGTTGGCCAATCTTAACAAAAATTCGTCAGAAGGCTAGTCAAATAGAGTAATAGATGTATACTGAAAATGGTCGAAATCGGTAGGATCCTAGGGGTACCTCCCTTGGCCCTATATTAATTTTTTACTTCATTTTGTATACAGTAAAAAATTTGAGGGTAAATTTTATCTATTTTGTAACATTAGTGTGGTATAAACTTTATTTATTCCAAATAATTTATAAATTTAATACCACTCAATATTATAAAAATAATGAAAAAAAAATTCATTTAAAAATTTTATATGGACATTAGAGCGGGCGATTTTTAAATCTTTGTAAAATTAAATCTTAATCTTTAAATTTTTAAATCTTTTTAAATTTTTTGTATAAATAAAAACATTCAAAAAACCACCGTTTGTATGGGGGAACCCCCTGTATTCTGAATTTGAATTCCGATTTTACAGCTCTGCCTGTCGATTGATACTAATATTTTTAGGTTTTGTGTCCCCTTATTTTTCGGATATAATCCTAAATATTGGATTGGGGATTATGACAGCTTATTAAGTCATCATTAACCAAAAAAAAAGTTTAAAATCCTTTAGATAGTTACTTGTTTTTAACCAAAAGCCATTGAAAAATTCAACCTTAACATTGAAGAATATATATTTCAACTAAAAAAAAAATTAAAAAAACAACCTACATTTTGAACCGTGTAGCAACTACATTAGTCTTTTAACATTAGGCAGCATGGAAGGATAAACGTTGCCATTGTCGTTGTAGTTGGTGGAAATCGCATAAATTTACATTCTTAATTAAGAACCTAGATAATATTTCATTTAAGAAATAACAGGCTTACAACAAAAATACATGAAGTAGTATGCTTGTAAATATTGACGGAAAAGCGTTTATTCCAGGTATTTAGAAGATTAAAAGAGGTGCAGATTTTATAGTTAAGTTAATCGTTTTAATGCACCAAGGACGCAGGCTGCGAATAACTAAAATTTTTTTGATTAGTTTTTTACAATGGTTTCGTGATTTTGGGGAAGTTATGCTACGTTTATTATTAACTTAAAAGGCCTTATCACCTCTTTTATCACTTTGTTATAGACCTCCAAAGTTAAGCCTATATTTTGAAATTTTAGTCTACTCGTATCTATAATATAGATTTTATATATGGGCATTTCCACAGAAAAGTCTACCGTGACCAAAAAATTAAAACTTATGAAAAACTTATTATTTGATGATATAATCTATGAAAAACATTTTAATTTTATTAATTTAAGCACTTTCTACATAAATATTATGAACCATGATGATCAAATCGTCGGCACTGTTTCAAAAATTTAGTTTCTAATTTTCGTAAGGATTTCGTAAATGTTTCGTAAACGTTTTTGTTTTAGTAAAAATGGAAGGTACTGGATAAAGATAATGAAAAAATGGTTGAGGCAAGGAAAGGACAATACATTAAATTTATTTTTTAATTACTAAATTACATAATTACTTAACTGCCTAATTACTTAATTACTCAATTAAACTAGAATGGAAATTTAGTAATGTAATAAAAAACACCAGAGAAGATTTTTTAATTTGATCACTTGGAAAATAAACTTATGTTATTTTAAGCTCTTCTAAAAAAAAAGTTGCATACAACAATTCGTACCCAATTCAGAGAGTTTTGCAAATTTTGTAATCCAAGTCAAAAATCACTTCCGTTTTTTCATTCTTTTCCATTTTCATTCTTTTTTTTTTTAATACTTCTTTGTTCAAATCGTCCGTAACGCCAGTTTGGAAATGCCAATATATATAAATGAATGTATGTACATTTGTGCAATAAATATGTTTGTACAATATTTCCCCATTATTTGACAAAAAATAATTCGGGGGTGTATTTTTTTCCGTGAAATAAAAATACCCCCCCCCCCCCGTCATTATCACTTTTTTGTAATTTTCCAACATTTGTGTACCGGGGCTCTCTTAATGGTTCGTATTTTTTTAAATCTCATGCCTAAAATATTTGTCTTGTCGGCATTTGTAGCCTAGTCAAAAGTGCGCTAGACCATTGGCTCAGAAGTCCCCGGTTCGAATCCAGGTTCGCTCATTGTTCTTTTCGCTTTCTTTGGTCTTTACCAGAGCTGTAAAACAATGCATTCAATTTGATTTTATTCACAAAAAAGTGAATCAGTGAATCACGAGGAAATAAGAATGCATTCAATGAATGCAAAATTAATTTATAAACAACATTTTCAATTCACATTCATTTTTAAAAAAATTATTAATTATTCATTTCAATTATTTATTTTCGTTATTGAGAATAATGAATAATTTTTTGTATTCATTTGAATGTTATTCACAAAGAATGCAATTCACAAAGAATTTCAGAATTTTCAGTTATTCTTTTTTTATTTATTATTCATTTTTTATTCGTTATTCATTTTTTATTCATTATTCTTTTGTTATTCATTATTTATTTTTTATTCATTTTTCATTTTTTATTCATTATTCATTTGTTATTCTTTTATTCATTTTTTATTCATTACTAATTTTTTATTCATTATTCGTTTTTTAATCATTATTCATTTTTTTCATTATTCATTTGTTATTCATCATTCATTTTTTATTCCTTATTTAATTGTTGTTCATTTTTTATTTTTTATTTATAAATAATAAAAAATTCATAGACAATAACACATGATTAATGAATAAAAAATGAATTATGAATAAAAAATTAATAATGAATAAAAAATTAATAATGAATAAAAATGAATAAAAACTGAATAATGAATAAAAAATGTATAATGAATAAAAAATTAATAATGAATAAAAAAAGAATAATGAATAACAAATTAATAATGAATACAATTCTTCATTATTCCACATTTCAGACTTTTCAGTTATTCTTTTTTTATTAATTATTCATTTTTTATTCGTTATTCATTTTTTATTCATTTTTCTTTTGTTATTCATTATTAATTTTTTATTCATTATTCATTTGTTATTCCTTTATTCATTTTTTATTAATAATTCATTTTTTATTTATTATTCATATTTTATTCATTATTCATTTTTTAATCATTATTCATTTTTTTCATTATTCATTTGTTATTTATTATTCATTTTTTTTTTCTTAATTTAATTGTTGTTAATTTTTTATTTATGGCTTAGGACTAAAATGAATAAAAAATTAATAAAGAATAAAAAAGAATAATGGATAGCAAATGAATAATGAATTAAAAATTTATAATGAAAAAAAATTAATAAAGAATAAAAATAAGAATAATAAATAACAAATTAATAATGAATAAAATTCTTCATTATTCCACATTTCAGAATTTTCCATTATTCCTTTTTTTATTAATTATTCATTTTTTATTCGTTATTAATTTTGTATTCATTAATCTCTTGTTGTTCATTATTCATTTTTTATTCATTATTAATTTGTTATTCTTTTATTCATTTATTATTTTTTTTATTCATTTTTTATTAATTATTAATTTTTTATTTATTATTCATGTTATTCTTTTATTCATTTTTTATTAATTATTCATTTTTTTATTCATTATTCATTGTTTATTCATTATTTTCATTTTTTATTCATATTTTTTAATCATTTTTTATTAATTATTCATTTTTTATTCATTATTCATGTTATTCTTTTATTCATTTTTAATTAATTATTCATTTTTTTACTCATTATTCATTGTTTATTCATTATTAATTTTTTAATCATTATTCATTTTTTCATTATTCATTTATTATTCATTATTCCTTTTTTTTATTCTTTATTTAATTATTGTTAATTTTTTATTTATGGCTTAGGACTAAAATGAATAAAAAATTAATATAGAATAAAAAAAGAATAATGAATAACAAAAGAATAATGAATAAAAAATTAATACCGAATAAAAAATGAATAATGAATAAAAAAGAGTAGTTGAAAATTCTGAAATTCTTTGTGGATAGCATTCAAATGAATAAAAAAATTATTTATTATTCTGAATAACGATAATGAATAATTAAAATGAATAATTAATCATTTTTTTAAAAATGAATGTGAATCAAAAATTTCATTTATAAATCAATTTTACATTCATTGAATGCATTCTTATGTAGTTATTCAGTTGAACTTAACATTCTGAATATGAATGCCGATTTTACAGCTCTGTTCTTTACTACATTTAAGAATTGTTGCAACAAAAAATCCACAACTAAATTGTGGAAAATGTGGGGTTAAAGGATAGGAAAAACTGAGGGCTGGACATGCTTGCCGAGGTTGAGGCATAACCTCGATTATAAGCAATTCAAATTGTCTTTCTCGTTTGTTGCGCCTAATCGATAATTCACGTATGGTTCCAATCAATTCATCCTCTAATAATCTCTCCCTTTCTTTTCAGGTCAAAAACCAAACGTTGTTTGTACAAGGCGCATGCCTTGGTTCAAGGGTGTCCGCAGGATTTGATCTAGGGGGGAGTGGGAAAGGCATAAAGGAGTATAGATTTGATTTAATATTTTTATATATTAGATCAAAGCTTAAGTAACCAGAAGAAATCAAAAACTTTAACTAATATTCATGCCTTATATTTTAAAAAAATTTTTAAAAATGTACATTTTCTTAAAAATTTGGTTCAGTTAAAACGGAAAAAAACGAAAGTAATCGCCCCGGTTCTCTGCGATAAAAAGGTATTGGTTTCTTTGTGCGATTTCTTTTCATACTAATAAAAACTAATTTGGGTGCCACCCACTATGGTTCAATCAATACAAGCATTCAATGTTAAGCATTTTTCACTTCATTTGTTATTTTTTTAACATTTATTTTTTCATCTGTAAACCTCTTTTAAAATATAAAATCTTCTGTTTTTTTATTAAAAGACATTTTTTTGTGGAACCATTTTTTCGAAGAGTGCAAAAACCATGAAGAAAGCTTTCTTAATAAACAAAACTCATTCAAAGGTCAGACAACAACTAAAAATAGTCCTTAATCATGTGCAAAACTTTTAATGGCATCGAATGAAAAACATTCGCTCTATAAAGATTGTTTACAACAAAAGTCATCTAAAAATATGCTCTAATGGATGAGTGAACAGATGTTTAGGAATGACTGGAATTTTACTTTGAAATCAGCTGTTGAATTAATACGAAAGAAACCAATAGAACGAAAAACAAATAAAAAGCAAATACTAGCCACTTAGTAAGGACTTCTCAATGCTTGCTTACTCAATTCCTTCTCTACCACTCAAAACATTGGTTTTGTTATCATTTCATGTAAAAAGTTTTTGCAACTTTTTTTAGGAAAAAACATCTTGATTGATTGCAAAAAGAAAGCAATTTCTTGTCTTTTTTTTTCTAACTCCAAAGCGGTTGAATTTTTATAAATCCAAACGTAATATTTTTAGCTATGGAATGATGTTGAAGAAGTGAGGAGGCGGTGGGTGAGTGCATGGTACAAATAAAAACCTCGACAAAATTTTGCAAAAGTGACAAAAAATTTAACTAAATTGATGAGTGACACGCATTGCACATATGATAAAATGTACATGATAAAATGTGAAAAATGTTCAGGGTTCTAGTGAAACTTCAAGCCTCGCCTCAGAGGTCAGGGTTTTTGAAAAACATGCTCAGCAAAAAACATAAGAAAACACGCAGCAACAAGCTGTTTATGGCATTTAGACAGACAGTCAGTCGGTCTGTCAGTTTGTCAATGTTACAGCTTTGACATGCCAAAAGCAGAAAAATGTCATTTTTTTATTACGTTTTCAGCGTAAGCGAATTTCACGCAACAGGTTTTAAAAATGTTATTTTCATTTTACTTCTTTAATGGAAAGAAAACCTTGAACAATTATCATAAAAACAAAAATAGCATGATAATGTAGAATTTTATTTGGAAGAATTAAGTTTTGCATAGTGTTATTAAGTTCAAGCTGATATACTCGGGTCTTATTTGGTATTGTATTTTTTAAAGTTTTTTATTTAAGGCATCTATCGTGGTAATATTCTTGAAAAAATTGAGTTAAAAGAATTTTAAATTTTAAATGATTTACAGAAATTTGGAACTATATGAGCAAAAATAGAAATTTTGGAAATATTTTTGATGTGATAAATAATTGCTGTTTTTCTTTTATCAATTACTTTAAAAGTCTCTGTAAAACTATTTCTAGTAAAATTTGGCTTTTAAGAACACTACAGTTTTTTTTAGGAAAGTGTTGGTAAGGGCTTTTGATATGGGCTTTTTGTAGAGATTTTGTTCGAAATACGTACCCGCGAATATTCTTGGATAAAACCTGAATTATGGGTAAACAGCGTATGATTGCAAGAAAGCAAAAATAAAAGAATGACAGAAAAATATAAGTTTATTGTAAGTCTTTATAAAGTAGTATAAATACTTAAAATAAAAACTTACTTACTTAAAAAAACTTACTAAAACTTCCTAAAAAAAATAAAGTTATAAGAAGTCTTCAACATATAATTTTATAAGAAGAATAAACATATTATTTTATATGACTTAAATACAAATTCTAAATGTTTGATAGATTAAATCATAAGTTATAAGAAGTCTTTATTTCAAATAATGTTGATGCAAATCTACTTCAATATCAGTTTTTGTTTTTAAAGCAAGAGTGTCCAAATCATACATACTCATTTTATGTTTTTGGTTGTAAAGTTTTTGCTTCAAAAGTTTGCACTTGAAGAAAAGCTCGAGCTCAATAACGAAACGAAAGCAACAAACTTTCAGTAGCTGTCCAGACTGCATGCCAGCAGGTTGCCCAACAAACTATCTTTTATTCATTGCTTGTTGGAGCTTCAAACGGTTAGGTTGCATTCTTTGGTGATAATTGTTTATTGCTTAATGAAGATGTTTCACGAAAATTAGGAAGCGGAATTTTTATTTGCTGAAAATTTCTTTGTTGAGGCTAAATGCCTAGTTTGTCAAAACAAAGAAAAATATATTAGAGAAGAGTTGTTGCATTGAAATTTTAAAGAGTTATTTTTGGGTTTTCTTATTTTATATATGCTTTAAAAAATAAAAATAAAAAAATAATTTTTATAATATTTTTCAGTAAAAAGGCACATCTGACTTGTATTTTTTGATTGAAAAAAAAACAATTTGTTAACAACAACTTTTTGTGTTCAGTTTGTGTATTTTTTTTTTGTTTAGTGTATTATTTACGTAAAAACAAGAACATATTAAGAAGTGAGCAACCGCAACCCGCCTGCTTGAAGTCGCGATAGCAACTGAAAGCTTTTTCATTTTTGTGTCAACAAATGCGCGTGAAAGCTCTGCGCCCATGAGCGGCCTTTTGGGCACCCCGGTTTCCCGGTTTTAAACCTACTCTTTTGCACATTATAATTCGCAGTAACTATTTAAGTAAGTTAAATATATGTATGGAAAAGGTAAAGTCAAATATTCGAATTCCAAAGCTCATATCAAAACCAGTCATTCATTACACTGAACAACAAAGTAATTTTTTTCAAAATAACAAGGTTCCGCCAAAGGATTCTGATGGAGGGGACCAAAAAAAAATATCGTTTAGTGAGAAATTAACCTTTGACCCGTGCTTTTTTTTACATTTTTTGATAATAGCTGCGTTCCATTCGTTTCAAAATAATCCAGATTATTTTTTTTACAGGCAAAGCAAAAACAAAAAAATAATCCTATAACAAATAGGATTATTTTTGCTATCCATACAAAATTGTGATATAGCCTTTAAAAATTTGAAACACAGGTGCCGCACCTGTATATTTTTATGAGCTGTCATTTCATTTTTTGAATTATTTGTTTGTTTGATACAATGACTATTAGGTAGCCATGACAGCTACCTATTTTCTCACGAGCTGCGACCATCGAATGTTAAACATAAGAAAACAAAACAAACCGCGTGTATCACACATATTGGACGCATTTAGCGGAGCCAACAATTGCACTTAAATTATTTATATAATTGCATAATATTAATAATTAAATTAAATAATTTACAATTTTTCTGACGTTTAGAGTAAAACACATTCAGAGAAAAACATCGTTCACTAAAGTATCGCTACCATAACAGTTCACAACAGTTTTGAACGACACACATTCTCATGACACCTAATAGTTATTGTATCATGATTGCTTGTTTGAATTTAATTTTGACTGCAACGGTAATGCCCTCTACGAGTCGTTTTTCTTGCCGTTCCTTTGAGAAAATTTGCCATCGCGATTATATTAAGGCGAAAGGAACGCAGCTAATGGTATAGAATTGCTTAGAGCTAAAAGACATGTAATAAATGAATGCTTCCTCAAATACCCAAATTTGCTCTCTTCCTTGTATTTATAGATATTATATGTAGAGGTTTCTTTTGTATGGTGATTTTAAGTGAAATTTAACGTATAACATTTTTGTTATAGGAACTAACACTGAGTTTTGTGGGATATTTTAACACCAATTCTAATTAAGTAAGAAATTAACCCTTAAACACATTTTAGGATTTCACTTATTTTTGGCATTCAAGTTGGTTTTTGAGTATAACAAATATTTTTGTGGAATATTTTAACCCGTTATATCCCTGTATAATAATTTATTAACTATCTGATATACCCGGAGTTACTCCGGAATTAATTTTGCACAATTTTTTTTTGAGGATTTTATTTTACATGAAAAAATAATGATGGAATATTTTAAATACTGTATTGTTTTTATATTTTTCAAAAAATATAATAAAAACTTTTCTTTTTTTTTTTGCAAAATAGTAGAAAACTTTGCTTTAAAAGGCAAAATATGCACAAATAATTCTGCTTTGATTAACACATTT
Source organism: Dichetophora obliterata (assembly GCA_963920525.1). Lineage (NCBI taxonomy): Eukaryota > Metazoa > Arthropoda > Insecta > Diptera > Sciomyzidae > Dichetophora > Dichetophora obliterata. The sequence continues at coordinate 21,537,847 of OY986439.1, read as the reverse complement.
CCGGCGGCTCCTCAGCTATCGTGCCAAAATCGATGAAACTCTGTCCAGAGTCTATACATGGCCCTAAACTTTATTTGACAAAATTTAAAATTTTACCTCCACACGTAAGGGCTGGGCGGCTTGATGCATTTTTGCACCACTAGCTGCATTACATACATTCAAAGCCGTAGCTTTCCATTTTAAAACAGCAAACGGGCTCTAAATTTATTTTAACATAAAATTAAAAACTTATAATAGTTACTATAGAAAAGCAATTTTCGATATTGCGATTAGAAATATTTTTCGCAGTGGGCGTAAAATCCAAGTAAATGACCGAATCGACTCAAACCAAAAGTAATGTATATTGTCAAAGGTCCATACTAACATAATCCCTACAGTGCCATGTTATATCACTTTCGCGCTCACCTGGAGAAAATTCTAAATTTACTGATGCAAAAATGCACCAATAGCTGGAAATGGGTTAAACAGAAGCTGTGCGTACAAACTTATCGAAATAGATGGACTGTAGGAACCACAGAGGACTTCTGAAGAGTTAATATAGCTATCAACGAAACAATCTATTTAGTCTGCTTGGTGGTTCTGTTGTTGTTGCAACCTGTTGATTCATGAACTCACTTGGCATTAAGCTCAAATATAATTTAAAAAAAAATATTTTTTATCTGGAACTTTTATATTCAATTTTGTTTCAATCCCTGGATGGAACTTATGTTGGCCAAGGTAAAGAAGGCAGAGCGAAATACTATGCAACTTGGCGAACTTGGCTTAATTGAAAACCACACATTTAATTGACCCAATTCCGAGCCGCGATGTAATAATTGGCTATAGTTAACCATTTAAAAGCATTTCCTGTAGCATTTTTTTCTTTTTTGTTTTGTAAGTCTGTCTATTAAGCCGAAATGTGCCAGATAAACCATAGGCTAGGGCATAAATGACTAGCCATAAATAACGCAAATGTTGCTATAAAAAAAAGAGAACAGTCAGCTAATAATCGCTAAAACATGCATTAAAATACCGACTGATGTAAATGTGTTTGACGGCAGATCCTGCTGGTTCACTTCAATTGATTAGCTATGTTGGCATTTGCCATTTTGACTGGTACTAATTAAGTGCCAGTTATTCTGTGCTGTTAAACATTTTTACATCCTTCATTAGTAGCTGTTTTTGTTTAGTAGCTGTTTTGTGTATTGTTTGTGCTATTTATCCACATATTACCTCCCCCCACCCCACCTCCACCGCCCCCATCAACCACCAATTCATTGGCATTGGTACGTTATGCTTTAATTTTTGCCCTGCTCAACTTTTTGCACAAAAGCACTCAATTAATAACTCCCATTGGACAAGGAGCTGTTTGGCAAAACATAGCACAAGGATTAAATTATAATTTTTTAATTAGCTTCCGTTAGCATTTATGTACTTATAGTTCAAAGGTCAATCGTTGCTGGATAGTTTGTGTTGCTGAGATGTGTGTTGGTGAGAGCGTTATGTGGGTTTAAAAATGGAGCAATTAAAAGGTAATGCTTGCAGTTAGTTTGATCGTTTTTCCAAGAAGTCATTTAATAAGGCGTTATTAATATTGGAATCGCATTTGAACAAATTGCAGCTTACAAATTCCGCAATGAAGGTGGCTTAAAGCACAACCATAATGTATGTCAGCAACTAACATTATCTGAAAATCTAGAGCTCACGGAAGATAAGAATATATGAATACAATGAAACTTTTTTATTGCGTTTTTGACAAAAATAGTTTTTGAGATTTCCACATTTAACCATAGTAACATTAGAAAAGGTAGATGCATTTCGGAGAGACAGACTGCCGAAACTGTCAAATCGAGGTCAAGATAGTTTTTCAGATTTCCACATTTAACCATAGTAATATTAGAAAAGGTAGATGCATTTCGGAGAGACAGACTGCCGAAACTGTCAAATCGAGGTTGACAGCTTATAGAAAACTTGAAACTGATGAGAAAGCGAAAATTGGCCGCATTCATCAGAGTCAACTGTTGTGAACTGTTATGGTAGCGATACCGTAGAAAAGTTGAAAATTATTTAATTTAATCTATACATGGGCATTTCCATCGCAACTCACGCGACATGCGTACGTACGACTTAAAGCTTCGTTTTCTCGGAAGTTTATGTTATTAATGTTAAAAAAATTCCTATGTACATATGTCTTACAAGACATAGTAATAGTATGAACTACTAAAATTGTCATACCTGTAACTAATTAGGAATGGCAGTGGTAAATATGGGCGTAACTCACGCGACAAAAAAAAGGAAGTGTGTTTGACAAGCAAGTTGGATTGTAAGAACTCGGCGAATTTACCCATATAATTTGTTTTTTATTTTTAAATAATGGGAAAACAGTGAAATTTCATAATAAACCCACTTTACCTATGCACTTTGCTTATCTAAAAATATATAGAGTTTCCAAAAAATATTTGTCGTAACTCACGCGACATAACCCACGCGACAAATTTCCTTAAATTTAAATTGGGTGATTAAGTAATTAGGTAGTAAAGTAATTATGTAATTTAGTAATTAGCAAACAAATTTGATATATTGTTCTTTTCTTGTCTCAACCATTTTTCTATTTTCTTTAGCCAATGCCTTCTATTTTTACTAAAACAAAAAGTTTACGAAACATTTACTAAACATTTACGAAAAATTAAACTACATTTGTGAAACAGTGCAGACGATTTGATCATCATGGTTAATGAATTTATATAGAAATTTGTTGTATTAATAAAATTAAAATGTTTTTCTTAATAATATCATAAAATAAAAAGTTTTTAATAAGTTTTGAGATTTTGGTCACGGTTGACTTTTTTCTGGAAATGCCCATATACAGTAGTGGTCTCGAATTTAGCACACTTAAAAAATTATAGTGAATACTTAAGTTTTCTATGTATTCGTTTGAAATTTTTAATGAACTTTTATTAAATATATTGGGGGTTGGAATTAATTTTAAAGGTTTTTTTTCGGTTTTTGAGCATTTATTTAGAAACAACGGTACAATGTATATTATTCAAAGTATTGTCCATCGTTAGCTACAACATTTTCCCATCTTTCTGGCAGCATATGGATTCCGCGCCGGAAGAACGATTCGTCTTTTGAGGCAATCCACGAATCGACCCATTTTTTGGTATCCTCGTAAGAAGTGAAGCGCTGCTCAGCCAAGCCATGCGTCATCGATCTGAATAGGTGGTAGTCGGAAGGGGCTATGTCTGGGCTATAAGGCGGGTGGGGTAGCACATCCCAATTCAGCGCCTCCAACGTTTCCTTGACGGTTCTTGCAACATGTGGCTGTGCGTTATAATGTTGAAAAACCACTTTGTCGTGTCTTTTGGCATATTCCGGCCGTTTAACCTTTAATGCTCGGCTCAATTGCATCAATTGTTGTTGGTAGCGTTCCCCAGTGATGGTTTCGTTAGGTTTTAGCAGCTCATAGTACAGGACACCCTTCTGATCCCACCAAATACACAGCATAAGCTTGGCGCCATGAATATTCGGCTTGGCCCTCGATGTTGATGCATGGCCGGGTGGTCCCCACGATTTTTTTCGCTTAGGATTATCGTAATGGATCCACTTTTTATCGCCAGTGACAATACGATGCAAAAAACTCTTCCTTTTATGCCGTTGAAGCAGTTGTTCGCACATGCAAAATCGCCGTTCAACGTCTCTCGGCTTCAACTGGTACGGCACCCAATTTCCTTGCTTTTGAATCATTCTCATGGCCTTCAAGCGTTTGCCGACCGTTGATAAGTCGACTCCCAATGATTCTGACAATTCTTGAAGGGTTTGACACGGGTCTTCATCGAGCAAAGCCTCCAATTCCTCATCTTCAAACTTTTTCGGCTGGCCCGGACGCTCTTTGTCTTCCGTATCAAAATCACCACTTTTAAACCGACGGAACCAGTACTCACAAGTAGAAATCGATGGAGCATAGTCCCCGTAAGCCTCAGTAAGCGTGCGTTGTGCTTCAACCGCTTTTTTCTTCAAATGGAAGTACAAAAGTAAACCTTCCCGCAAATTGCGTTTTGTTGGAACGAAAGTCGACATGTTCACAGAGAAAAAAATATATGTTGTTTACACTTCAGTGGAATGACACATACTAAAAAATGAAGCTTAGACAATGTGCTTTGAAATGAATATAGTCACAGGTGTGCCCGATGCGATCTATTGATAGTTACGCCATCTCTTAGAAAACCTTTAAAACTAATTCCAACCCCCAATATATATTTAATCCTCTTTATTTCTTATGTACACTTTTTTTATTTAAAATTTTTTTTAAAGAACTCTAAGTCAAGTAGAAAATAAAAATAAACATTTACACTTGGTCATGAATTTAGCACACGAGCACAAAAATGTCTAGGATAAGAAATAAAATCAAAATTGATTGCATAAAACTCAATATTTCTTAGGAAAACTTCTACTTGAAAACTTTTGACCAAAGCTTCACAACGGTACTTTGGAATACTATACCAAATCCTTTGGATTTGGGTCCACAAATCTGGAAAAGTTTTGGTTTTTACTGTTAGTATTTGCTGCTCGACATCCCTCCACAGATTCTCAATCGGGTTGAGGTCCGGTGATTGCGCTGGCCACTTCAAAATATTTACATGACATTATCACGAGTCTTCCAAGCAACTCGCAACTGTTCGAACAGTGTGCTTTGGATCGTTATCCTGCATAAAACGCCACAAAGGCGGCAAATTATCCTCTGCAAACGGTATCATGGTATTGACAAGTATGATTATGTAAATGTTCTAAACCATTTTTTTATCATTTTTAACAATCGGACTAACTCCGTGCAAAGACAACGCCACTCATACCATAACATTTCCACAAATGTTTATGTTGTGCTACAGCCACGCAAATTGTTTACATTCAAGCACCTTCTTATGGTTTTTGAGAACACATTTATGTGATTTTTTGATGAAATTTCATATTTAATTTCATTTGAGATCTTAAAAGCAGTCTTAAGTGAAGCTCTGCAAATAAAATGGTCCTCTCTTGCGGTTGTTTTTCGCGCTCTAGTCGCTGTCTTACATTTTTAAAGCTACCATCCGGCTCTACATGTTGAAATGCGTTATATACTACCTTTCTGGAATATCTTAGAAGCAAAGCAATCTCTGAAACTGTGCTTCCATCATTTTTCATTTGCTGAATCAACTGGCGCTGAGCCTCTGAACACCAGTAGTCTTTCGTCATACCTTTTTGCAATTTTTCGTTAGAACTCAAATATAAACTTAATAAATTTAGCAAATTTAACCAGTAAAATTTAATCAACCTTAATAAAATAAGAAATGGAACAGTAATTCTAAACTGTGCTAAATTCGTGTCCAGCATTTAAACCACATTGATTGCAACTACTTGAAATATGTAAGAAAATGTAAGAATAACTGAAAAACCTACTAACGGTTCTTTGAGTTATCTTCATAAACAACACTCGGCAAACAATATTTGTTTACAATTCTTAAGCTAAGATGTTAAAACTTTTAAATTAGACTTACTAACACAGTGTGTGCTAAATTCGTGACCACCACTGTAAATAGGCGTAGGAAAAACAGTTCGGTACCATTTTCTGCCGTGTTTCTCTAAGCTAAGCTATAAGAGATGGAAGAACACGATGTAAGAGGAAATTTTAGACATTGCTGAAATGTATGGCAGACATTTCTCGCTATCTCTTACGGATACCCTACAATAAGCTTTTTTTATGTAACATGTGCGACAATAAATTGGGATTGTGAAATTTCTTACAAACAATAAATTTTAAAAAATTCCCATTATTTTGACATCAAAATTATGACGATATCTCGAAAACTGTAGCATTTCTCATAACTTAACCCTTTCGGCCCTGTCGGTGACAATTGCCACCATCAACTGCATATTTTTACTACTCACTGCTAGAGGTCGTTTCAGACGGTATTTTCCTTTCGAGTTTTGATTTGCAGCCGCCACTTCATTCGTGTCGCAAGTGAAACAATGAGAAAAAAAACAATAGGAGGGAAAAATTCTTTCTTATGAAAATTAATTTTGAGCTGAAAGGGTTAAGACTAATTTTGATCACAAATCTGCAACTGAGCTTAAAAAAAAATTAGTAGATTACCTTCGAGTTAAGAGTATGCTTTTTTGAATTTGTAGCTTAACAAAAAACACTTCAGAAATCAGAAATTTGTAAACTTCGTTATTCCAAACATTTAAATATTGTGCCCTAAATGAGTCATGTATTTTGAAAGTGGCCTAAGTTCATTAACATTATAATTGAGACATTAGGAAAAGCACTAGAAAATATGTGTCACCTAAAGAAAAATTGCAAAAAAAAAAAAAATCTCCCAAATTAAAAATGGCCCAAAAACTGAAAGAAAAACAAAAAATTGTTAAAAAAATTTCCAAAAATTAAACGAACTGCATGAAGATATAATCGTAAATCCGACAATTTAAAATCAGGGACCGAAAATAACAGTTATTTTTAAAATTTTAATTTAAAAAAAAATTCTTATGTAAAAATCACTGCACAAAAGTTAATAACACCAAAATATTTGTTTATCTCTTCACTATTGAAAAATAGGAAGAGTTTCATATTTTTAAGTTTTATTTTTTTTTACTCACAAAATAAAACTTATTTTTGAGTTTTACTTTTTCCCTCACAAATAACAGTTATTTTTTAGTTTTATTTTTTTCCTCACAAAATAAAACTTATATTTGAGTTTTATTTTTTCCCTCAAAAATAAAAGTTATTTTTAAGTTTTATTTTTCCCCTCAAAAATAACAGTTATTTTTAAGTTTTATTTTTTCCTCAAAAAATAAAAAACTTATATTTGAGTTTTATTTTTTCCCTCACAAATAACAGTTATTTTTTAAGTTTTATATTTATGCTCTCAAAATAAAACTTATTTTTTAGTTTTATTTTTTCCTTCACAGCTTAAGGTTAAGTTTCATGTTTTAAATCACAAAAAAAAAACTTTACGCTATATTCGAGTTATAACTTTTCAATCTAGCAATTTCTAACTATTTTGTATTTCATTAAAAAGCCTTTTTACACTTGTGAGTGAAAAAATAATACTCAAATATAAGTTTTACTTTGAGGAAAAAAATTAAACTAAAGAAATAACTGTTATATATGAAGGAAAAAGTAAAACTCGAAAATAACTTTTCTTCTGTGAGGAAAAAATAAAACTTAAAAAATAACTAATATTTGTGAGGGAAAAAATAAACTTAAAAATAAGTTTTATTTGTGAGGAAAAAAATAAAACTTAATAAATAACTGTTATTTGTTGGGGAAAAAGTAGAACTCGAAAATAACTTTTCTTTTGTGAGTAAAAAATAAAACTTAAAAATAACTTTTATTTTGTGAGGAAAAAAGTAAAACTTAATAAATAACTGTTGTTTGTAAGGGAAAAAGTAAAACTAATAAATAGCTGTTATTTGTAAGGGAAAAAGTAAAACTCGAAAATAACTTTTCTTTCGTGAGAGAAAAAATAAAACTCAAAACTAACAGCCCTATTCTGGCAAATTAACAAATTGTTAACCAGTATTTTGAATATTTCTATATGTTTGTTGTATTTTTTTATTTCAAAACAAAATTTGAAGCTCAAAAATAAAAAAAAAATTGATAAAAATTGTCAACTGCTATTCAGTTATTGACAATTTCATTAACAAATTTTGTTTTTTGAGCTTTAAACTTTGTATTGAAAACAACAAACACATAGAAATATTCACAATACTGGTTAACAATTTGTTAATTTGCCAGAATAGAGCTGTAAGTTTTATTTTGTGAGCAAAACAAAAAATTTTAAATTTAACTTTTATTACTGAGCAGAAAAATAGAAGTTGAAAAATTACTATTATTTAAGGATTTTTTTTAAAAAAACTTAAAACAGTTACGGTCGCTGTTTAAAATTCATTCAATCTTTATATTTATTAGAAAAATAGTTATTTATGAACATCAATAATGATGTTGGAATATGTAATTTAGTCTTATTATGATCAATCTACAAAATCCATTCGTTTTTTAGTTGACGTTCTTTTAAAGTTCAAGACTAACTGCATCTTTATGTATAACGAAACGAACGCCAAACAGCGTGAAAGAAACGAGCAACAATATTTTTTGATATGGAAAAATATATTGCCCACCGTGTCTCGCACCACGTTAAGCCTCGTTTCGTTTTACAGTATATATTAAAGTTAAGTTAAATTAAGTTAAATATTTTTTTTGTTTAATATAACATGTTAAACATTGAAATGTTGTCAATTTATGATTTATTGTTACCAATTATATTTTTTTAATAAAAAAATAAAAAACAATAACTAAGTGAAACCATGTTATTCGACATAACTAGTGACATTAAGCGTCTTTTAATAAATTAAGTTTTGTTTATTATTATTTTTTCTCTATTATTGTCATAGTTATTGTTGCTATCAAGTTAAACCGATATAGATTGTATTCACTAGAGGCATAATGCTTTTATCAGAATTATTTATTCGTCTTCTGGAATGGAAAATTAATAAAAAAAAAAAACAAACAAAAACAGTGGCAAGTAAAGAGTGCTTCAGAGATAATCTGCTGACTGACTATCTGACAGAACACACAACAGAACAACAGAGGGAGTATATGGTATTATGCCTATGTTGTCCCCTTGTAAACACACACACACAAACATACACCCACACTTTGCTTCTCTGGATTGTCATGCCAATATGTCCAGCAATCTATTTATCGCTACTCTACTGACAGCAGCTGTAGCAGTTGCAACAACAGTAGCTAAAAATTCACACGCTGTGTAATCATTGCGCTTTTTGCGAAATGCTTTTCCAAAACAAAAAACATAAAACAACACTCCAAATATAAGTGAAAATTGATATGTGACATCGACGTTCCATGATGTTGTCAAACAGCATTAACTGATTAGCGAAAGGAATTATGTGTGAGTGGGTGGGTGTGTGTTCGGTTGGCTGGATAAAAGTGCTAAGCCTATGGATATAAACAAGTAATAAATAAACAACATAAACTTGAGACAATATAATTTCCAAGTATATTATCTATAAATATTTTATATGAAATAAAACTTCCTGCGAATAGCATAAATGGGAATGATTTAAATTTGATGGTTTGAGGTGCTCTGCGAGTTTCCAAAAACTGTTAACCTTCTAATGCCACACTTTTTGTTTGAGCTCCTACTTTATACTATACTAGCTGATATACCCGGTGTTACTCGAGAGTCATTTATATAAACATTTTAAAATACTCGATAACTCGATTAAATATTTTTTAAATTCTGGAATAATGAAAAACATGTTGAATTTTATTTGTAAGCTACCGTTAGAAAGGAATTTGAACGAACTTTAATTCAAAAAAGTTTTGGGAAAGTTGTTGGTGGTTCCATCTCTTCAATTGAATTCAAAGAAGGGGTACGAAAAACATATTTTAAAAATTAAAAATAATTTTTATATTTACTTAATCTTAAAGCAAGCAAAATTACCTGTTCATGGTGGGACTCAATGCGTCCTTGAGATATGGACATTTTAACATCTAAACAAAGATTTATATTAAAAAATATATTGAACTTTTATAAAAAAAAATTTTAATGAAATATATTAAAAACAGCGGAGATATTTTTTTATCGAAAGTCAAAACTTTGATTTTCATATAATTCTTTTCTCATTATAAGCTATCAATGTTTTTTGAAAAATTCGATGTACTCAAAATGATTGTTTTTTTTCATGGGAGATCAGGATCATATCATTGCATTTGCAAGCAAAGCAAAAACAACAAATAATCCAGCAAGTGAGCTGGACATTTTAATTGATCCAATTCTATGTTTATAAGTGTTGAAAGCGCAACTGTAAAGGTAGACAACACTTAGCCGTTATTGACGGCTAGATGATGCTGCGACTGAAAAAACTGGCAGCAAAAATAATGCAGTTATTTGACATTTTCAAATTTTGGTAGCAATAGCATTTTCGCAAAAAATTTCGCAAAACTTATCTGCTAGCTAAGTTTTGCGAAATTTTTTGCGAAAATGCTATTGCTACCAAAATTTGAAAATGTCAAATAACTGCATTATTTTTGCTTAACTTATTTTGCAAAACTTATCTGCTACCTAAGCGATAGCACGAAATACCAAGGAGTTATCCTGGATAAGAAGCTTATCTGGAATGTTAACATTACGGAACGTGTTAAAAAGGCAAACATAGCATTATTTGCCTGTAAAAAAGCTATAGGTAAAAAGTGGGGTTTTTCCCCCAAAATAGTACGCTGGATTTATACAGCAATTGTCCGCCCCATACTAATGTATGGCTCACTGGTATGGTGGAGGGCCCTTGATAAGGCAACCGCACTTCAGAAGTTTGCAAAGGTGCAAAGAAGCGCAGGTCTTTGTATTACGGGGGCACTGTCCTCAACACCAACTAGCGCCCTCAATGTCATGCTTCACCTTCCTCCTCTCGATATCTTTGCCAGGGAATGTGCCAACACAGCAGCCCTGAGACTTAGAGAATCTGGTAATTGGATAGGTAACAACTGCGGCCACACAATTATTCTGAACTCGTCTGCACCCGACAAAACAGACTACTGTGTGCCGTGCTTAAATCTTGAAAAGAACTATGCAGTTTTCATCTCTTCACGGCTAGACTGGGCAAACAAAAGCCCCCTTAAAACCTCCGCCATAAAAATCTTTACAGATGGATCCAAACTTCGAGAACAAGTAGGGGGAGGTATTTACTCCCAGGATCTCGAAATCGAAGCGTCCTTTAGACTTCCTAACTATTGTAGTGTCTACCAAGCGGAAATGATGGCTATTCACGAAACCACTAGGATTCTAGGTCAAAAAGACCTTGAAGGAAAAAGTATTTCCATCTTTTCAGATAGCCAAGCTGCACTGAAAGCACTGAACTCAAATATTGACAACTCTAAAACTCTCACTGAGTGCCGCAAATCTCTTAACGAGATGGCAAGGCTACTCAGGATTCACCTCATATGGGTACCCGGACACAGGGATATCGAAGGCAACAATTTGGCCGACGAATTGGCAAGGAAGGGTACGACCTCTAACACCCTCTTAAATGAGGACTTTATTGGTATACCAATTTCCCCCTATAAACTCCAGTGCAAGAACAGATCCCTAGGTCTTGCACAAGAACGCTGGGAACGCCTTGATACATGTAGGATAACTAAGCTAACATGGCCTACCTACGATTTAAAACGCTTCAACTCACTGCTTGAGTTAAGCAGGGTAAACCTGTCAAAAATAGTACGAGTCCTAACGGGTCACTGCCTGATCGGAGTGCATGCCCTTCGGTTGGGAGTTGCATCAAACGATTTCTGCAGAAGCTGCAGATGTGAGGAGGAGGTAGAAAACGTTCAGCACCTCCTCTGCGAATGTCCGGCTTTAGCTAAAAGGAGAATGGCAACTCTGGGCCTTCCCTTTTTAAACGGACTTGCCGAAGTCTCATGCCTGGAAATCAAGCATATACTCAATTTCATTATCCGCTCGAGCTGGTTTGAGGAGGGAAATCTCTATTAGGTTTTTAAAGAGATCATGTGGTATCACAACGGGCCTGCACTGGCCTAAGTGTAGTACGAGTCGTCTATCGGCTCAGCCACCGTTACCTAACCTAACCTATCTGCTAGCTACATAAAAACATCAGATGTTCATCTGTAAGCAGAAAATAGCGCCACCTGTCTGTAATCCCAAACATGTGAGGTTAAATTTGAAGAAACTTTTGGTAGACATCATTCGGCTTTTCACCGTAAGGTGTATAGTTTGTACCCATAGTACTTAAAAATGCGGCGCCATCTATCTGTGAATTTAAAGCACATATCAAAACCAATTAAATAATTGTGCTAACCAGATGCGCATATGGTTTATTATATCGCCATATAGCTGAAACTGATTGCATGAAAATATTAACTATTACAGCATTCTCATTCACAGTCATCTTTTCGATGAAATGGTGATATATATACAACATTTAAAGTACCATTGATAAAGAACTGAGTGACAACGGTGACACAGTAGTGAGAATAAATAGAGCCATCACAACAAAACAAATTCAACAGGAGGGGAGTGGGGAGGCAAAAAAGCAAGTAGATTACTATAAGGAAGATTTTATTTAAACCAAAATGTTCGTAATTACTCTAGACATACAACTGCATTCTTAGAGATAAATGGGGACGTTCAAATTATATGGAGAATTTTACAACAAAACTCAGTTTTATTAAAAGTCTGGTATGAAAAAATAGATTTTTTAGCCATAACTTTTGATTGGAAAGAGATATTGGGGTAATTTTTTCACATAAATTATTTTTGAGACTTGAATTTTTTGTAAAAAATATAAAAACAACATTTTGGAAAAAATAAATTTCGCGAAAAAAATCAAACGGGGTACCCTTGTTGTTTTGATAACAAAAACAGTAAAATAATTTTTGCGCTTAGCTGGAAGAATTTTTGCAAATAAATGCTATGTCATATGAAAGGAAGCCAGATGTGCAATTTTTAATTGATTTAATTTTTACAAGAAAAACAATTTTTTATCATTTTTTTAATAAAAAGTCAATATTTTGGAGCTTTTTTGACAAAATTATAAAACATAGTTACACTGAATTAACGGTACAGTTCAACCTATTTTTGTGAAGTGATTTTATTGAACTTATGAACAAAAAAAATGTTAATGAAATATATTACTGGACAGCGGAGATATTTGCTTCGAAAGACCAAACTTTGATTTTCATATCGTTTTTTTTTTCTTATTCTTAGGTAACGATGTTTTATGAAAAAGTCGTTGTACTGAAAATTTCTCCAATTTTGAAGATATGTGAATGTTTTTGATGTCAAAATAACACAAATTTTTTAAAATTAAATACACAAAAATCTCCGATACTAAAAAGTTTTATAATAACAAAATTACCATTAGTTGAAAAATTTCAGAGGGGGCGTGGCAAAAAACTAAGTATGTAACATTTTAAGTTGGGATGCACTTAATATGTTTACCTAGTTTGAGCAAAATCCGTTGAGCCGTTTAGATTTGTATAAAGGCCAAACAAACAAACAAACAGAAAATTAGTTTTATTACTATAGATAGTCAATTGTATGAAAAAATAGATTTTTAGCCATAACTTTTGATTGGAAAGAGATATTGGGGTAATTTTTTCACATAAATTATTTTTGAGACTTGAATTTTTTGTAAAAAATATAAAAACAACATTTTGGAAAAAATAAATTTCGCGAAAAAAATCAAACGGGGTACCCTTGTTGTTTTGATAACAAAAACAGTAAAATAATTTTTGCGCTTAGCTGGAAGAATTTTTGCAAATAAATGCTATGTCATATGAAAGGAAGCCAGATGTGCAATTTTTAATTGATTTAATTTTTACAACAAAAACAATTTTTTGTCATTTTTTTAATAAAAAGTCAATATTTTGGAGCTTTTTTGACAAAATTATAAAACATAGTTACACTGAATTAACGGTACAGTTCAACCTATTTTTGTGAAGTGATTTTATTGAACTTATGAACAAAAAAAATGTTAATGAAATATATTACTGGACAGCGGAGATATTTGCATCGAAAGACCAAACTTTGATTTTCATATCGTTTTTTTTTTTTCTTATTCTTAGGTAACGATGTTTTATGAAAAAGTCGTTGTACTGAAAATTTCTCTAATTTTGAAGATATGTGAATGTTTTTGATGTCAAAATAACAGAAATTTTTTCAAATTAAATACACAAAAATCTCCGATACTAAAAAGTTTTATAATAACAAAATTACCGTTAGTTGAAAAATTTCGGAGGAGGCGTGGCAAAAACTATGTATGTAACATTTTAAGTTGGGATGCACTTAATATGTATACCTAAATTGAGCGAAATCTACCTTGATCAATGAGTTTTAAAAAATAATCAAATGATGAAAACATTGTCCAGATTTTTCCTATAATTCATAAATTTCACACAGTAACAAATAAAACATTGCTGAATAAAATTCAATCAGTTCTAGATGAATTCCTAAATTGTTAATAAATTTTTAAAAATATACACCGACTTTACATGTTTTTTTTTTTTTTTTGTTCATTTTGTGTTTTAGCATCGTTACTAGTTATAACCAGAGCTGGGTCAAAAAGTACTCATTACAATTCAATTTCAATTCCTTGAAATTGGGAATTGGTAATTGGTTCTCTTAAATTTTCAAGAATGTTATTGAAAAAATCGTCAATTCCATAACAGGAATTGTAATTGGTAATGGAACACCAAAATTCCTTGTAGTAGAATTGGAAAAAATGGTTAATTCCATTACAGTAATTGGTAATTGAGCACTTCACTTTCTCATAAATGGAATTGGAAAAATCGTTAATTCTATTACAGGAATTGTTATTGGAAGTTAGAATTTCAATTACTTTTTCATTGACTCAAAACTACTTCATTATTTATTAGAAAACTTTATTTCACTTTATTACTTCACTTTATTTAATCTACTAACAAATCTCCTTTTTTCAATTCTATCCATAAGGATTGAGACATTCAATTGCCGATTTCAATTCCCGTAATGGAACTGAAAATTTTTTCCAATTCCATTCCTGAGAAATTGATATGTCCAATTACCAATTACAATTCCTGTAATGTAATTGAGAAGATTTTTCAATTACATTCCTGAAGAATTTAGATGTCCAATTACCAATTCCTAATTGCAAGGAATTGGAAATGAGGTGGAATTAATTTCAAAAGGAATCATTACATCTCAGCTCTTGCTATAACGAAAGAACAAGGGCGACTTTTTTTGCGTTTTAAGAAAAAATATAAGCATTTATAACAATCTTGTTTCAAAATAATTTGTTTTTACAACATTTTGAGCATCTGAAGATGGCTTTAGACCTCATATATTTTCACTGGTCCTGCCCCTGCCAATTCGCTTCTTTTTATACAAAACAGTTTCATAAGTACGTTTATTTTTTAAAATTATGGATAAGGATTTAAATCTTTAACATATTTATCCAGTAGAATCATATATGGAACAGTAGAGAGAACAATTTCGTAAATTTCCAAATATTTTATAAATATTACAATACCTGTAGCAACTAAATATAAGAACAAAATATAGTTAACAAGCAAACCTACTTCAAATATTTTCTTGGTAGTCATTCTTTTCATACAATCATAAAACAGAAGAGGCCTCCGGTTTTGGTTTTTTTTTTAACTATGTATATTGAAGTTGTGCCTTTAAAATAGAATCGAACAAACAGGTGCAAACATGTGTTCTTGAGTGTGTGCATATTCATTTTATTTATTTATTCATTCCATGTATAATTTTGAGCCAATTAAGTGAAACAAACAAAAATCTCTCTTTGCTGAGTGGGAAATCAAATTACCGTTAGTTGAAAAATTTCGGAGGAGGCGTGGCAAAAACTATGTAACATTTTAAGTTGGGATGCACTTAATATGTATACCTAAATTGAGCGAAATCTACCTTGACCAATGACTTTTAAAAAATAATCAAATGATGAAAACATTGTCCAGATTTTTCCTATAATTCATAAATTTCACACAGTAACAAATAAAACATTGCTGAATAAAATTCAATCAGTTCTAGATGAATTCCTAAATTGTTAATAAATTTTTAAAAATATACACCGACTTTACATGTTTTTTTTTTTTGTTCATTTTGTGTTTTAGCATCGTTACTAGTTATAACCAGAGCTGGGTCAAAAAGTACTCATTACAATTCAATTTCAATTCCTTGAAATTGGGAATTGGTAATTGGTCCTCTTAAATTCTCAAGAATGTTATTGAAAAAATCGTCAATTCCATAACAGGAATTGTAATTGGTAATGGAACACCAAAATTCCTTGTAGTAGAATTGGAAAAAATGGTCAATTCCATTACAGGAATTGTAATTGGTAATTGAGCACTTCACTTTCTCATAAATGGAATTGGAAAAATCGTTAATTCTATTACAGGAATTGTTATTGGAAGTTAGAATTTCAATTACTTTTTCATTGACTCAAAACTACTTCATTATTTATTAGAAAACTTTATTTCACTTTATTACTGCACTTTATTTAATCTAATAACAAAACTCCTTTTTTCAATTCTATCCATAAGGATTGAGACATTCAATTGCCGATTTCAATTCCCGTAATGGAACTGAAAATTTTTTGAGGAATTGATATGTCCAATTACCAATTACAATTCCTGTAATGTAATTGAAAACATTTTCCAATTACATTCCTGAAGAATTTAGATGTCCAATTACCAATTAAATCTTTAACATATTTATCCAGTAGAATCATATATGTAACAGTGTAGAGAACAATTTCGTAAATTTCCAAATATTTTATAAATATTACAATACCTGTAGCAACTAAATATAAGAACAAAATATAGTTAACAAGCAAACCTACTTCAAATATTTTCTTGGTAGTCATTGTTTTGATACAATCATAAAACAGAAGAGGCCTCCGGTTTTGGATTTTTTTTTTTTAATTATGTAGGTATATTGAAGTTGTGCCTTTAAAATAGAATCGAACAAACAGGTGCAAACATATGTTCTTGAGTGTGTGCATATTCATTTTATTTATTTATTCATTCCATGAATAATTTTGAGCCAATTAAGCGAAACAAACAAAAATCTCTCTTTGCTGAGTGGGAAATCAAATAAATCCAATTATAACTATATAATAAAAGCATTGTGCTTACCTGCGCCATTTGTGGCTTTCTGTTGAAATCACGTGGATCCATGCTACTCGGATCCAGAAAGATAACCAGGTTGCAAAGTAGCACACCATCCCTAAGCGTTAAGGCAAGCACACGAATTTCTGACTCCGACCAATTGGCCTTGTGATCGGGTGGAATAATTTTGCAACGCGTTAGCCAAGAGACACACTCGCGCCACAGATCATTGTTGCCGCTGGATGCCATCGCCATTGCAAAAAAAGCACTACTGTGTGATCAGCTGCTGGGTGTTGGCGTTGATGGAATAGTCACTGAATGAACAAACAGTCGATTAGGGCGCGAGGAAACAACAATAGCAAAGCTATTGAGTGTGAAAATGTATTTCTTTATTACGAAATATTTATTGATGATTTTCACTTTGATTTTTTCCGCAGAGGTCAAAGTGAACAATAGAATGGCATGAAACTACTTCTTGGAAGTCCGTGAGTAGCTTGCCTACACTAGGTCGATAGGGGTGAGGGATCCTAAGGAGGATAGGTAGAGTTTTTCTGTTTTCTCGGCACTGAGGTTACGCCTTTTTCTTGCTGCAAAATACTGCTCTTAAATAGTCGTCGTATAAATTTTATAAAATTGTGCTATTTATTCGTTATTTTATAATTCACAAAATAATAACCTTTGCTAGCTATTTAAGTTAAAATATTTTAATGCGGGCACAAATTGGACGTATGTATCTTATGCAAACAATTTTTTTTATCTAAAATGTGAAGCACTTTTTTATTTAATTTTCAACTTCAAGTTGAAGTATTTCACTGCATTTTTCTAGTTCACAAAATTGTTGGATAACGCAATGTTACTGCCGGAAAAGCGTTTCTTTTCCAAATGCGATAAAGAACTTTTTGTAATTGTCCAAAATATGTGTGGAATTTTTTGATACACTTGTATTTTGCTTTGCTTTCAAATTCTTACTGGTGCTCAAATGTCAAAAAAGCAACGACAACGACTACAAAAAAGCAACAGCATTTTATCGATAGCCGATAGCGCTTATGACAATTCACAATAGATTCTTTTATTGTAATATAATACTGCGAACACATTTGCGACTACTGCCAATTTATGACACTACATCAGGACTAATAGCGCATTATTTTCTGGAAAATTTCTGAATTTTTGACATTTTTGCTGTTTGGTATCAATGGCCGCATTCAGCGCAGACAACAGTTGGCAACTGTTGTGTACAACTTTGTAGAATGCTAAAATTTTGGTAGCGCTCTGTAAAACTGATCAGGTAACATACGCCATTTGATCGAGCGAAAAAATTCTATGCTACATGAACACAACTGCTGTATTACCTGTCAGATGCTGCTACTGAAGCTGTTAAAGTAAAAACCTAGAAAGAACGATGCAAATTTAAGTGAGAAACCTTTGCAATTGAAATAAATTTTCTTAATAATTATACATAATTGGCCGCATTCAGCGCAGACAACAATTGGCAACTGTTGTGTGAAAATTTGCTGAATGGTCAAATTTTGGGAGCACTAACTAAAACTGATCAGGCAGCGGACGCCATTTAATCGAGCAAACAAATTCTATGCTACATGAACACAACTGTTTGCTTAGCAGCTGTGATCAGATGCTGTGTCAGATGCTATTACTGATGCTATTAAATTAATAAACACAGAAAGAACGTAGCAAATTTAAGTGAGAAACCTTTTGCAATTGAATTAAATTTACATAAAAATTAAATATAAAGTAGCAACACATTCAGAGAAAAATATCGCTTCCTAAGGTAGCGCTACCATTATTGTTCACAACAGTTGTTTGCGCTGAATGTGGCCAATTTCTTTGTGCTTTTTGCTAAATATTTTTTGCTTCGAATTTTAAGATAAGAATTGTAGTACAATATTGGCGCCAAACTGGCCGCAGACACCATGGCATGCCTTTAAAAGCAATTAACTACGATTGGAAAAAAGTGTTAGTTGTCAAATTTTAAAAAGTGTCAGCTGTCAAATTTTAAAAAATGTCAACTGTGGAATTTGAAAAAGTGTCAGCATGGGAAAAGATAGAATAGGCCCTAAGTGGAGCCTGGGCATACCGAAACAGAACTGATTTGAACAAAAATAATACCATAATTCATAAATGGGTTTGAAAAAATAGGTTGGCGCAGGAATTTCACTCACAAGGAGTGAGTAAATTTTACAAAGTTAGGTAAGTATTCTAGGATAAATATTTTAAGTTTTATAATTGTATGTCGTAGGAAAAATAAAACACGATTTCTCGATATTTCGACATAAATTGTTAGTCATCACCAGGACCTTTAACACTAAAGAAAAAGGTACTTGTAACAAAGAATTATTTTCGTCAATGGCCAACCCTACGACAGACAATTATTAAAAGGCGCAATTATAATTTTAAATTTTATAGAACGTTATTACACAGTCCAAACTCCATGTAGCGTTCTTGATCTTTCAGTTCTATTGGTACCATATTTGTATTTGTTAAAGAGAAAAAGATAATATTTTGCAGCTTTTAAGTGAAAAGGAACTTACTCTCAATAATTCAAATTCTATGTATTTGCTTCTCATGCAGACGTTTTCTTTTTTTAAGAGTTGCTCCTATTGCATACATGGATTTTTTTTTTCTGCGCCGCCTTTTTAATTTTTAGATTAAGATTAATTTTTAAATTATGTTATTTCTTTTTTAAATCATCTCCTTAATCATCCATATTCAAGCACATGGTTAAATTTTCAAAAGCAGAAATTTTACTGCATTGCGTTATCAAATCGGCAGTAGCTTTTCCTATTGATTTCATGAAGCAGCTTTTTTGTTTTTTGTTTTCAAAAATTACATGTAAAGCCACGACCTTGAGCTATCACTTAGCGGATTCTACTGAACTTGTTTTATCTCATATTTTGTGTGTAAAATTTAATTTATACAATTCAATAGGTGTTTTGAAAAAAAATATAGATATGTATGTGAAAACATAGTACATCTTCTATCTATCTATCTATATATATAAAATAGGATGTGTGTATGTATGTAACGTATGGACTCCAAAACGGCTGGGCCGATTTTGATGAAATTTTCAGGTAATGTTCATCTTGGTACGGTGGGTAACATAGGCTATATTTGGACCCGATAGGTGGCGCTGGGGTGGACTTATATCGAAAATTTGAATTTATGGACCAATTTAACTGAAATTCAGAATGTATGTTTGTTTGATCATAAGAAAATAATTTGTGTATAAATGGACACGGTAGGTGGCGCTGGGGTGGACTTATTTCGAAAATTCGATGGCGTGAAAAATATATAAATACTTTTAATTTTATTTTATAACGAGGGGAGTAGCGAAGTTCACCGGGTTCAGCTAGTAGTATATATTTGTTGAACAAAAATACATAATATCTTTGACCCAAATCAAAATCCATCTTAAATATTTGTTTTCTCAATATCTATATCACAAATTTATTCACTTAAAAAATTCGATGTCAGCTGAAAACTTAAGTCTCCAAAATTCTAGGCTTAAATTCAACTTAAGTACGACTGGTGTAACACAAAAACAAACCTTTTACTCTGTATGTATTGTGAAACCGGGCCTAAGGGATAACGATTCAAAATGTGTTAACTGGTGTAAGGATCCCATAAACACTTTATTAGCATCAAACTATTGCAAGCTTACATTCAATCGATTAACATTCATTAAATATACTCCAACTGAAACCGATTTACTCCACATATTGCGGTAAATCGGAATCTTTTCGTGGTATACTCTCATCATCGTATGCTGGAGAGCGCAATATATCCGATCGCATGAAATCGGTGCGTCTTGGCTTAAAATCTGTACCACCTAATGTAATAGTTGCAGGTACCTTACGACCACGAAATGTTGCAGCATCAAATGAAGGTGGTGGCGTCTGTTTAAAATTCAACTCCTTACCTCCAACGTACCATGCATCTTTCGGTTGTTTGGGTAATGATGCTTCACGAACCTTTATAACGTTTGCCGACGAACGTCCGTTACGATCAATATGCTTCCTTTTGTAGTAAAAAACTTCACCAGCCAATGTCAACATAGCCAAACCTAGACCGAAGAGTGTGGCTATAAAAACACCACCCAAACTCTCCAAAGTAATTCCCTCTTGATTCTCTGAGAGCGGACAATTTTTAAGACGCGAATGATTCCAGTACTTTCCTCTAAGCTCTTCAAAATAACGATCCTTTTGAAGTTCCAAAATGGCATACGTAAACTCGTCCTGAAAAACGCATTGTGGAATAATTTTAAAAATATAGTAATAAATTGTTTCCCCGTTTACTACCGCTAAATGACTGCCTTGCTGCACGGCGATGGCATAAGGCTGCTCAGCAAATACTTCGCCCACTTCAGTCAAATTGCAATTACGAGTCACTTCATATTTGATCTCAGATGAATCATGTATAAATGCATAATCAGCATTTTCATGCTCATTTACCTGACGAAAACCTTCAGCAGCATCAATGACTGGATTAGAGCCATTTATAGCCAATAGAATTTGGCCATATTGCTCTTTTATGGGATAGTCCCAAATTCTAAAAGTACAGTCATTGCAAAGTTATTGAATTATTAAAACTATGCAACCACTCGAACAAACCTGTAACGATGAAAGTCAGTAGTGGCATTCAACGAAAGCTCTTTCCACATGCGATACAATGTATCTTCGGCAAACTTCATATTTATAAAATACTGATGTGTATCGGAGTTGGCAACGACCGTGTAATTAATGCGTGATTGTCGAGCAAGCTGTTCCAGTGACTGCACTGGTGTCTGCATTCGCTCAACTGTCAAAAAAGCAGCGAGATTTGCCGTGAAAGTTGCCAACATAAGCACCACAAAAAGCCAATATGCAGCAACAAGTATTCGCCCAGAAACAGCTTTTGGCGCTTCACCACCACCTTGAGGTGTAAAAGAGGTCAAAGCAAACCAAAAACTCTCTCTTAGCGTAAATTCTCTGAAAGTAATAACATAGTTTTATGTGAATTTTCGATAAACCCTTTGGTTTTGGAATACCTACCTACACGGATATGGATATGCTTGCTTGTTATTTTTTGAACTATATGGCGAATACTTATCCATAAGCCAGAGCATTATAGCCGTTGTTACGAGGGCAGCAATAATGCTCAACCATACTTCTAGGCGTAAAACGGTCATGAATTTAAATAATGAAGTTTGCCTTACGGGCTTGCGTATGACAATAGATATTCCGGTCTGCTCAAAATAGGGTGCTATAAAATCAATGACTTCTTCACGCTCAGAATACATTTTCAGAGCTGTTACAGCAAAATCTGTTTCACCGCTGACTAAATCCCCAACAATACCATCCCAATGGCCTGTGTCTGGATTACGATCACCAAATTTGCCAGTTTTTGGTGATACTAGTTCATAGTCAAATTGCAGTTTTTCTGCTAACATTTCGATGAAATCGATGCAGTAACCCTCCCAGATTCGATTTCCTTTGCTATCGAGTGCTATTTGTCCAGTACGTGAGTCATAGCGGTAATAGCTCCAAGGAATGGCCTGATTGAAGAAAATTATTAAAGTACGATAACCAAATTGCTTACAGGTTTACAATGCAATATTCAAACCTCTGTTGTTCCGATGCGAAAAAATCTTCGTGCTGGACTTATAGTCTGGTTTATCTTCCGTAATTCACCCGCCTGCCAGACAGCCAAGTCGGTAACGGCTTCATGTTCATTAGAGAAAAAGCTTATGGAAATATTAACAAGATAAGTTAAAGCTGGAATCAATTCCTCCTGATCTTCTTGTAGTGTAGTCGACATAAAATTGCTTAGCTTAAGTTCATGCAATAGCTCAAAACTGTGTCGATTGTCATCAGCTAACGAACTTGTATCATTGCACTCATATTTCATGGGAACCAAAAAGTTCAAATTTGCCAGATCAATAAAACTGCGAAAGATTTCCAAGACCACTGCTCTTTGGAACTGCGAAAATTATTACTTTAATGGTATGAGTAATTTATATATTCCACCACTTACAGTAAATCCACTGCTGGCACAATAGGCGTCCTTCATTTGCATTGATCGACAGAGAGCTTTGGCATTAACCGTAAATTTGTTGGCAAACTCAACATCTTTCTTGTACTTAAATACTCGATCTCTTGGATCCAAAAACACAAAATGCCATTCTTGAGGACGTTCGAATAATTTTGCTTGGCTTACCTTGTGTTTTTTTCAAATAAACATGCTATCACAAGCTTAAGATAACTTAGAATAATTGATTTAGTATATGTACCTTTTCGAAAATATTATTCATATTTGTACCACGGGCAAAAATTGCATAATATGATGGACTTGGGCGCAGCTGTTTTAGACGATCGGCAAAGTCTAACGTATCTACAGTATTGAGCAGGACTGTTCGGAATGGATAACCATCGATCATATGGTAAAGCGCTTCTCTGGTATCTTGTTCGTTTTGAAAGATCAAGGCAACATCATTAGCTCCTTTTTGCTGTAGAAAATCACCAAACATTCGGAGAAAAGGTGAAAGTAACCTTTCAACACGAAGATAAGGTATGTTGCGTTCCTTAATAAACTCCAAACCATCGCTCCACGGATGATATGTTAGATCAATGACAGCTGATATTCCTTCCATTGAGAGAATTTCGCAAACTACACAGAAATGTTGAAAAGAAACAGGTTATGTTGATTGTTTCTAAGAGAAAATTTAAATGAGTGCTAAGAATTTATATAAATTAGAAAGTTCTTTCCTATAATTTTTTACAACATATTTCAATAAATTTATTTATCCATTCATTTCAAATTAGGCAAATTGTGTTTCAATTGGTTCAGGAAAATAACGCCCGAAATAAAAAATTAAACTGGGCATTATTTCATTTTTCTATATTGAGCGTTATTTCATAATGAAATTAAATAAGGCCCAAAAATTTTCCCTACAAATTTGGGTGTTATTTCAATTTGGGCTTTATTTAATTTTTCTATTTGGGGCGTTACTTCATTATTTTTCAGATATAACTCTTTTTATGTGAACTATTTGTCATCAAAATGTTAGATCAATTTCAAATTCAATTCAGACAGCGAAGCCGGTCTTGGACTTACTGAGGGTTGTAATCCCTAAGCAGCGGCCGAAGGCCGCCTATTTAAAAGAGAAGTATATCCAGAAGTACTGTAAAACGAAAAAAGGGCATGTCCGTAAAAAGCTCAAATGGTTTTTTTATTTATAACGATTTACCCTTATACGAAATGTGGTTTTGAAATTCCGTACAAGGAAAAACCATTTTATTGGCCAAATATCATTTTATGTGGTGGGGCAATATTTCATATAAAAAAAAATATTCCGAATTTGGGCCCTTATTTAATTTCTCGTTTTTTTCCAGAGGTCTAGAGCCTTCCCTGCTCGCTTTATGGTCACGGTTAGAAGAACCACAATTGTTTTTTTTATATTCTGAAAATTAGGACTTAACTTTTCATTTCCATTTAAGTTTTATTTCATAATGTACATACTCCTTAAGTGTCAGGTTTTATGTCATCTTTTCTTTAGATCTTATTTCACCAGGAATTAGGAGTTATTTCATTTTTCAACGTTAGGACTTATTTCATTTACTGTTAGGAGTTCTTTCATTAGGAATTATTTCGCGGAGCCGGTAAAATTTTCCCAATTTTTTTCCAAAAAGATTTTGGGTTTTATTTTATTTTCGGTTTGGGCGTTATTTAATTTTTTTTGGGCTTCATTTCATTTTTGATTTTGGGGGCTATTTCATTTTTGTAAGCCCAAAATATTTTGGGTCTTATTTCATTTTCAGTTTGGGCGTTATTTAATTTTTTCGTGCTTTATTTCATTTTTATTTTGGGCGTTATTTCATTTTTTATGCCTAAAATGTTTTCGGCTCTATTTCAGTTTTTATTTTGGGCGTTATTTCATTGGGCGTTATTTCCCTGAACCGTTTCAATTAATGTACGCAAAAAATATGCAACGCTGTAACATTTGAGTTTTTCAATAGTTGGCAACTCCGATGAGAGTAAGCTTATAGCCGTTGTGAAAATAAATTTGATTTGAGTTTTTCTGTTACAAATTACAATTCTATTAAATACTAATCGATTTAAAAAAATATTCATAAAATAACGATCGATCACACACTTTAATTGATGTATTAAAAATAAAAACCCTATCTATAGAAGGACAACTTGAGGAAAAAATAGAGCCTACACACTCTTAAAGGCCAAGTTGTTCAACTTTGCAGTACATTTTCTGTAGTTGAAGGAGGAAATATCCAGTAAAAATCCACTGGTTAAAGATACCCAGAGGTTAACAATTTGACCCTTAATGTATGTATTTATACATTTTTGTATTACATGTTTTCATAGCCTTCATTGGTTTTTCCTCAGTGCTCTCAACAACAACAACGGAATATTGAATTTCTGTTTCCAGATGCAGTTGGTCGATTTCCTTCAACGCCGCATCGATATCATCTGTGATATCCTTATGTGCCGGATCGACCAGAAATGCTAAAGAAGAAGTAAATTCATAAGAAATTTATTATGTTATGTTTGAGCTACATTTCACAGGTAACCTATTTTCAAATCCTTAGCTGTGGCCAAATTCTCTTGTATTAAAAATAGCCCCAAATAACACAAGATTTGTGCAATAAAAGCTAATTTAGTGTGCAACATTTTGCATCAAGATACAAACTATAACTGAGACCATGAATTTCAAAACTAAACTCGAATATAAATATGATATAATTACAGTGTCAAATTAAATGATGGTCAATGTGCATGGTTAAATCACAGGCATGACAGACAGCGATATTATAATTATATAATTTCAAATAATTTGCATTGATTTATAGAATGGAGTGGGATGTGTGTCTATTGTCTGGGTAGGTGGTGTTGTGCTGACACTTGAAGGTGATGCAAGTACAAAAACAGCAAAGAAGAAACATTTATGACATTTTGTTAAACACGTACTATGTATAATCCATGATTAATACCTTGCAACTCAACAAAAAGGAGTGACATAGCGAGCATATAAACCCGATATGAAAAATGATATCGTTACCATAATAACAAAGTCTTACTAATAAAATGCTCCATAATCAATTTGACCCCAATAACAGCTGAGGATAAAAATAAAACTCCTTGACACGATGAATTCACCGATACGATTATTAATATTGCTGCAGTAAACTTTTAGACGAACTTGAACTTATTTTTAGAATTTACGCCAAAAAATAATTTCTGCTAGAAATTCTCTTAAGGATGCAGTCTCGAGGTCGAGTTTAGAAAAATCAATTTTTTTATTCAATTTCGAAAGTATATTGAAAATATATTGAAAGTATACTTGGGCAATTCACAATTCATGCTAATTAAGGTTTAATGTGCTAATTCTGAAATGTGCTATTTTGCCTGTTAATTTTTTGTTTCTGTTTTGCATGTAAACAAAAATTAAACCTATGTGTTAAATGGTACCACTTTTGTACATGCCCTAAGGCATGCTTTTGTAGAGTGTTAATGTATTATTTCATGAACAGCTGTTTTACGTGAATAAAAAAGAGTTGTCTGGTAAATAAATTTGATGACGTTTTCAATAAAACTGAATATTAAATTGAGTTGTTTAACTTTTAATAGAATCTGAAATATCTGAGCTGCATATTAAAGATTTTAGCGGTGTTTTGAAACTGCAAATCAACACTTTTTACTTTAGTTGTGCTCACAGTTGTAAAGAATTAGTACATTAAAATATTAATTTATTAACACATTACAATGAACTGTGAATTGCCCAACTGTAAAAACTTTAGACCAAAATTCAATATATTAACGAAGTAATAGCACGAAGTCGAGAGAGTATCTGTGAAAACTTCAGACCAAAATTCAATATATTAACGAAGTAATAGCACGAAGTCGAGAGAAAGCCACACGTCACGTAATCTGTTAAAACTTTTAAGGCGTTTTTCTCGTAACAGCATTTTTTTATTCAGCCCGGTCTGAAAAAATTTCATTACGCTGATTGAGTTGAAATTTTAAAACGTTATACTACACACCAATGGCTCTCGCAAGTAGTAGAATTCTTTATTTTTAATCATTATTTCCTTTTTTTATCCCAATTTTCAACAAAAAAAGAACTCGAGTTTTGAAAATTTATCTTTATAAGTCCGCCATTTTATTGTTTTTTTTATTAGGCGTTTTCATATGGAATGACTCTATTTAAATCTATTACCTGCCAGAATGACAAGCCTACAGGACAATATTATATTTAAATTTTTTGTTTCCGAGGACTTCAAGCGTAATTACCCGAGCCAGCCACACACCTTTGTTTTTTTGTGTCCACTTTGGACGTAAAATTACTAAATAATATCGTAAAATAGTCTCCAAAAATTTTTTAAGTTAAAGATGTCAATGATATTTGAAAATTTAAATGTTTGTATTTTATTTTGTTATAATAAAAATTCCTTGAAAATAACCTTGAAAACTAGAACGGAACAACTGACTACATCCTTGGCTTATCTATATACTCCTTATCATGAAGGAGTGCACCGAATACTTTTTGTGACCTTTGACCTGAAATATGAGCATTCAAAAAATAATTTCTTAAATAAAAGCTAAGCTATAAGAGATGAAAGAACACGTTGTAAGAGGAAATTTTAGACATTGCTGAAATTTTAGACATTTCTCGCCATCTCTTACGGACACCCTAAAATAAGCATTTTTATGTTACATATGCGATAATAAATTGGGATTGTGAAATTTCTTACAAACAGTAAATTTTGAAAAATTTCCGTTATTTTGTCATCAAAATTATTGCGATATCTCGAAAACAGTAGCTTTTCTCATTGCAACGTATTTTTGTATGAAAAGTTGTTGGTTAACACTGAGCGGCAAACTGAACCCTATTCTACGCTCATCTTAGAACGAAAGCGATTTTATATCACAGTGTAGGTCGAAAGTCACAGTGGAATGGTCGAATTTCGGCTACTGGCAAATTCTAGTAAGTATAAAATTGCTATGTAAACACATTTTAAAACAAATTACTTGAAATTTAATAAAATTAAATACATAAATACATTTTAAGTTGTATGCAGGCCCGTAAAGAGCTAAGTTTGGGCCCGGAGAGCTACAACATACGGGCCCCCTGAACATTTTTTTAACACAAAAAGAAATTAAAATAGAAAAGTATAAAATAGAGCAAGCTATGCGATCGAAGCGAAATTTATTATTTAGTTCTTAGTTATTATTTACAGTTCATAGTGATCCTTAAGTCATGCATCATGACAATTTAAAGATATCCTATTGTCTTTGTTGTTTGTATTAAATGTCTCTACCTTTTATGTCTCTACCTTTTGTGTCTACCTCTACTTTTTTGTGTGACATTCTGAATAATTAAAATATGCTGAAGATTTGCATTATTATGCAAATTTTTTTATTTTTTTTTAAAAAATTCTTTTTATTCATTGTAAGCTATTGATTTTTGCACAAATTTAAAATATTTATATATTTAGTGAAATTGGCGATCAAAATTTTAAAGTGAAAGCACATAAACACCCTTTGAGGGAAATTTTGGTTGTATTTACATCTATTGTAATTCTTTTTCTGTTTTTTTTTTGTCAACAAAAAGTTATACTCGGTTTTTCCTCTGAAGAGAATTTAAACATAAATAAAAACGATATAAGGTTTTATTTCTAAAAATAATGTCAAACTAACTTTAACATCATTTGAAGATAAATTATCATCATTAACAAATTTTACTGATTATATACTTAAATGTCTTCATTACTTTCAAAAGAATTCCAGTAAAATTTTTACGATCAGAATAATTCAAGGATTTTTTCAAAACTTTATAACATTTAGAATATTATTGGACATCCTCAAAGAAGATAAGAAAAAACCTAACTTGTATTTCGACATTAAATTAATGTCGATATTTTTGTATAGATATAGAAAATACGAAAGGTGATTTTGAAACGAATTTACTTGATTTTTCGACAATTTTCTGTCAACACAGCACGAATAGTTAGTAGAACTTTCCCGATTTTTTATTGAAATAGATAAATTTTTTAAATATCTCAAAACTACGATTAACTGGAGTTATTTTTCTCGTGTATTTCCGATTTCATTTCATTCAAAGTGAGATCTGTTTTTTCTTGCATGTTCGCATATTCACCCGCATTATTACATACCCAGCAGAAATTAAGGACTAAATGAAACTTAAGGGCAGTAATACATGAACCTTTTTTTTTTACTAATAAACTACTTCAGAAGCATCATGAATTTGAAGCCGTTTGTAAGTTGAACGCTTTGAAAGCTGCAGCCGGCTTCCATCAAGCCCAAAATATTGAACGTGTTTTTCTCACAACAGCATTTTTATTAATGACGTGCATCGTAACTTAAACAAATTTCCACCAATCAATTCGAAATTTTGCACACATATACTTTACTATATTTACAAAATATGCCAGAGCGTTTTAAATTATTTAAATAATTTTTAGTTCTCTTTTCAAAAAATTTACGAATTTCCTTGTTTTTAGCGCTAATTTCGAAAATAGGGCTCTGACATATTCAAGAGACTGTAACCCTCAATAATCAATATACCCTCAAACTTTCAAAAAAATCGCTTCAATAATTAACTCTTGAGAAAGTGTTATTTTTTACTTTTATTTTTATTTTTTTAAAGTATGGTTTTAAGGTTGTAAAGTTCCTATTTATATCATTGTGATATTTTTTGTATTTTATTAATATTTTCTATTTTTGTTTCTTATTTGTGAAATCCTTATTTAATTCGTAAAATACAGAGTTATGTTTTAAACTTACAGATACGAGTAAATAAATAAATTATATATATATAAATTTTATGTCATATCCTTTAATGAAAAATTACTCATACGTTTTAAATGTTTAATGCAATAAGAATAACTGTCTGGTTGGACAGGCCAAAAAATAGGCAATTTTTACAAATTTTTAATCGATAAAGTAAAAAATATAGGTGCTCAAAACGTTTAAGGTAATTTTAATATTTTCCGAATTTGCGCTTTTAGTATGACATTTTACACAGTTCTAGCTATCGAAAAATTTTAAAAATTAGATTTTTTTCGACCCAACTAAGCAGATTGGACCCTTAACACACAAATTTCCATGATCTTCATAACATATTGTAACGAAACATTTTAAAGGATTTTTTATGTATAAGAACTAGCAATTCATATTTGTCGAATTTGAATTTGATATGAATTATTTATGAAAGTTGATATTTTATAATTGTTTATAATAAACTTTATTAGAGTTCTCAGAACTTTTAACATTCTGATCCAATAGGAAAAAAAACATATTTCTAAAGCATGCAATATTCAAAATCGAGCAAAGGAATGGATTCAAGATAAAACAAAAATCAACAAGAAGAAAACAGGTAAACATAAACTGCCATAACTTAGGGTTTTTTGTCATTCATTATCCACCTCATTCTCAAAATTTTGGCAAAACAGCTTATTATAAGAACCTCCCAGACATAACATAACATAGAATAACAATACAATGTTTGTTCAGATATACACTGAGAAACGACAATCCTTTTTAATATGTTGTATAATATTAGACAAATTTTCTACTGGGTATTTCTACTGATGAGTGAAAGCACTCGTATACAATTTTTCTGCGATATTTATATAAAAGGTATCCATGCAAGTCAAAAAAGTATCTAAAAGTATTCAACTTAGAACATAGGTATCAAATTATTAAATTGAAAAGTTCCCAAGCCACGAGAAAGTTTCACCATAATTTTTGATATCGCCGATATAAAGCTAGGTAAGAAATTTGAAAAATAATGCTTTTCGTGAAAACAAAAAGCACTTCTCTTCCTCTTCAACAAAACAGCTTTTTGGTTCATTACTTACCCGCCACTCCGAGCCCCCTTAAGACTCCGGGCCCGGGGGGAAACAATCCGTTGTCCCCTCTCGGCGGCCCTGGTTGTATGGATACAAACCCAGCAGATAGGTTCTAGGATATAAACTTGTACGTCAGAATATTAAAAGAATCGGAAAATATTCTTAATATAAAAAGAGTAGGAAAATATTCTAAACAGTTCAGATAGAGGCAGTCAAAAGGTATAATGAATTTATTTTTTAAAATTGAAAAAAGTTGCAAGTTGAAAAGAAAACTATGACTCTCTCGGAAATTGTAGGAAACTTGTAGGCTGCTTGTTAATATAACTGTAAAAAGGCGTAATGGATCAAATTTTAAGGATCCTTTTACGCCGAAAGTACTTTACACGTCTATTATTTGTTCGAAGTTAGAATAAGCTTCAATTATTTAGAACCCTTACTATGCTTCTCACACATTACGCCTTCCAGTTCCATCTTATAATGATCGTGGCAGCACCATCAATTTGAAAACTTTTCAGAATAGAAGAATCATTTGTTCTCTTTTGTTTATTTTTGATATTGTAGTTGGGACGGTTGATTTTCCTAAGCTACTTGAACTTATAAATTTCAATGTTCCTTGCCGCACTGCGTCATTTTGATGTGTTTTATTTAGGAATGTGCAGAACCAACTGTCCCATTAACTCACCAATGTTTAGAGCTTTGCTGGAGTTTAATAACTGTATGCTTTATTGTAATATTGATTTTGCAGATTCAAAAGAATTGTTAAAAAATGTGCTAAATAACTTTTGTTAAAATGTCTTTTTTGTAATTATGCACTTTAAAAATTCATTTTATTTAAGTAGTTCTAGTTATTATATTTATATTATCTTAGTCTGTAAGAACAATTGTTCATTTACTGAAATAAATTTTAAAAAAGGGCTAAAATGGATTTACTCGAATCGATAAATTTTATTATATTTTTTATATTATATTTCATTTATATCTATATCTATACTATTATATAAAAGAGTACTCACATATGTTCGGGACCGCAAACTTGAGAACGGCAGGCGCTATTTTAACAATTATTTTGCTATTAGAATGGTACCCAGTTGGGACACAGGCGATATAAATTTGCTTACCATTATTTAAATAATTTGTTAAAATTAATAGAGCATAGCCTTTAGAGTGTATCTAAAATTCGACTCCCAATGCATTTCAGGGGACGCCAAAATTGGTTCGGACCAAAAAAAGTACTGAAAGAATTTTTTATATACTATTTAATTTTGGTACCGGAATTTGGGCTCAGATTTTTCCCGAACAAGTCGATACCCTCTAATAACCATACAATTTTTTTATTCTTATCCTCAGCGAGAAAAAAATCTTTCTCTTTTTAAGCTCTATTTGAGCAAAATAAAGGTGGTGTGCACCACTTAACAGGTCGTGCGCAAAGCTAACATGTGCCGCTCTCCTGATAACATTTTATGGGTGTTGAACAAGAGGGCGCGGCACCTCCCATACAACCTAAATTTGCGATATCGAATAGCTTTTATAGGATTATAAGTCGCAAAGTCTCGGAATTCGGTATTTGAACACAATTTACACGTGCAGTTTTACAGGTAACATTTTATGGGCGTTAGACAAGGGGTCGTGACACTTTTTTAGCAGCCCAAATTTTCGGTATAACTTGCGAACTACAAGACACACGTCAATGAAACTCGGTACGAACTTACTATTTAAACTTTGTCAACTTATGGCTTGCACTTGCGCTAGAATGAAAATAAATCTATAGTGACCGAAAAATAAAAATATTTGTGCCCGAAGAAAAATTATTTTTCGTCGTAGATACATTGGTGAGTGAGATTGGTTAGCATTTATTATCAATTAACCGTGATAACTTCTTAAAATTTTGAACGATATTTGCGTAATTATTTATTTTGTGGCAGAAACGCACCGGGTTTCATTCAGCTAGTATTCAGCCGGGATCGGGCCGATTGCTTGAAGGTCAAAATCTTAAAACAAAAATCTTGACACAAGAATATTAAAACAACCAAAATCTTGAAAAATTCTTGAAAAAATTCTTGAAAAAAATTCTTCAAAAAAATCTTAAAAAATCTTTAAAAAATAAAATCTTGAAATAAAACAACCAAAATCTTGAAAGAAAAAATCTTTAAAAAAAATTTAAAAAAAAAAAATCTTGGAAATCTTCAAAAAATTAAATCCTGAAACAAAAATCTAGAAAACACAAAATATGCATAAATCTTGAAAAAATCTTGAAATTTTAAAAAAGGTTGTTATTTCAAATAAAGTATAAAATTTCGAAAAAAAACGGAAAAAATGTCAAATTTCCAAAAACAACAATGTAAAATTTTGGAAATGTAAAACAATGTAAAATGTACATACAATTTCTCACGAATTTTATCTCCTAAACTACTTGCGAGCGTGCTTTATTTGCATATTTGAGTTTAGGAGGTCCAAATACATATAATAAAAATATTTAAAAAAAAATTGGAGTGTGGATCCTAAAGTAGAATCATTCCTTTATTTGTTAAATTTGACACTTATTCAAAATTTGAAACTTTTTAAAATGTTGACACTTTTTAAAATATAACACTATTTTTAAATGGATTCGACTCGCGTCGTTTCAACAGCGAGGTCGTGAAGTGCGGCCAGTCAATAAGAACTATAATCTTCCATCTTAATTGATGGGACTTTTACTGTTAATTATTAACAAAAAAATAATATAACTCAAAAAATAATACACAAAAATGTGTATTAATTAATATAATCATAAATTTGTGATCAAAAGCTACATTAAGAACTTCGTGTTTACTTTAGCTTTTTATCGCTGCGAATGCTATTCTGTCGTTTAGCATTCTTTTAAGAAGAAGAAGAACTATTTTTAAATATCAAATTTTTTAAAAATTTTACAATTTTTTGCAATATTTTACAGTTTTCGAAGTTTGACATTTATTCAAATTCTTTTTATAATTTTTTTGAATTTCACATTTTTTGAATTATGATATTTTAAACATTTTGTTAATATGTAACCATTTTAAAAATAGTGTAAAATTTTCAATAATTCGAGCGCGTATTAAAGAATACATTCTATGCGTAGGTTTTTCAAGATTTTGAGGTTCGATATTTTTTTTAAGATTTCTTTTCAAGATATTTTTTTAAAGATTTTTTTTAATGCCCCTATCACCGTCTGCGAATCGAATGCTTCATCAATCAATCGATTTTGTTTTCAAGATTTTGAAATTTTGCGAAACGACCCCAACCCTAAAAAAATACATTCTAAGTGTAGGTTTTTCAAAATCTTGAGTTTCGAGATTTGTTTTCTTCAAGATTTTTTAACATTTTTTCAAGATTTTGTTTTCAAGATTTTGAAATTTTGCGAAACGACCCAACCCATTCTATCTCCTAAGCAGGTTGGGTCCTTTTCGCAGAATTTCAAAATCTTGAAATCAAAATCTTGAAAACAAAATCTTGAAAAAAAAATCTTGAAACGAAAATCTTGAAAACAAGAAATCTTGAAAAACCTACGCATAGAATGTGTTCTTTAATTCGCGCGCGAATTCTGTATTGAAAATTTTACACTGTTTCGAAAAGTGTTATATATTGAAAAAATGTCATAATTCGAAAAATGTTAAATTACAAAAAATTTTGAAAACCTTGAATAAGTGTCAAATTTCGAAAAGTGTAAAATATTGCAAAAAATTGTCAAGTTTTACAAAAATGCGAAATTTTAAAATAATGTTATATTTTGAAAAGAGTCGAAATCATAAAAAGTGTAATATTTCGAATAAATGCCAAATTGAACATATAAAGGAATTATTCTACTTTAGGATCCACACTACAATTTTTCTTTAATATTTTTATTATATGTATATGGACTTCTAAACTCAAATATGCAAAAAAAGCACGCTCGCAAGTAATTTAGGAGATAAAATTCGTGAAAAATCATTATACTTTTGCCAAAATTTGACATTGTTGTTTTTGAAATTTGACACTTTTCCATTTTTTTCTCGAAATTTTACACTTTATTCGAAATAACAATCTTTTTTGAAATTTCAAGATTTATGCATATTTTGTGTTTTGTGGATTTTTTTTCAAGATTTTAGTTTCAAGATTTTGGTTGTTTCAAGATTTTGATATTCAAGCAATTGGCCCGATCCCAGTAAAATCATTCCTTTATTTGTTCAATTTGGCACTTATTCGAAATTTGACACTTTTTAACATTTTGACACTTTTAAATATATAACACTATTTTAAAATTTCACATTTTTTTTTAAATTTTAAAATTTTTTGCAATATTTTCAATTTTTCAAAATTTGACACTTCGTCGCTTGAGAAAATAAATGTCGTATGTGAAAATTTTCACTTTTGAGATTATTGAGAAAAAGGGGCTATAATTCAAAATCTAGCTGAGCAATATTCTTCAGAATTTCAGGCCTATTTGCAGACACATTTCACAATAGTTTACGAAGTTTTTGTGTTCTTACCGCTATTTTTTTAGAATTTATAGCCCCTTCTTCTCAATAATCTCAAAAGTGAAAATTTTCACATACGACATTTATTTTACAGGTGACGACTTATTCAAAATTTGTAAAATTTTTTTTGGATATAACATTTTTCGAATTTTGACTTTTTAAATATTTTTTAATATACATATAACACTTTTCGAAATAGTGTAAAATTTTCAATACAGAATTCTTGAAAAACCTACGCGCGAATTAAAGAATGCACTCTATGCGTAGGTTTTAAAAGATTTTTTTTTTAAGATTTTGAAATTCTGCGAAACGACAATTTGAAAAGGGAGTTTTCATTTTTAAGATAGCAGATAAAGAGATAAAGTTTTTTTACACTCATGAATATTGACAGTTGATGAACATATTTGCATTAAAAATGCCCAAAATGTTCTTGAACTTCATCTTAAAAACTAAAATTCCCTATTCCGATTCCCCGCAAAAAATTACTCATAATCGGGCTGGTTGTATAATTCTTAATATATGGCTGAACCAAACCTGTGCAACTCTGGTTATATTCTTAAAAATAGTATAGTTGCGCAGTTTTGGTTAATAACCTTCGGACCAATTCAAAATGAAACACTCTGATGCATTGAATAAATGTGTTTACGAAGTTAGCCAGCCTATTTTAAAGATCTAAAGGTATCGTAGATTATTTAAAGATAGAATAGGTGCGTGTTCGGAAATGCATCTCGATTTGCAGTATGAACACAACTGATATTTTTCAAGCGTGAATTTTTTGATGCGAATGATGAGTGACGCCTGAAAGAAAAATTACATTTTAGAATATTTGACGTTTGCAGTGCTGCAAAATCGGCAAAAAATGCATTTCCAAACAGACCCTAGATTTAAAAGGTGTTAAATAAAGAAATTATTATGCAGTACCTTTTTTTGGCATGCATAAAATACGGACGTCTTATGATTGATTTCGCAAACAATGTTAAGTACCAAGTCAATACTTAGAAAATTGATCTGAATGATGTAATTACTTAAAGTGGCTAATTATCTTCAGTGATACATTCAACATATTTCAAATATTGTATTTAAATTTTAATGATTATTTAAATTAATATTCCTTAAAACTCTTCGATCCTTAGTGCTTTTTATACAAACTTTCTTTATCTTATACTAACTAGTTTTCTATATTTTTTTCTCCCTTCGATTACCTTGTTTTGGCAAAGCGAAGTTCTACGACCATTTTAGTTCATTTTTAAATAAAAAGGAAATATTATATGTTGTTTTGATGGTTGGTATATTTAATAACTTACATTAACATATGTAAGAAACTGTTCTCTGCATTCCACGTAACATCATTAAAACACGACAAACCCTTGAAGTTTAGATTTTAAAATACGTTTCTTATAATGTTTGTTAATCGATAATAGTTATAACTAAAGAGATAACGAACTTATCTTGATTATAGTTTAAATTTAAGCAGTATTTAAGAATTAGACACTTTCAAAGTTGCTTACTTTATTTTTACAAGTTAATATTAAGTAAAGTAATATTTATGTTATTAAACAGAAGATAAACATAAACTAGATTTTTTTTCTTTTTTACACGATTAAAAATATTTCATTTCATTTAATTGAATACGTTGAATACTGCAACGATAAAGAGTTAACGGAAAAAAGTGTTGCAAACAAATATTTTAAACTCATCAATGAGACTACAATGGAAACAAACAAATTCATTTTCCATGTAGATGTGACAAGATTGATTCGATATCTTCAATTTGTATTTTCTCAGCAGCAGTGTTTAATGAAGGCGGCGCCAAGGATGTCGAAGGTTTTTCTTGTGCTAAAGATAGTTGATCTTTCGCTTGACTGCTTGTTGTGGATTTCACTAGCGGTAATGATTTGATTTTACTACAAATGGCAAGATGTAAAGACACAAATGAAAAATCAAAGTAATGCTTTGTTTATTCGACAAATTAATCATTAGTAATAAGTAATAACACTCACACTTCTTTATTAGCCGCAAGTGCTTTTGTAGTCTTATCGTTGTTTTCTTTTTGTTGCGTCGTCAACGTGGCACTCAAAGGTGTAGAAGACGCTGCGGGTGAAGTGTTAGTAAATGCAGACTTTATTGCTGACTTTGAATCGACCGAATCATCACTGGTACTTGTTGTGGCCACACGTAATCTGCGTTTTTTTGGTATGTTGCGTACAACGGCAGGCTGGACTTTTATCGCCTGCTGCTGTTTCTGCGGTTTGCACTCGAAGAGGCAATATTCTTCAGATACTTGCAAAGTGTGCTGCTCATCTTCATCGAATGCAATAACCATGCGAAAGTTCGATAGATCATAGATGGTTTTACTTTGCTTTGTAACCTCACCAACGGTACCTTTGTATTTAAGTGTTATAAAATGACCCTTGCCGTCATCCTCCGTATAGCTCATAAGTTTGCAATATTTCAAAGGATCATCATCATCAGAAATATCCTCGTCTTCGTCTTCGTCGTCGTCGTCATCGTCGTTTGCATTCACTGGCTGTACAGAAAATGTGTGCGGAACAGCAGAAGTAGGTGCAGCTCCAGGCTCTTGGTCTCTGAGAACTGCGACACTTTCAACAACCGTATTTATTTCGGGCAGGATTGCTGTTGACTCTCGATTCTCTGTCTCATTTATGTGCTGTTTGGCAACTTTTTGCTCTGGTTTTGTTTTTATCGGGGCTTCTACAGTATTCTCTCTTTGAGTTTCTGAAGGCGCTGAAAAATCTTGAATTGCTTTATAAGTTTTAAGCTGTTTTGCTTGCTGCTGTTTGTTGGAGAGGTCAGTCTGCTTTTGTGGTATTGCTTTTGTACCTGGTTTCTTTACTGGAGTTTTAAGTTTTTTGCTTATTATTGGTTTGCTCATCTTTTCAGTAGGAACTTGATCATCTCTATTATTTTTGGCAGACTTTGTGCCATAAATAGTTTTGGCTTTTTGTCTATTTACATTTACACCTACAGATGACTTAATTTTGATTTTTGGAACTGGACTGGGTTTTGGCTCTTTAGCAGAGATAACTTCGGCTTCTGTTGTCTCTGAAGGCATTAAAGGAGCAGCAGTTTTCAAGCGTGCCGGCGCTTTCTTTAAGACTTTGCCTTTGGCAGCGCGTGGAGATGCAACTGAATGCGCTTCTATCGGCAAGCATTTTCGCTGCTTTGTCATGGCTTGCTTTGGTTTGGCAGGCGAATACAAAATCTTTGTTTTTGGCGTTTCTAAAGTTGCATTATTTTCGGTATGTTTATTTGCCTGCTTACCAACTTGGCATGCATTGTCGAAAATATTTGAAACCGCGTTGTCGTCAATATCACCCAGTGGGTGAAGTTTTGGTATCGCTTCAAGTGGCAGCCGCTTCTCTTTAGCCCCAACAGGTGGTTGTTTTTTTGCAGATAGATGTAGTGCAGTAAGCACATCAATGGTGCAAGATTTTGCGTCTGCATTTGGTAGTCGTTGCTTTTCTTGTAGATGCTGTTTTTGCTGCATTTTTTTCAATTTTACTTCCTTTGCCACTTGTAAACGTCGCGTTGCTGCCTGTGTTTGAGCAACACTAGAACTTTGGAACGCCCGATCTTTGTGTTCACTGTCGTTTTTAAGCTTGGACTTTATACGTTGACGTTTTTCTTCCAATTCGTTAAGGTGTTTGTTACGCTTTTCGGATATTTTAATCGGGAACTTAACTTTGATGGGATTAGAAGAGACCGACGGCTCAGCAGCGGTCTTTGTGATAATCGTATTAGTTGCCTTGCTAGGCGTCAACCAACTGCGTACTGGATAGCGAACCTCGCCATCGTTATCGACTAATTGTGAGTTTTCACCATCGGATACGGCAAGCTTCTGCCATTCATCATCCTCGGCACTACTTATTTCAGATAAATTGTCCAGAGCAAGCGAAACATTTAATGATTGTCGTCCGTCATCCCTCTCAATGACCGTTTCAGAATTCTTTTCATTGTTGGATGATTTAAAAAAGCTGGAGCTTCGATTTGACGCAGAAGAAGTGTCACTAGAAGAAGAGCTAGAGGACGAAGACGCCGATGTTGCTGATGATGAGGAGGAGGAGGATGAAGAAGACGCCTCATCATTATCACTTACTTCAGGTAGTCCACCGGCTAGAATATAGTGTGGATCGATATTTGCCAAAGTATCTACAGCACTATCCGCTGCCTCGCTGCCAAATGATTTCACACGCTTCAAGACTATCGGTTCAACTTTAAGTTTTTCCGCCGTTATCTCTAAACTTTTGTTCTTTTCGACTTCGGTGCCACTAGATATTTCCAACTTGGTCTCTGGTTCTTTAGTTTCAAATCTTTCAGGCGAATTCGCGGTCTTTTTTTGTCCAGAATCACGCAGTAATTTGTCGATATTGCGATCCAAATCGTCTGATTCATCGGGTCGATAATAAGAGCCACCACCAGAAGAGTACTCGGTGGCTGCGACACTGCGTGGAGTAGCGTCTTTGGAGCCGAATGGTGTAAATTTGAAGCCACCTGGAGTGATGGCACTTAAAAGCGGCGTTTCCAACTCACTTTTCGTTAGCGAACCGAATAAAAATGAATGAGAAAGCATATCTTCGGTTGAGGGTTTTAATTTGGAGAGTGGCGTTTCAAATGAAGTGCCGCCAAACACACCTGGCGTTGGTGGCATGCAGGACGCATTTACGCTGATGCTGTTAATGGTGTCCTTAAAGGGCGTTTCAAGTAGACATGCAATGTTGGCGGTGCGCTTTTCAAGTTCCAAGGATTCCGAGTGTATTTGCGTTGAAAGAGGATGGTCTGAAGGCTTTGCAGCAGGGTTGTTGGAACGCAGGCAACTGGTGGACTCATTGGATGAATTAAAAACTTTTGCTTGGTTGACACCATCACCAGAATCTATGACATTTTGCTTTGCTTCTTCCTGCTTTCCATTTTCAAGTTTAACCTTAGTCTTGCTCTCCTTTTTGGCCAGTTCGGTGGAGGAGGTTGTAGTCTTTTGAGGCGTTAAAATTTTAATATTAAATTCAGTAGAGCTGTTGGGGTCTTTAGCTTTGTCTTTAATTTTGCCAGGTTTTTTGAGTTGCTTTGATTTTGGTTTTTTTTTCGCTTGAGTTTTTTCGCTGTTGCCATTGGTATCTGTTGGCTTCGTTGTCTTAGCTTCAGTTTCAGCTATGGCTGTATCTTCTTGCACAGTACTCACATTCTGCTCTTCCTCTAGCGTTTTATTTGCCTTCGTTTTCGCTGCTATTGCTGCCAGTGATTTGCCGCGTTTTTTGCGCAATTTTTTAACACATTTCTGATTAGGCCTCTTGTACATCATCTTTGAGTTCCATTCGCGCAAACGCGAATCCAAATCATTTTTTGTTGCTGTACGCATGCGTACCCACTCTTCCATCATAAGATCTTTTTGTTGTTTTATATCCTCTGCTAAATTAACTTCATTCTCTAATTTATCTTCGGATTTCTTGCCGCTGTTTAGATCAATTCCTTCATTTTTTTGATTTTCTTCTTGTTGCTTTTCCACCACCATGGCGGCTTCCTCTTCTTCGGCAGCTGATTTTGAAAGCACTCTCTTACAAGCCCGCACAGCAGTCTTTCGCAATTGTTTGCGTTTTGGTGTCTCTGAAACCATCTTGATTTTTGCTTCTGGTTTTTTGGGTTTTGTTTCCAGATCACTGGGAAGATTTGCCTTAATAACAGTCTGATTGCTACTTTCCTCCATGGCAAAAAGGGGCGGCACGCTGCAACTGTTGCTGCTCTCATTGGCACTCGCATCTGCAACCGGTGCAGCTACCACGGTAACTGGAAGAAATTTCCGGATATTAAAATTATTTCTAACAAAATACTTAAAAATTTTACCTTTAGTAGAGCTTCGAAGTTCAACGTTCTTAATTTTTTCCACCTCTGGATTCGTTGGCTTAGTCTTCTCTGGGTTGTCCGTCATCATTGTCTGTTGCTCCAGGTTCGTCGGCAATGTTTGCTGCTCCAATTGCGTTGGTATTGTCTTCTGTATTCGCTGAAACCGGCTCAAGCTCTCACGTCGTGTTGATAGCGGTGTTGTGGTGCTAGGCACAGTGCTAGAACGTGGTGAAAATGTCAGGGTTCGGACGTGTGAAGCACGTTTCCGTGGCGTCGAGAGACTTCTAAAAGCTTTTGCATTAACAATGCCGTTAGTTGAGGGTGTTGCACGTTCGACATTCATACGAGAGTCCAATGATGCAGGTACAGTCGTTGCATTTTTTTGCAATTTGCATACCGTGCGCTGTAGACCTTCTACCGTTTCATTCTTTTGAGTACTACCAACAATAATCGAATTCGGCGGCAGTTGATCGGCTGAAAAGCTGATGGGTTCCGGTAGTGGTATTTCTATGCGCGTAGCATCTATAATATTATCCGGTTGCAGTTGTTGCGTTATCAACTCGTTATTAATGAGAAATGGAAAATTCGTGAGCAAGCCATCGTTCGTGAGAAACAGTGGCAGAGTCAACTGGCCTGTATTAACATCGAAATAAACTTGATCATCAATGCTAGTCAGTTCGTTGCTTGTTACTGATTGAGATGCCAGCTGATTTAGCAAATTATCAGCGGTGGTGTTACCCAAAGTTGGATCGTTTGCTTGCTTTTGAGCACTGTCGTTCGAATTTAAAACAATTAATTTTGATATGGAAAAATTTGGATCGATCAACGAGCCAAATGAATTGTTTGCCGTCAGTGATGGGGGTAAAGCCTGTGGATCGCCACTATTCAAAGTGGCATTAGATGGTATTGTTCGTATTATAAGCGGTGTACTGGGAGGAACAGAGGATATGCTAGAAATAGTATCTACTCCACTTATAGATTCAATAGCTGTTAATGTTGCGCCCTCCATATTGCTGCGCTCAGAGACAAGCGGCTTGGTGTTTGAGGCTGAAAATGTTTACAAAATTAAAGGTTATTAAATTTTAGAGCTTTATTTTTTTGTATTTAGTTAAAAATGTGTAGGAGAGTCTAGCAGGTTGCCACCACTGATATATTTCGACATTCTAGCAATGTCATAACCTAAACTATGTCAGACATCAACGTCAAAAGAGTGCCTGGCACTCTTAATCTATTTCTGGAGCGGGGAGGCGCATTAGCACAGTGTTTGGCTGAACAAAGTGTGATATCTTATTTTTAATAAATTAAAAAACGTATGGCCTTATTTTGTAAAACGAACGCAGCCACTTGCGTTCAATTTTTTTATCTGGCAATATATTTTAATGGAAAATTTCAGTGTGTGAGAGAGAGAGGG
This sequence comes from Dichetophora obliterata, assembly GCA_963920525.1. Classification (NCBI taxonomy): domain Eukaryota; kingdom Metazoa; phylum Arthropoda; class Insecta; order Diptera; family Sciomyzidae; genus Dichetophora; species Dichetophora obliterata. Next base: position 21,495,568 of record OY986439.1, on the reverse strand, counting down.
TTTGTTCTAATTCATATGGAAATGGAATTGCCAGACAAAAAAGCCCAAGTGAGGTAATTGCGTGCGTTTTACAAAATAAGGCCATACAATTTTGTTTGTATCCTGCACTTATAAATTTAACATTGTTATAGGCAATTCAATGATTCAATGTACATTTGTTGCTGTGTATGTTTTTTCATATAACTTACATAATATAAACAGATTTCCAAACATATCATGAATTGCCAATTTTTTTTACGTAAATTATAAAATTACGTCAAAATGCAGGTCGCCATCTCTGTTGGTTTGCAGTTTGCCGCCTTCCTATTTTTTTTTTTTTGCTTGTATACACACATATGCCATTTTTTATAATTGTGTGACTTGGAAAACATACATATGTGCATGCAATCTTAATTTCATTTATTCAGAACGTAATATTAAAAGCCAAGAATATTAAAAATTGAAAGATATGTTGGAGATCTTAAATTATTTACAAAAATATTTTAAATAATTTACAAAGAGAACTTGTAACTTAAAAATATGCATACTCATCCATTTTTTAGTTTCTTGAGTTGGCTAATTGGCAGTTAGGTTTAATTACTTTTAATTGAGTAATTTGTTTTTTAATCCAATTTTTAATATTCTTAAAATGAATAACGAACTACTCAAATTGCATCGACGTCGCGATACTTTCAATCATGAACTTATTATATTGGATCCGGGCGAAGATGATAGGATGTTATCGATAGAGCGAAGAAAATACAAAATGCATGAACGCATTGATTCGAACAAGTGAGATAACAAAGAGTTCATCTTTCGTTTTCGTTTGTCGTAAGGATCGTCTGTTCAGCTGCTGCAAAAGATTAAGCAATCTTTTGTCCATATCCAAAAAAGTTAAATTTTGATTGAAGGAATTGAACTCCTATTAAACTCTATTTTCATTAGTTTAATCCTTGTTTCGCTAGATCTCGATATATACCTCACATAGCACAATTGCTGATGGCTCTGCGATTCTACGCGCTAGCTTTCATGCAAGTTGCTATAGCTGATTTTGACGGCGTGAGCATATCTTCAGTGTCGAAAATAATTAAGAGGGTCTTTCTTGCAATTGCGCAGCATCGTTCAACTTATATTCAAATGCCGAGAACAGAAACTGATCTGACTTCGGCCAACGGACAGTTTTATTATTTTGCCCGCTTTCCACGATCAATCGGTGCAATTGATTGTACACATGTTCGAATTGAGTCGCCCGGTGGTGAAAATGCTGAGTACTTCCGAAACCGAAAGTGATGGTTTTCGTTAAATGTGCAAGCAGTTTATTCTGCTCACATTTTGGCAGATAATTGAGTTATTCTCACAGATTGAACTTTACTCGAACTTTACTTGAAGTTAGTACGGGAAAAGACCTAATGTAATCGAGCGCACGGTTGGAGTAATCAATTGTCGTTTTTCCGTGTTACCTCTTGGTTTAAGAGTTACATTAGAAACTACAAAACTCATTATAGTGGCATTTGCTATATTGCGCTATATATTAATTGATGCAAAAGATCCAACACCGCCCACAAATATTGAAAATTTTGATTGCGTATTATCGATGATTGAAGTGCCACATGTAAACACAACTGAACGGAATGCATCATATAATGCCCGTGACAACTTCCTTTATAGATACTTATAGACCCTTTCTAATTATTCCTAGCTTAATTTTAATAGAAAATATAACAGCATTTATTGATAAAATAATAAACAATGTTTTATTCCGACTCTGATTCATAATCAGCAATCTTATTCCTTTTTTTATATTAAAAATTTTTGATCGCGCAATTCCGCTAACTGTGCGGCAAACACTTCCATTTTAGCGTTATGCTCAGCCTTCTTTTGAAGGACATATTCAGCATGTTCACTGCTGGGCTGCCACTCGGGCATGCTTTTGCCACTACCAGTGGCTTTCCTGCTTGCTTTTTCCGCAGAAAATTTTTTAAAATAACTTTATTGAATTTAATTAGTGTATTATCGCAACCAACTGCATTCGATTTAACTGTAAAAATTGGTTCATCGAGGTCTTCGTAGTTTATGCTTTTAAATTAAAATCAGTTTTCACCATCTGGGTTTGCATTAAAATCAAAATCGGTAACGGACATGAGCCTGATGTCGAAAAGCTGCTTCAGACTATCTGAGAAAGCATACAACTTCTCGTAAGATTTGCCAAATAATGAAAGTCCGATAGTATAAACACAATTTTATTTGTTTTATGACTTCTCTTATAACAAGGCATAGGATTTTTTTCGGCATTAGAATTGTTTCTATTTCTTTCAGAGAAGTCAGATAAAAATTTTGTTTTTTATTTTCGAAGACTACTCCATAAAGCTCTTGTGCTTTATGTTTTTTTTTAACGCTTGACCATAACTGTTTAAACTATTATTAAGCTTACAACTAGTATTTTTCTTTTACCAGTATTCGTTTTAAGTTCTGTGCGTCAATTTTATCTGATAGAAAGTCTGAAGTGCAAATAAATTTATCAGAAAATGCTATGAGCTGTCAGATGATTTGAGAACTCTGACGAAAAAAGCATAAAAAAAGTTGTATGATGTCTCGGATAGTCTGAAGCACCTTTAAGAAAGTTCTGGTTTATAGAATTTGTATCGATATCATCAATTTGTGTTGATGTTTCTTATTTTTAATCTTTAATTTATTATTATCTATTAAAATTTGTATTATTCAGGAGCTACTACAATAATATGTTACGAGTATAAATTAACTTTTACTATTCTTTACATTCATGCAAGATATTTAGTTATTTATGTTCTCTATCACTCACTCACTCTCGAAACCTTATTTAATATTCTCACTTTTCTACAACTTGTAAAAAATTGTGACTGGCTTCAGAGAACCATTAGAATTTACCCATATCATCCAGGTGCTTTCAACAACTCGCATTTTGTTAGTTTTGGCGTGAATAAATTGAATACAGACTCTTCCACCTTTTAAAGGTAATACGACGAAAAAGAGTTACATCGTATTATCGCAATTAATGGATCTGAGTCATCAATCAGCATTTGTCATTTCTTGCGCTTGCAGCCTGATACCCTTTTCCTAATTGTAATTTAGACAGCAATTTGGAATGATTCCATACCGTTTCGCAAAAATTAATTTTTATGGCAAATTTGACTAATTCTCTTATGTTTACTGCCCAGCCACTATATTTATTTTTTTTTTTTATTTTTTACGTATTCAAATTATTTATAACTGAGGATATGTATGTTAATTTTATAATGATTTATGATAACAAAAATCGCAGGGTGGCCAACTTGCAAGCCTCTCCCCTTATAGTAAAAGAAATATGTTTTTTTTACTCACCGCCAACAACATCATGAATTATAGCATCAAACGTTGGATCTTTTTCTGTATTCGCCAGTATATCCTTCACTAGTTGATCTAATATTTGACTGGAAGTTGCCAGTGATGCCTCTGATTCCGCCGACTCCAACTTTGTTGCTTGACTAGTTGAGCTGCGTGTTTTTCTTGCACTTTCATTCACTTCATTTGAGAATTCTTTTGATGTGTTGGCAGTTAGACAGCCTGATGTCTGCAATGCTTGATTTATATTTTCCACTAATTTCTGTTGAAATTGTGGATTATCTAAAATAGCTTGAGAAAACTCCTAAGAATGAGAGATGGTAAAAATGTATATTAGTTAAAGCAAAATATATAATATAAATAATATAATATTATATATATATTATATTATATAATAAAATATAAATAACATTTACACTCAAAGTAGGTGCTGCTGCTTTGACTCTTGGTGTTGATTCTTTTGTTGGCTTTTCCAATATAGACACATTTTGGATCATATACTCCTCATCATCTGTGGAAATGTCTGTTTCATCATCCAATTCCTCTTGGCTTTCGGTAGATTCGTCAAGATTTTTTTCATCATTTTCGGTACTTAGCATTTGATCAATAGATGAAGCAGGCGAATGTGGCGGCGGTATACTATGATGCGCTTTCTGACGTGTAACACTTAAAAAGCAAAATGGTTCAAGTACTCTTCGACGCTTTTTAGGTGTTTCATTCTTTGCGGAAAGTTCATTTGTAGTGTTAGTGGAATCGGTGTTCCTGGAAAAAGATCAAATAGAGTTTAAAATTCTGTTCTTTAGCATTATCGTCAAAATTTAAAATTATTAATGCAGCGTTCCATTATCAAATAATTCTAACTAAAAAAATAAGTTCTAAATAGAAAAACCCGATAAAAATACGGTTTCAGAATTAATTATTAGCACTTAGGCAGATGCTATTAAGAACATCTGCTAATTACCTTTTCCGCTTGCGATCTTTTCTTGTTTTGTTTTCCTTGTCCGACTGTACGCTGCTACAGCTTGCCGTAGAAATGTTTGTCGGCTTACTGTCGTCCTTGATACCGGTACTGGCACCACCACTGCCACCACCGCACTGTGCTATAATCACTGGCAATGTGCGGTCGATAAATTCATTTAACTTTTGAGAAAGCTTTTTGTGTTGGAATTTCGGTCTTTGCATCTCCGGCATAGCTGCCACAACTTGCTCAACTACGAAGAGTAGCACTTAACAAATTAAAGCATTTGTCCCTAATAAACCCATAAAACTGAATCTTACCCTTGCGCGTGATTTTCACATATTCGCGTATGATTTCCTCCAGTTCTGGGAAAAAGCTGTACGCCTGCAGTCCTTGCTTAAAGGCAGTGTATTCTTGCTGCAGATGAGGCGATGTTTTGCAAAAGATGCGTGAAGCCTTTTCAAGACGTTGATTTTTCAAGTAAGCTGAAATTACGTTTTCAATCTTTCTTCTTAATGTCCTTCGTTATAAAAACTTACCCAACACCAAACGTGCTATATCCGAATGAAACACAACGATCTCCATATTTTTATTATTTTCTGTTTAAGTTTTTATCACCGAAATAATTACAACGTAAATTTTTGATGTACCTTTGTTTCGTTGTTCGGTTTATACCATTTTATTTCTGATATCAAGAACTTGCACTACTCTGATATTTTATATCAAATTTTGTTTTAATTGCACAAACACTAAACTAACAGAGTTCAGCTTTATTTTAAAACTATAAATTAATTATATTGATAGACCGCGAAACACAAGATGAATATGTTTTAATTTCTATACGCTTGCTTTTGGCTTGGTTTTTCTCTTGGCTTTCTTTTGTGAATGACCGAGCTTGACAGCTATACCATTAGGCGCTGAATACAGGAACATTAAGTATGTCCATTGTTTACAAACGTGATTTCAGCTTAGTATTTATGCTTACAAAACGTGCCTTTTCATGTTTATTTTTCAAAATTTTTATAAATTTTGCTCCATATTTAAGTATTGCAGTGAAATATTTTTTCATATCAACAAATTTTCTTGCTTTAGCAATTAAAACAATTTTATCTGTATGTCAGTCCTTAATAAATAATGAAATTTCGCGCCAATCGGTATATTGTTGCAAAATCGTTGGTAAGGCAGTTTCAAAACTGAATTGACCAGGGCTGCCATGGTACAATTATTTGACAAGGTAGTAGCGTAGACTGGTTTTTTTCTCACGAGCGGCGGTGGGTAGCTATCAATATTAGCTGTTCATGCAATTAATCAAAGAAATGTGAAAAAATAAGCAACGACTTGAAAACATTCCAATAAACTTCGCGAACAAATTTAATTAATCAAAGAAAAGTTTAAAATATGCACATTGCTAGTCAACAACAGCAAACTACAACTCCTTTAGCTGTTTTTGACAACTACCAATCGCCAGAAATCTGTCATGGCTACCTTGTCAAATAATTATACCATGGGGCTGCCAATCTCCCGAACTCAGGTGAATGTGGACATTCAGCATAGAATATATGACTTTCGACCTAATTATGTTCGCTTGACTGTGGCCTTAGACCGCCTGAACGAACAGAAAATTCATCGCGAACAATTTATTTGCAGTAAATTTTTAGTTCGGAGTACTATTTTGACCGCACGAACAGCAATCGCGAACAAATATCTTGTATGTTCAGGCGGTTTAAACAGCAATTTGTGCATTTGGCAGAACATCAATAAATGCGGGGTTGATAACTCCTTAGTTTTCTATTAGTACCATGGCAAAAGTAGACAGTTAGGGCGGAGAGCCGGTGACCGAAACTGTCAAAAAGAAGTTGGCATTTCATAGAAAATCTGCAACCAATGAGAATGAAATATGAAAGCAAAAATTGGCAAAAATACCAAAATGTATGAGTTTGACAATTATGGTCTTTAAGAAAGACAACACATTCAGTCCTAACACTACCGTGTCTAGTTCTACTTTGATTAGTACCATGAGTTCTATCATGGGTAGTATTAATCGCTATTTTTACTCGTTACTTTGGGTATATAGTGTAAAATAAAAGTATTGTAATCACACCAAGAAGTAAAAGGGGATTTTTTGGTCTTACTTTTACCTTGCATTTGCATATGAAGTCGGTAATTTTTCTGCTTCTAGCTACTTCTGTTAAACTCTATAGGCTTGATTACCCAAGCGTAACGTGAGGTGGCGCAGCGCGATGTAGCGTAGTGCGACGTTGCCTCGAGGATAAGCGATTACCGAAATCGTAATCCAACGTAGTGCAGGCGGCGTAGTGCAGGGCACTCATTTTATTCTAGAAGGCTTATTTACTTCTCCTCGTCAATAAATGATTGCATTCTTTCTTATATAGTATTAAAATTTACAAAAATGTGAAGTTAAACAAATTTTTGTCGCTTGTAACACAGCTGTCGAACTACCAAAAATCGTAACGTTGCGTAGAAATCTATTTTCTACAGACTTCTACGCTGCGTCACGCCACGTTACGATTTCGGTAACGACTTGTACACATTTATCATTAAACAGATTTTAGCTTGACAATTGGCAACGTCGCGCTACGTTACCTTACGCTTGGCTAATCCAGCCTTATGCCATAGACTACATTTAAGTTTTGAGAAGTTTAAAACATAGGAGTCCTTATCCAAACATTATCGGTAAGGCAGTGCTTCCAAATTTCGGAAGCATTAAGGTAGCTCGAGAGTTAAATAAATTATTTAGGAAGCACTGCCTTATCGACGCAATTTAGTTTAGGTTGCATTTAGATCAATTCGCACACAGCCTAAAACTTTAAATCATATTCTTCATTATGTTTTTGTTATGCAAAAAACCTACCAGTTAATTTTTGATGCAATGAAGCAAAAAATTTGATATTTATCAATTGGTCAATTCACAGTTCATTGTAATGTTTTAGTATATTAATATTTTAATGTACTAATTTTTTACAACTGTGAGCACAACTTAAGTGAAAAGTATTGATTTGCAGTTTCAAAACAGCACTGGAATCTTTAATATGCAGCTCAGATGTTTTGGATTCTATTAAAAGTTAAATAACTCAATTTAATATTCAGTTTTATTGAAAACTTCATCAAAATTATTTACCAGCAACTTTTTTTATTCACGTTAAACAGCTGTTCACGAAATAACACATTAACTCTTTACAAAAGCATGCCTTATGGCATGTACAAAAGTGGAAACACTTAACACAGCGGTTTGATTTGTGTTGACATGCAAAACAAAAACAAAAAATTAACAGTAAAAATAGCACATTTCAGAATTAGCACATTAAACCTTAATTAGCATGAACTGTGAATTGCCTAAATGTTTATCACGTGGCTTATATCAAGTTCAAAGACAAAATATATATAATCGTTTATAGTTTTCTCTTTCCAAACAATACAAGCAGCAACATTGTTTGCACCTACTCGCTTCATTTTGACACTATATGCCCAAAATTACAATTTATCTCCAGCTGATTTTCAGCGAATAATAATACCTGGTAATTCTATCATGTATTAGTTCTAAAACTTGTGCTTTGTTACTCAACAACAAAGGTTCAACACAACTAATGGTTCACCACTCCATAGCAATATATTATTCATATAGAGTAGTTATTATATAAAAGACTTGTATTTAATATTTAACTTAACTTAACTTTTTAAACTTGCATTTAAAAAACTGAAAAACTTTGAGTTTTTCGATAACCAAAAATCAATTTTTTTTACAATTTTTGTTATATATAACATCGTAAAAATATTCTCAGAAAATTTTAAGTCAAGTAAATAAAAATGTTTGTAGCTATAAGCACAAACTTAAGAAGAAAATATAAGAAAAACTATATATGTGAAAACTTTAAATGTGTTTTTCTCGAAAAGTGCTGTTTGAAACCGATGGACAGCATTACTCAAAAACTAGCCAAGGATCGCTACCAAATCGTATAAACTTGTTAAGCAAATATAATTGGTACTTTTTATCGTTCGATTTTTATTTGAGAGAAATACTTTTTATTTTATAACTTTCAAAAATTGCTCTTAGACAAAAATCGGGTTACCAGCTAAAATTTTAGATAACATCAACATTTTTCTAAAATCTTCGATTAAAAACTCAAAAATTTTCAGCGAACCTAAAATATTTTTTTATTTTCGATGAACAAGCTCTACTAAGAATTAATGCTATATTAAATAATATTTGCTATCCATAAACTAAAAAATTTTTAGTTTAAATTTATATTATTTTTATATAAAAAAAGTTACCTAAAATAAACAGCCGCTTTAAAATGAAACTTTTAGTATATGGTTTTTTCGCTTAAAAAACTTTTATGGGCCCTTTACACAACACAATTATACTGCAGCGAAAATGAACAGAAGACTCTTAAAAACATAAAACATTAATTACTACATATTTTGTTACTTTTCATAATATATTCTTTTAAGCTACTCCTTTTTGTTACTTTTTTGTTTTTAAACACAGTGTAATACCGGATTTGCCCAAAAAGATCGAACAAAGGAATCTTCGTTTTCAATTTTTAGTTGATTTTAAAGAAGGTTAAAGATTTTCAAACTATTTTTAATAATAAACACTTTTTAATTTTAATTATTTTTAAGCCCGTTGAAGTTTTTCGAAGTACTGCATTCACGTTTCCGATAAATTCAAAAGCGCACCAAAATTCGCTGCATGTAACGAAACAAAAACATCTTTTTAGTCTGATATAATAATCACTTTATTACTTCTTTAATTTATTTTTCATTTTCACAAACACTCATCACAAAATAGAGAGTGTACGACCACACACAATAACCGCATTCAGCGAGGTCAACAGTTGGCAATTAGCTCAATTTTTTATTTGTAGATATATTAAACATTTCTCATAAATAAATAATAATAATAATAGCTGAATTCCCGTCGTCGTTGATCTAAAGCGTGACTCTTTTATTCGCAAAACAAAAATAAGAAGCAGATCGATTTCTGTCGTTATTCCTGATCTTAAAATGCTGCCAAGTTTCAAACACTTTTTATAAAAACATAGTTGGCAAATCTAAATAACTATAAATTTTCATGAATTAAGATTATGAGCTTTAGATCAAGTGAGTTTTCAAGAAGGCAACAACAACAACAACAACAACTCTGTATAGAGTCAATCACTTAGCTGACTAGACAGTCTGTTTCGGAAATCGCTACATATTCCTCATCAGTAGTCTTTTGAGTGATTAAGCTGTGATCAACTCACTGTTTAAACTAGCATATGAATGTGTAGATCCTCTAATTCATTCTCATGAATTGTATGGCTGCTAATCATATGACACTTCAAAGCAGTAAGCCATTTTTAGATCACCGCCATCAACTCTATCAAAGGTTGCCATCTGTTCCAGTTGCTTCTTCATTTATTTCAATATTCATTGGTGTTCGATTGTTTGTCGAAATGCACCATAGAAATGAAACGAGTTTTTGCTTCGCCAGAAGCTAGTGTTCTAACTGAAAGGTGGCTATTTTCACAACCAAATGTTCAATTACACATGACTTTGACCGAAAAATCGATCAATTATTAGATTATTTAATTAATTTGACATTAATTAAACTTATTTGGCCGTGCTCTGCCATAGTTAAGTTAATTAGTTTTTATGATCTATTGAATAATAACATGAATTAAGATTATGAGCTTTAGATCAAGTGAGTTTTCAAGAAGGCAACAACAACAACAACAACAACTCTGTATAGAGTCAATCACTTAGCTGACTAGACAGTCTGTTTCGGAAATCGCTACATATTCCTCATCAGTAGTCTTTTGAGTGATTAAGCTGTGATCAACTCACTGTTTAAACTAGCATATGAATGTGTAGATCCTCTAATTCATTCTCATGAATTGTATGGCTGCTAATCATATGACACTTCAAAGCAGTAAGCCATTTTTAGATCACCGCCATCAACTCTATCAAAGGTTGCCATCTGTTCCAGTTGCTTCTTCATTTATTTCAATATTCATTGGTGTTCGATTGTTTGTCGAAATGCACCATAGAAATGAAACGAGTTTTTGCTTCGCCAGAAGCTAGTGTTCTAACTGAAAGGTGGCTATTTTCACAACCAAATGTTCAATTACACATGACTTTGACCGAAAAATCGATCAATTATTAGATTATTTAATTAATTTGACATTAATTAAACTTGGTTGACTACTGATGAGGAATATGTAGCGATTTCCGAAACAGACTGTCTAGTCAGCTAAGTGATTGACTCTATACAGAGTTGTTGTTGTTGTTGTTGTTGCCTTCTTGAAAACTCACTTGATCTAAAGCTCATAATCTTAATTCATGTTATTATTCAATAGATCATAAAAACTAATTAACTTAACTATGGCAGAGCACGGCCAAATAAGTTTAATTAATGTCAAATTAATTAAATAATCTAATAATTGATCGATTTTTCGGTCAAAGTCATGTGTAATTGAACATTTGGTTGTGAAAATAACCACCTTTCAGTTAGAACACTAGCTTCTGGCGAAGCAAAAACTCGTTTCATTTCTATGGTGCATTTCGACAAACAATCGAACACCAATGAATATTGAAATAAATGAAGAAGCAACTGGAACAGATGGCAACCTTTGATAGAGTTGATGGCGGTGATCTAAAAATGGCTTACTGCTTTGAAGTGTCATATGATTAGCAGCCATACAATTCATGAGAATGAATTAGAGGATCTACACATTCATATGCTAGTTTAAACAGTGAGTTGATCACAGCTTAATCACTCAAAAGACTACTGATGAGGAATATGTAGCGATTTCCGAAACAGACTGTCTAGTCAGCTAAGTGATTGACTCTATACAGAGTTGTTGTTGTTGTTGTTGTTGCCTTCTTGAAAACTCACTTGATCTAAAGCTCATAATCTTAATTCATGTTATTATTCAATAGATCATAAAAACTAATTATTAATTTTCGTATTTTGATGTATTATCACTCATGGGCGTTTTGGTATAAAACAAAGTAATCAAAATGGAATTAGTTGCAAAAGTAAATTAAATTAAATTAATAACAATTAAAATTATATAAATCATTAAAATTTGATCGCGTTTAGTAAAATCTTTGTTAGTTATGTCAAAAAAGCTGCAATATTAGCTGTTTTCTTATGTTATTGTTCTTCAAACAGCTGTTTCAAGACAGTGGTGCCAAATTTTTATAAATTTGAACTAAAGTTGTTCCGTTGAGACTTCATCTGATCTAGTGCCACGGGAATGCAGCTGTTATTGAACTATTAAAAAATTTAAACCGTAATTTAGGACTGAAAAAAAAATAAAACTGAAAAATATAATAAAAATTTTTACTATATGAGTATTTATTATACTTATAAAATTCAAACTTTCGTTAAAATTTTTCAACTTTTGTCACCATTTTCCAACTTTAAGTGCCATTCGTCATTTTTTGCCACTTTTTTAATAATCAAATTAAGATTTGCTCTCAAATTAGCTCTTGATAGAAATTATTTCAGTCAAAAATACTTTTTTTTCTGTTCGAAAAAATCGATAAAAAAATAATTTATTTCTGATCGAAAACAATTACGCTCAAAAAATAGCTTTTATATCTGATAATAAAAATAATGGTCAAAAAATAACTGTTATTTCTGAAAATAACGACCAAGAAATAACTTTTATATCTGATTGAAAAAATAACGACCAAGAAACAACTTTTATATCTGATTGAAAAAAATAATTACCACAAAATAACTTTTATTTCTGATTGAAAAAAATTATGACCAAGAACTAACTTATATTTCAGATTGAAAAATAAATTTTATTTCTGTTCGAAAAATATCGATAAAAATAACTGTTTTAAATGATTGATTGTTAGCGATAATCGTTATTGGCGGACCCTGAAAATTATACCTTCGTCTAACTCACAATATAAACGTATGAAATTATTATTTGTGCAACATTGTACTCTTTTATTTTCGAGCCGAAATAAAACAGCTGCTTACAATTGATTCACAATAAAGCAGTTAACTTTGTTCAATCATGATGAAGTACACAACTTAATCATGTTATCATTTAATTATCTCGTTTTAAGTCGTTGCAATAAGCAGCTAAAAACGTTGAATCACTACAGTTTAAACATTCTTCGAGTAAAGTGCTATTAAATTTCTTTAATTTTGTGTTATCGAAAATACTTGAATAACAAAGTAATAAAGTAAGCTAGAAATTAAGAACGATGCCTACTTTTTGTGCGGTGTTTACAGAAGAAGAAGCAACTGCAATTGCGAAAGAGTTTCGAAGAGTTGCAGGTGAGTAACGTTAAATAACAGCGTCATGCAGTTGAAGTGCTAAGCAAACAAAGTGAAAATATTTATAATTTCTCGTCGGATTATAAATAAATGCTCCAGTTTCGCGTGTTCAAAACAATTTTAAGTAGTTTTTCATGATGCGATATGAAAAAGATAACAATAAGCAATAGTGCTGCCACCTCACCGTAGAAAATCTTCAAATGTGTATACTAATTTTGTTTTTAGTCATTTTTGTGAAGTATGTGAACATTATTATAATTATTATTATTATTATTATGTGCCTTTATTATATTAGTTCACTAGAACTTAGTTCTTTTAAAGTACAAAGCTTAATGACAAATAGTTTGAAATATATATAAATATATATATATATAATATATATTTTATGTAGTTAATTTTATTTCGGGCTACTATTGTCTTCAACCTTTTTTTACGGTTTACGAATCGGCTTTCTTTCTTCATCAGAGGTTTTTTGATATTATTTGTCTAAAAATTTGAGCACAATATTTTTATAGAAGGAGCTTTCCATAGTGACTGGTGGGACAGTTTACTCCAGAATCTCTAATGTTTAGACCTGCAGCTTTGTATTTTAATGTAATATGATGAAATAGATAATTTGCAATAGATTACGAACCAACTTATAAAACTTTTACCGATAAAAATAACTTGTAAATATTTTGCTGATATTTCTTTGGTTAAAGGAGTGTGACTGATGGGACAGTCAAAAATACCTCACCTCCACCTTCTGCACTGTCAATCGAGATTTTAGCCCGAATACTATACATAGCCAGATGTCTTTTACTATGCTATGAAATGACTAAAAAGACTTCAACAGATACTCAAAACTAGCACCAAGTTTAGTTTCTACAAGGAAATATAGAAAGTAGATATTCTGGCTGGTCCTATTCATGATGTCCCATGGGACTGGTGGGAAAAAATCGTATGACTCGTTCATAATAATCTTTTTTTTTAAATAATTTTTACAAAACATGAAAATTTTACTATTATACATTGCGATAAGAATAAATTGGCTATAATCATATCAATTTAAGAAAATATTTAATTTTCTCATTTCCCGTGGAATGCCCCAAAATAAGAATAAAAACCAAATATTTAAGTTTAGACTATAGTTTACAACACAAAATTAAAATACTGCACTTTATTTTAAATTAAATGTTGAGATATGTAACTTGTAAAGGATTGATCTTAAGATTAACGATAAAGATTATAAAAAAAAATTAACAGATTTACTTAATCTTAATTAGTTTTGAGCTTCAAAATCAGCTGAAAAGACGGTCATTAAAATTTAAATAAAAAGATGTATTCAAGATATTTGATTCACTATGTAAATAGTTACTCATAAAAAAGTTAGTGCGGTCGGGGGACTCCATTTCCTTTCTCTTTTCCCTTTCCCTTTTACGCTATTTCTTCAGCTCTGAATTTAATTCGAAATAAATTTTTTATTTTTTATTATTTTTAATTTTTTATAATTTGTTCTAAGCATAAACAATAAAATCAAAAAGTTATTTTTAATATTTTAGGAAATAAAAATTTACCTATTTACAGAAAATTTAGAATTTTAAATTTAAAATTCTTATAAGAGATGATGGCAGTTGCCAGCGATGCTTGATTAATGACGCAACAAGGCGTTGAGCATTGAACATTCATGAAGTTCCTCGTACGAAGCTTGAATAAAAAAAACAACACATTTTTAGGATACACGCTAGTGTCAAAACTTTTTTAAATTATAGTATCAAATATGAAAGCGGTAACCAGTGCACATCAAAACAGCCTAAACAAAAAACATTTTAATGTCGACTGGTGGTAATTTTTAATTGGTCTTGGGAATTATTTTTTTTTAATTCCCATATTATTTTTTAATCCAGCGTGGTATTTTTTAATTGACGTGGGAATTTAGCGTGGTATTTTTTAAATGCATGGTAGTTCGGAAATTTTCTTCTTAAACATTTTTTCACTTTTATTAAGTAAAAATTTAATAATATTATTCGATAAACGACGTATATATACAAAAGCGTACATTTTCTCGCACTTACCCTAAGTAAAAACGATCAAATTTATTATTTGTTTTAAGAACAAGTTGCCATTATAAAATTGTATGAAAACTAAGTAGACATTTTTTTACATATGGCAATACTATCCTTAATTTTTTATATTTTTGCAAGTGCAAAGCTTACAAAAATTATTTTAAAATGCCAAATATAAGTTAAAAATATAATTACTAACAAAACAATAATAAAAAAATTTTCGAGTTTGCTTATCGAATCCATAGGTTTTCAGTTATCTTTTAATATGAAAATAAAAACACCGTTGCCATTATACGCTCTGCTTACACCGCATTGTCATAAGCTGTGTATGTAAACTCCCTTACATTTTTGTTGTTGCAAAATACACTTCAGTTAATATATCGCTCTTGCGCTATTCAAATCACAAATACGCCGTTCATTGAATACCATTATTATTTCTTTGTGGTATTTTTATTTTTTTTTATTTATATGGGATTTATTTTTTAATGCATGGGATTTTTGTAGGATTTTTTAATGCATGTGGGATTTTTAAAATTCCACGACCATTAAAAATTACCACGCAAATACCACTCGTTTTAAAAATACCACCAAAAATCTCATATGCATTCAAAAATCCCATAAAAATACCATACGCATCGAAAATACCTCAATAAATCCTATATAAATAAAAAAATTAAAAGAAAAATTAGAAATACCACAAAGAAATAATAGTAGTATCCATAGTAGAATTAGAGAAGGTAGATGCATTTTGGAGAGACAGATTGCCGGAACTGTCAAAACGAAGTTGACAGCCCATACAAAATCTGAAAACGATGAGAATACGATAAGAAAGCAAAAATAGACAAGAATAGCAAAATGCTTGAGTTTGAAAATTCTGGCTATGAGAAAAAGAAAGCAGTCTGAAATGCATATACCTTCACTAGTTCTACCATGGTAGTATCCAATGAACGGCGTATTTTTGATGTGAATAACGTAAGAGCAATATTTTAACTGAAGCGTATTTTGCAACAACAAAAATGTAAGGGATTTTACATACGCAGCTTACAATGCGGTGTAAGCAGAGCGTATTATGCATATAATGGCAACTGTTATTTCATTTTCATTTTAAAAGAAAATTTAAAACCAATCGATTCGATAGCAATTTAGGTAGTAAATATATTATTCACTTATTTTTGGCATTTTAAATTAATTTTTGTAAGCTTTACGCTTGCAAAGAAATAACAAATTCACGATAGTATTGCCATATTTAAAAAAATGTCTGCTTAGTTTTCATGCAATTTTGTGATGGCAACTTGTGCAATTTAATCGTTTTTATTAAGGGTAAGTTCGAGGAAATGTACAGCTTAAACTTATAGCTTCTATATATATACGCTTCTATATATATATACGTCGTTCTTGCTTAAGTTTTTTCTTAATAAAAGTGAAAACAGTTTTTAAGAAAACAATTCCCTATTTCCCATGCAATTAAAAAAAAAAACCACGCTGAATTCCTACGCCAATTAAAAAATACCACGCTGGATTAAAAAAAATACCAATACCCAAGACCAACTAAAAATTACCACGAATGGGATTTTATTTTAGGGGTCTTATATTTTAAGGGGTTTTTTATGGACTTTTTGATATTCTTAAGCATTGGCTAATCAAATTTACAACGAAGTTTTTGAATTTATTCCGATTTTGCTATGCATTTACTCCTCAATTTGTTTCCCTTTTCCCTGCTCGTTACCATGGTGAAAAAACAAGGTGATTGTGACGTCTAAATATTTTGCTAAAGTTGTAAAACTTGTGAATGAGTGAAAGAGACAGAAAATGTGATTTTGTATGGTTTGATAGCTCAAGTGCTTGATTTTTACAACCAAAATTTAAAATCGCGTTCCCCTTGTTTTGAATAAAAACCGAAGGAACTGAATTTTTTTAAAATATTAAATAATTTATAAATTAAGATTATAACAAAATGTTAATGATCTTTTTTTTATTTTAGGGGGATTTCTAAGTAATTGTAGCGATTTAAGGGGTTCTTGACTAAAGTTTTAGGGATAAATATTTTTGGGAGCTGGTAACACTGCCTGCTAGTTTGCAGTCTGCTCAATACATGCACCCTTAAACACACAGCATTCTCACCAAATCCGCAAGCCGCGTAAAATAAATCCGTTCCAAAAAGTGTGTATGTATCATATCGATTACCTTAGAATTTTAAATATATTTAATAGTTAAAGGGGGAGGGGGGCGGGTTGGATGAAGACATCTTTTATATTACTGAAACAATTATATACTTTTGGTCATATCTTAAAATATATTACTTATATCACATTCACTATTAATAGCACTAGATATAAAAATATCAATATTTTGATGGAAATTTTTTATATAACCTACAACGCATCACCTGGTAAAATATTTTACCTAAAATCCTTCTAGTAAATTAGTTAAACTAATATATAAGTGCCAGATTTTTACTATCAAGTGTTGAATTATAAAAAAATCTATTGTAATTTAGTATAATGTTTATGATGATATCGTACTGTTATCGCTACAATGAATTTTTTAAATTTAAAAATTGTGATGTTTAATGTTCGGGTTTTGCTGCGTGCCATAAAGAGATTTAAAATTTTTTTCTCACAAGATGCTTTTGATATATGTTGATCATTGGCAAAATCTCCTTCCAAGATAAGATGCTAACTAATCCTATTTCAAACACAAAAAAGTACTTTCGTTAAAAATTTTTCCACTGCGGCACATGAATAATTGTTGAGCTAACTACACTTAAAAATTCTTAACAAACATACTTAAAAACTATTTAAAAATTTTGTTTTTATTCACTACATTGTATATAAGAAATCACAAAAGTTTTCTGCTCCATAAAATTTTACATAAACAATTTAAAGTACCCCCTTCTTTTTTAACACATGCAGATAATACCTACCTTGATCATGCCGGTACAACACTCTACACGGAGAGCCAAGTAGATGCAGCTGCTAAAGTGTTGAAGGAAAATCTTTTTTGCAATCCTCATACATGCAAAGTCACGGGCGATTTAGTGGACCAAGTAAGATACAGGTGCGCCTTAACGCCAAACTTGTCCCCTCAAGCAAATAAATCTTAATTTTTGTTTTTTAAAGAATACTAAAACATTTCAATACCGATGCCACTGAGTACGCAGTAATTTTCACAGCTAATGCCACAGCTGCGTTAAAAACTGTAGCGGAATGTTTTCAATTTCAAAGCGTTACGGAACGATCCGCAACAGGTTGCTTTTATTATTGCCAGGAAAATCATACCTCCGTTTTGGGTATGCGCAATTTAGTGAAAACGCAGGAACAATTTGTCTTAACAAAGGATGAACTCGTAAAAAATATTCAGAAAGAAATGATCACAAATGGTTCAGCGGAGACACAACACGCTGAAACCAATTCATTGGTGGCGTTTTCAGCGCAGTGCAACTTTAGTGGTTTCAAAATACCTTTAGAAATAATCGAGTTTATACACAAAAATGGCTTGGTTGCCAGAGGCAAAAAGGTGCGTGGATTTGGTGAGCAGGGTGCAAGCGAAGAGAAAGATCAGAGCAATTTTTACATTTGCCTGGATTCGGCCTCATTTGTCGCCACCAATTATCTTGATCTGAATCGTTATAAGCCTGACTTTTGCTGTATTTCTTTCTACAAAATATTTGGGTGAGTTTTAGTCAACTGTGTATGTTGGGAAAAATGTACTAAATCCTTTAATGTTTCTATAATCTTCTAGTTTTCCAACAGGTGTTGGAGCCTTAATTGTCAGCAAGCGTGGTCAAAATGTGCTTGAGAAGCACTACTATGGTGGCGGCACTGTGAAAATTGCCATGACACGTCAGAATTTCCATGAGAAACGTGATGGTTTCTCTGAACGTTTTGAGGATGGCACATTGGCTTTCCTCTCGATTGCCACATTATTGGAAGGTTTTCGCACACTCGATCGTCTTATACCAGCTCAGCCACCTCATCAGCTCCAAATGCAACGTATTGCTGGGCATGTTTTTGAATTAGCAAAATATTGCCATGACACTCTGGCACAGTTGCATCACTCAAATGACGCGCCATTAATTAAGTTTTACAACCACATGGGTTACGATTGTTCGAGCAATCAGGGCGGCATAGTGACATTTAATGTGATGCATGACGATGGCTCCTTTGTTGGTTTTGCCGAGGTGGCTTGCATTGCAGCTGTCCACAATGTTCAATTGCGTACCGGTTGCTTTTGTAATCCGGGTGCATGTCAGTGGTTCCTGCAGCTATCCGATGCGGACATACGTAAGCAATTCGATGCGGGTCACATCTGCAGCGATTACAATGATCTGGTCGATGGACTGCCAACTGGTGCTGTGCGCATGTCTTTTGGTTATATGACACGACAGCAAGATGTCGACAAGGCCATCGCAATTATTCGTGATTGTTATATGACGACCGCTGCCAAACGTTTGGAACTGCTTGATGCTCAGTTGCAGCAGCTGCCGCTGTCTCTCCAACATATACCAATGCGTTTACGCCCTCAACTGAAACGGATTTGCATATATCCGATTAAGTCATGCGGTGCCTACACTGTCAACGATCAGTGGCAACTAACCAAGACCGGTTTCAAATACGACCGCAACTGGATGATTGTCGACGTTAATGGCATGGCCATGACACAAAAGCATTCGACTCGTTTGTGTCTTATACAGCCGCGTATTGATTTGGAAAAAGCACAACTCGAGCTTAGTTTTCCTGAAATGAAGTCAATTTATATTTCCATAGAATTAAGTGGCATTGACTCGGCGAAGACCCTCGAGTCACGCATGTGTCAGAGTAAGGTATGCAATGACTTTGTTGAGGGCTATGATTGTGGTGACTTAGTAGCTGATTGGCTAACAGACTGCCTAGAACTCGATGGCGTACGTTTATTGCGTCACTGCGATGCAGAGCGCCATCGTCGCACACCTGCCGGAGACACTAAAGAGATAACGCTGGCAAATCAGGCGCAATTTTTGCTTATCAATCGTGCTTCTGTGCGTTGGTTAGCAAACAAAATAGAAACTGAATGTGAGCCCCTCGATCATACGGTGGATCGTTTTAGAGCAAACATTATTATAGAAACTCCAGAACCACTGGAGGAGAATACATTCCAAGAACTGCTCATCAGTGGTGTAGCATTTAAGGTAGATGGTTTTTGTACTCGTTGTCAAATGATTTGCATAGATCAGCATAGTGGACAGAAGACATCGGAACCGTTACGCACTATTGCACGTGAATTCGCAGGGAAGATACGGTTTGGAATTTATTTGTCGTTAAGTGAAGCTGTAGCCGAAGACACCGTCATATCGTGTAAAGATAAAATTACAATTGTAAGAAGAAACGATTAAGTGATTTTTTTATGTGTGTTTTAACATACAATTAGTTAGATTAAAGTAAATATATCATATAGATTTTAAACATTAATATTAATAAAAATGAAAGTAAATTTAGAACTGCTAGAACTGCACTAGAACTGCTTTAGGCGATTCATTTGGGCCACCGAAATTCTACCAACAAAACTGAAGGAGGAAACAACAAACGTCCAATTTTGGTGAGTTAACCTCAGTTTCATTTGACTAAAGTTTTAACTCGCACTCAAAAATTGGCCCTTAGAAGTTTATTCAAACAGGTGTCAAATAATATAGTTTGTATGGAAGATTGGCCGAGTTTTTATACGATTTTGCCAAATTTCAAACTCTAAGGGCCGCTTTCTCAATGTCCGGTAGGTAAGTCAAGCTCTTAACCAGAAGTCAGCTAACCATATGATAGCTAAAAAAATAATTTTGACTTCACCAAGTGCTGATTAAGCAACCGTTGGTTTTTTTGTAATTTTGTAATCTTGTCAGCTATTCCTTCGATTAGCAGCTAACCGAAACCACAACTTGTCGTTAACTAAATCAGCACTTAACTGACAATTAAGCCTTGACCGAACATTGAGAAAGAGCTTTTTTGCTAACTGCTGGTTAAAGTTCTGATTAGTGCTTAACCGGACATTGAGAAAGCGGCCCTAAGTGAATTTTAATATTCTTAGCATATGTGCGTTAGGGCGTATCGAAAAATTTAGATTGTATTATAAGAGGTCTCAAAAGTTGCACGGGGCTGTCAAAATCACCCCAAAAAAATTTTTAGAAAAATATTTAATTAAAACACTTCTTAACAACAATTGTTAAGTCAAACTCGAATCGAATGGCTAACTCAGAAACTCAAAATTTTAGTAGAAAATTTCTGTAAATGCTGAGTTGAGGTGTTTTAACGAAATAATAAAATTCAGGAAAATTCTTTACAAAATAGAAATAGGAAAAACATTTTTGATATTAACCTGGTGTTGTAAATTGATATTCTTGGACAGGGTGTTGTCCACAAATATTTTAAGGATCTAAATTAAGGAAATTATCTTCGGTTCCACTTCTGGTGCCTTTCAAAATAATCAACTTCGCTTTTATTAATAGGAATCCATTAATTGTGGATAATAAATAAACATAATTAAATTTCAGACAAAATGTCAATATGAAAACCAGTCCTCTAAAATCGATGATCCTACTATAAATAGAATTTTTTATTTCTATTAATATCACATAAGTGTGCAATTTTCAATGGGATCTTCCTTTACTTTTTCTAGCGGTTGACCCAGTTCTGCCTTGCGTACACCCTCCAATACACTTTCATGATTGGGAAAAGCTAAAGACTGTAGTTTGGAGTGCACCAATGTATCGTTAATTTTTACCTCGAATGAACCTTTTCTACCCTGATGACATGTTATTTCCGTATCCGGTTGTTGTTGCTCCAGAAAGTTTTGCAATATTTTGCATTGCGAAGCAAAATTGCAAGCGCCACTTTAAATGAAAAATCAAACAAAATCTAAATATTAATGTTTATTTATAAGTCTTTACCAATATTCCACATCTACTTTGACCATTGTCTTTTGATTACATATGTATAAAAAAAAGTGAATTAACAAATTTCAGTTTATTTACAACTTTACTATTATTCTAGGCAAGCTGCACGGTTGCTACCTCAAATTCCCATAAAAAATACCTTTTTCCCCACGAGAACAAAAAAAAAAATTACTACAATTCCCATACCAAAATACTAAAAAAAAATCCCACGGCTATTAAAAAAATACCGCAAAAAATACCAAAAGTGTTTAAAATTACCACAAAAATACCACGCATTAAAAAATACCACAGAAAATACCATACGAATTAAAAAATACCACAAAAAATACCATAAGTATTTAAAATTACCACAACAATACCACGCACTAAAAAATACCGCAGAAAATACCATGCGAATTAAAAAATACCATAAAATTTATTAAAAATGTAAATATCGCATACTTTCTTTACATTGAAACACAAACAAATATTACACGTTAAATAAATAAAACATGTACAACTGTGATCAAAAATAGCAGTAAGACAAACAAATTAGAATTAAAGCGTTTATTAAGAAAGTCCGTACATGTTTTTTTTTTTCAAAGTATACCCAACTTAATTCGAAACAGAGTTCTTAAAACAAAACTATTATTCTGACTGATTGAATTCAAAGGTTGAACAGAACAGAACCGTTATTTTATTTTAAAATTTTGCGACTCAATTATTTGTAGCATTTCTCAATTAACCGTGCTTAGCAGCAAAGATATAAATAAATAATAATAAAAGAATACATAACAAAAAATGTTCTGCATTCCACTTCCGAGTGGAAGTTAAAATAAATTATAATTGAATTCTATATTTGGTGTTCTATTTTTCTTTTTTCATTATACAATTGATTATATTAATAAATGAAATAATATACAAAAAGAAAAAAGTGATATGTAGAACACCAAATATCGAATTCAATTATAATTTATTTTCACTTTCACTCGGAAGTTGAGTGCAGAACATGCTTGATAATTGTTTTTGTGTCTGATATAAATTTTTATGAATTAGTTTTACGCACTGCTATTATTTTGACTGCAGTTGTATTTACATTTAGCTGTCGATTTCTTAATTTTGTACATTATGTTTAAAGTCGTACATATTATTTTTAAACAAATTATAATGATTTTTGTTAAATACAACCTTGTAAAATTTTTTGTTTGAGATAAGCTTTATGCATGAAGAATCGCGGCGACCAAATCCGTCGAAGTTATGTTTCTAAGTGTAGTTTTATTTAAATTTAACACGATTAATGTGTTGCTGCGTTCGTTTTTTTTTAATTTCGATACGTTCATAACACATTTAATATATAACCAGGTGTGCAAAAGCGTGCGGAGATATTTGTGCAAAAATAACATTTAAAAACTGTAAGGGAACGAAGTTTTGCGCAAATATTGATTAAAAATCCTTAAAAATTAAAAATTCTCAAAAAAATCCCACGTGAATTAAAAAATACCATGAGAATTTTTAATTGCCGTGGGAATTAAAAATTCCCAAAAAAATCCCACGTGAATTAAAAAATACCATGCTGAATTAAAAATACCATGGGAATTTTTAATTCCCACGGCAATTAAAAATTCCCAAATATGGGATTTTTCTACTAAAGGTGGCAAGCTGTCAAAAACAGCTGTTGTGTTGTCCCTACTTTTGCATCGTTCCATGGTAGAAGAATACAGGTATATGCACTAGATGAGAGCATACTGCCGGAATTGTCAAAACGAAGCAAAACTTTTTCTTTATTTTCTTTTGTTTCCATTCGCCACACAGCTAAATTTGACAAGCATTGCAGTATGGAAAGAGAGCACAGTCAGCGCTGCATATACCTCTATCCTTCTACCATGCATCGTTCTGAACTTGAAAGCTACCCAGCTGGACAGCTCCATGATTCAATTACTACAGGCCATGGCAGAATTAGAGAAGGTATATGCATTTTGGAGAGGCAGACTGCCGCAACTGTCAAAACGAAGTTGACAGCTCATACAAAATCTGAAAACGATGAGAATGCGATAAGAAAGCGAAAATAGGCAAGAATAGCAAAATGCATGAGTTTGACAATTCTGGCTATGAGAAAGAGAGCACAGTCTGAAATGCATATACCTTCTCTAATTCTGCCATGCTACAGGCTGTCCATTCATTTGACGTTTACTCAGAAGAATGAAGATATACACCCGTAAAATTGAAGAGGAGAGCAAAAGAGTAATTTTTTAATGCCATCAAAGTAATCAGTTGCAGGAATATCATACTTTTTCGCAGTACTAAATACCCGAGGATACATTTCACTGCTACTTTTTCTACTACGTTCTGCACTGCTTGTTTGTTTTGATAGAAAATTTAAGTAAGTTTTTAAAAAACTAATTTCAATATTTTGTTGTGCAAATCTATTCACACCGCTGACGGCTTATTGGATCCACTGGCACATTATATATTTGAATTTCATCACCAAAATAAACTGTTTTGCCAATACCGCACGTTGAAGTTTATTTTAATAATTACAACTTAATAGTCGTGATTTATATATTAATTGAAAAAAAAACGGCTCGCAACAAAATTTGAAAACAATTTTCAATAATAATTATCAAAGCAATAATTATTATAAACGCAATGCACACTATTTTTTTGCTGCAAAATATAGAATAAGTACTTTAAAAAAAAATACACAACAAAACACTGAAACATAACTTTTTTTATAGAAGACCACAAGACCCTGGTTGTCATTTATATTTGAGAGAGAATATATTTTTTTTTTTCAAATTTACGGGTGTTGTCAAACGAATGGACAACCTATAATAATTGAATCATGGACAGCTCTAACAACTTTACTAACACAATGGTACTCAATTTTGTTTTACTAATACATTCATACGTTCTGATGTTGTATTAAACAAGATAAGTTGTATATGTTCGTATTTCTTGCTCTTTTACGGCCAAATGTTTACTGAACGAGTAAAATAATAAACAAACCAAAAAGTAAGCTGTGCAATCGAAAGGAAGTTTAAAATTATATTAATCAAATTAAAAAAAGTAAACAGATTTTCTTTTCAGAAAACCAAATAGATTGCTGAGAAGAATTTTCGGTTGTCTGAAAAAAGAGCATCAAGAATATCAAGAAAACCGATAAACCAACTAAACTGCTGTTGTCGCTGCCGCCATTGCTCCAACGTGTTCATGAAAAAATATGAATTTTTGTTAGAAATATGTGTGTTCTTGTTTTTATAGGCGTAATTTATATGCCGTCGTTATTTGAAGATAATTCTTTCATTAAAAATATAAAAGAAAGTAATTCAAATATTGTCTTATGAAAATGAAAAAGCTCTAGGCCAGAGTTTTGTCAGGGGGTGGTCATGTTACAACGGATTGGGGGGAAAAGTGAGTAAAGCTGAATTTGTAATTGGTGTGAGCAGTTCAGGAATACTTTTTTCTTATGCCGTGGTTATGCTAGCCAAACATGTTCGGTGTTCATTTTTGTTAATTTGTTCTCTTCGCTGAAATGTTTGTTTGGTGGTTATGCTATGATTGGTGGCACAGTTGCATTATATGTAAAAGTATGTCAAAACACAAAAAAGCACAACCCTAATTTGGATTTTTGTACTTAAAATTAAAAAATTAAAATATACGAACTGATATTACTTACTCTGAATTTTTATTATAATATCTTAAACAAAATGGTTTGCATATATCTGACATGCTAGCTAGCTGTTTATGTTAAGGGTTACTTGAAGGCACAATCAACTTCACTTTTTAATACTTTTACCTACTTTTTTGATGCTATTATACAAAATGACTGCAGCCAACACTGGAAAGTTCGGCATGTTTGGCGTTTCAATCAGCAATCAAAATGTTCGGCCCGAGAGCGAGAAAATGAATATGAGAAAAAGTTAATTTCTTCATTTTGTACGTGAAACAATAACAACAAAAAATTTTCGGCAATCATGTTTGGCTAGCATAACCACGGCATTATAGATAAAACATGGGTGGCAGACAGAGATGCCAGATCACACGTATGAGAATAAGAGATGCAAACCTTGTTATACTTGTACCTACCGCTAGAACAAATGTAACAACTTTTGTATGGATTTTTTAAGGGGAAATAACACGAAACGTGTTAGCGCTCGTGTTAAATAACACGTTATCTAACAGTTACGTGTCTAGCTGGGTAGTAACTCATTGAGACAAAACTTTTAAGACAGTTTTGTTTCCTATTTTATGTTCATGATGAGTGCGCTTACTGAGACTGATTGTTTCGCGAACTTTTAAAGCCTTTTCTCCACTTCTTCGATTAAAACAAACAGGCATGTTTTGCATTCCACTTCCGAGCGGAATTGAAAATAAATCATAATTGAATTCGATATTTGGTTGGTCAAATAATTTATTTTAAAATTTTTGTGATAGATAGAAAAATGTCAAAAAAAAGTAACCAAAATAGTAAGGAATTGTCTTCGACTTGACCGAAATTAAAATATCCCCACAACCATATTTTAATATATTCGATGTTTTGAATGTTATATTATTTTTATGATGTCACTTTTATATGCTGCACTTTTTATCCAAATATTTCAAATTTGAAACTCAGAATACATTTTTATTGTCAAAACGTATGTCAGGTTTAAACATAAAATGTTTTTTTAATTTTTGAAGGTTTGACTATTACAATGATGTTACTTTGGAGTTTTAAGTTTTTTTTTTACCAAATTCCAAACATCGAATGCATAGTTAAATTATAAATTATTTGCAAAATTTTAAACCATTGTACTCATTTTTGTGGAATTTAAGGAGACTGCACCGTTTTCATAAAGTCACTTTGTATGTGGAGGGGACTTCAAACTTGATCTCTATTTTTAAATGAAAATATTATATATTAAATTTCGTTACGATAGCTCTAAAATTACGGCTGTTATCGCGATCACAAACGGACATGGCTTAATAAATCCAGGAGGTGATGCTGATCAAGAATATATAAACTTTGCTATACCTGCTACTCCTCTTTTTCGTACTTACAAAAGGAGAGTCCAAGTTAATATCTCAGAAGGAAATATCCCGATTACTGTGTAATCTCTTGCATGGTTCCATACATTACTTACGTAGCACTACTTTTATGTACGAAACCAGAAGTACATGCAGCAATCGACTGCTGGATATTCGATGTATGCTGCATCTGAGCACAAAGGTTCATTTTACTACTTTCTCTTCGATTCATACTTTTCAGCATACAGTTACATCGAGACAGCAGTAAGTTTCCTTATTTAAAATATGTTGTTGCTGTTTTTGGGCTTTGGCCGTGTAAAAGAAACACCAAATTGTTATTCTTTTATTATTTTTATTTTGTCCGATTTAATGTTGAAGCCTTCCTCACGGAAGGAAGATGTATTCTATTATAGTCCCCAAGCAAGGCTTAAACATTAAGCCATAATATCGGCTTAGATAAAAAAATATCAGAGGAAATGCAATTTGGCCTTTACCAAAGCCCAAAAACAGCAAAAACATAATTAATTTAGCTAAAAGTATTCCACATTTTGGTATTCCAACAGATCTATCAGTTCGAACGAACGATGAATTCTTCGTTCATTCGGGCAGTGGATTCGGGCAGTGGAGTTTGTGAATAGCATTCAAATGAATAAAAAAATTTATACATTATTCTGAATAACGAAAATTGATAATTGAAATTATAATTTATCATTTTTTTAAAAAAAATAATGTGAATTTAAAATTTTATTTATAAATCAATTTCGCATTCATTGAATGCATTTTTATGTCGTTATTCAGTTGTACTTAAAATTCTGAATATGAATGCCGATTTTACAGCTTTCAAATTAACTCTATTCACCAGGGTTCAGAAATTTTCACTCATGTAACAGAAATCTCCAACATAAATGTCAATAAACACTATTTGAAGCACACAACACACAATTTTATTTTCATTTCATTTTTGTGTGTAACGTAGTTATCGTGTTGTTGATCATCCAACATGAATTCTTCGTTTTAATATTTGCTTGTGCGTCACAAACTCGACAATGATCGATCTCAACAATTCTCTGTGTTTCAGTTTTACACTTATGTTTGCGTCAAAATGTTCATGTTGGAGAATTCAGGCCTTTGTCAAACCCAAAACAAAGACAATTTTTCCAACATGAATAAGTGGTGTTTGCAAAATTGTCTTTGTTTGTGTCGGTCATTAAGATCGATCACTACCGTCGTGTGGCCTAAAAAACAAATGCTGTTCTGGTTGCTGTGCAGCGTATTGTACTGGTTTTTGACCAAGTGTAGAAAATTTCGGCGTCAATTAGAAAATATTTTAAAATATTAAAATAATAACCTAATAATATGTCTTTTCAAGAGTTTTAAACGTCATTTATCAGTGTTAAGGGGTCGCTGATTCCGAATCTAAAGTCCGAATTTTAAAATTCAAGATGGTGGATAGGGTTGCCACCTTAATTTTTTGTAGTTTTATGAATTCGGGGCTGGCAAAAAAAAAATGGTACACCAAAAATGGGTCGCTGAATCCGAATCCGTCGTCAGAATTTAAAAATTATAAAATTTTGAAATAATAGGGTTGCCACCTAATAATATATCTTTTCAAGAGTTTTAAACGTCATTTATTAGTGTTAAGGGGTCGCTGATTTCGAATCTAAAGTCAGAATTTTAAAATTCAAGATGGTGGATAGGGTTGCCACCTTAATTTTTTGTAGTTTTATGAATTCGGGGCTGGCAAAAAAATAGTACACCAAAAATGGGTCGCTCAATCCGAATCCGTTGTCAGAATTTTCAAATTATAAAATTTTCGAAATTCGATATCAGCGACCCCTTAACACTGATAAATGACGTTTAAAACTCTTGAAAAGATATATTATTAGGTGGCAACCCTATTATTTCAAAATTTTATAATTTTTAAATTCTGACGACGGATTCGGATTCAGCGACCCATTTTTGGTGTACCATTTTTTTTTGCCAGCCCCGAATTCATAAAACTACAAAAAATTAAGGTGGCAACCCTATCCACCATCTTGAATTTTAAAATTCGGACTTTAGATTCGGAATCAGCGACCCCTTAACACTGATAAATGACGTTTAAAACTCTTGAAAAACCCATATTATTAGGTTATTATTTTAATATTTTAAAATATTTTCTAATTGACGCCGAAATTTGCTACACTTGGCCAAAAACCAGTACAATACGCTGCACAGCAACCAGAACAGCATTTGTTTTTTACGCCACACGACGGTAGTGATCGATCTTAATGACCGACACAAACAAAGACAATTTTGCAAACACCACTTATTCATGTTGAAAAAATTGTCTTTGTTTTGGGTTTGACAAAGGCCTGAATTCTCCAACATGAACATTTTGACGCAAACATAAGTGTAAAACTGAAACACAGAGAATTGTTGAGATCGATCATTGTTTGAGTTTGTGACGCACAAGCAAATATTAAAACGAAGAATTCATGTTGGATGATCAACAACACGATAACTACGTTACACACAAAAATGAAATGAAAATAAAATTGTGTGTTGTGTGCTTCAAGCAAATGTTTGTGAGTGAAGGTGTGTGAATATTCTGAACCCTGCTATTCACAAAGAAACATCGTATTTGCCCAAAATGTTCGTGCGCGGGCCGATCAGAGCGAACGACGAAATCTTTGTTCGTTCGTGCTGAGAAAGTGTTTCCACTGCTCGAATAGCGTTCGCAAGCATTTTGAAAAACACCATTGTTGCGAACCTTGCCGCACCAAACTGTTGCTACTGCCTGAACGAACGTTGAATCCTTCGTTCATTCGGGCAGTGGATACGCTCGATAAAACAGTGAACGCACATGCATTTGAATTAACGTGTAGAAGACTGTTTTGAGACTGTTTTGTCGCAGTGAGTTATATGCCTTACTGTGCGTTTAGACCGCCTGAACGAACGAAAGAAACCTCGTTCGTTCGCTCGGTTTAAACACTTTGCCCGAACGAACAGTGTTCGCTATAAATTTATCGCGAACAATGTTTGCCCGGTGTAAACAGTAAATTAGGGCGAACGAACGAAGATTCCTTCGTTCGCTCTGATCGAACAAGCTTCGATCTTTTTGGGCGAATCCGGTGTTGCGCTGTGTTTAAAAACAGAAAAGTAGCAAAGAGGAGTAGCTTTAGAGAATAATTTATGAAAAGTACTAAAATATGTAGTAATTTAGTTTTATGTTTTTAAAAGTGTTCTGTTAACTTTCGCTGCAATATGATTGTGTTGTGTAAAGGGCCAAATGAAGTTTTTAAGCGGAAAACCCTATATTTTATTTATTTGAGGCGACTGTTTATTTGAGGTCATTTTTTTAAATAACTATATAACTTTTAATAAAAATTTTGAGTTTATGGATAGAAAATATTATTAAATATATAGCAGGAGTCCGCAATAGAGCTCGTTCAAATAAAAAAAAATATATTTGAGGTTCTCCTGAAACTTTTTGAGTTTTTAATCGAAGATTTTAGAAAAATGTGGATATTAACCAAAATGGTAGTTGAAAATTCGATTTGTGACTAAAAGCAATTCTTTAAAGTTATAACATAAAAAGGATTTCTCTAAAATAAAAATCGAACGACTGAAAGTATCAATTGTATTTGCTTAATAAGTGTATAGAATTTGGGAACAATTTTTATTTAATTGACTTAAAATTTACGAAATTTATTGACACACGAAAAATGTGAAAACATTCAATTTTTGTTTGTCGAAAAACTTAAATGGGCCCTTAAGTTAAACACACGTTTTTTCTATAATAACTAATACGAGTAATATATTGTTATGGAGTGGCAAACAATTTGTTGTTGAGAAACGGAGTATAAGTTTTAGTACTAATATAAAAATAAGGAGTTATCAACCCTGCATTTATTGATGTTCGGCCTAATGCACAAATTGCTGTTTACACCGCCTGAACGAACAAGATGGCGGCCAATGTTTGTTCGCGAATAGGGGCTTTCAGACCATCGTACATGTGCGATGACTTGGGCATGCTCGACGACATGTACGATCATTCGAAAGCAAATGAGACCGTCGGACCGACATGTCGGACGAAAATCAAAAATTTTTGATTTTTCTGCCGGTCGGACCGACATGTACGATGTTATGAACGCAAGTCGGTCCGACTCGCTGCATTTTTTCATTTCATTAAAAGCGTCAGCGGGTGAACAGCAACGAAGCGGATAAAATATTAGAGAAAATTAATATGAAAAACGTTTGAAACATTTTATAATTGTTTATAATTAATTAAAATTGATAAACAATTCTCTAAATATGAAAAATGACTGCTAAATCATAAGGTCATAAAAAAAATTGTTCTGCCATTATGCTGATGTGCTCTATTTGAGAGCCAGCAATGAAATGAAGTCGTCGCACATGTACGATTGTTTGAAAGCTCAACACAATAGTCCCGTTAGTTTGTCGTCGTACATGTCAGCGTACAAGTACGTTCGTCTGAAACCCCCTAATGATGTTCGTGCGGTCTAAACAGTACTCCGAACGAAGAATTTATTGCAATAAATTGTTCGCGATAAATTTTTCGTTCGTTCAGGCGGTCTAAACCCACAGTTAGAGTAAAAATATTTCTTTATGCAACCATGGTATAATTATCAAATAATTATACCATGTATGCAACAACACTGCTTTTATAGCTGAGTACATTTAATTGTAAATAGTTTTTTTAATAAGAAAATGCTTTACCGTCGCTGCATTATTATAAATAAACGTGCTGCTTTTACACTTGTGTTTATTTTCATATTAAGTGGCATACGCCAGAGTCAAACCGCCGTCAATCTTATGGATTCAGAATTCAAATCGGAGTCAGCACAGAAAAACAATAGTAACCACAACAACAATGACGCCATACCACTGGCCATAGTCAAGAGTCTGAATGAAACAAACATTTACTGTCCCAGCGAACTAGAATGCGCGGAGCTCACATTTCCCTGCATACGTTGCAACTACAACTATTCCTGCCACTACGGACGAGAACTCAATGTCAGCTGCAGCGCTGCCGAGTACGTGCAATGTCAGGGCAATCGGTCGTTTGTGCGTCAGATGAATTGTCGCTATTGCTATCAGACTGAAAAGTGGAAGCAAACTTGTGTGCTGCGCGGCAACTGCAATTCAGTAAATGATCAATACTATCGCACCAACTGTACAGCTCATGCGGAGGTGCTGTGTCTGGGCAATCGTTCGTTTACTCGCAACATTAAATGCAACTGGACCCAAGGCTATCGCTGGAGCACCGCGCTGATTATCAGTCTGACGCTGGGTGGATTTGGTGCGGATCGATTTTATCTGGGTCACTGGCAGGAAGGCATTGGCAAGCTGTTTAGCTTTGGTGGTTTGGGCGTCTGGACCATTATAGATGTTTTGCTGATATCCCTGCATTATTTGGGGCCAGCGGATGGTTCTTTGTACATTTAACTGATGTTAACTTTTGGGTGGAACATCTAAGGGGAGGGGGATTGTTATTTTAAAACAAAAACCTAAGTTATTTTAAGACTTGTTTGAATTTTTTATAATAAATGAAAATTCATAACTTTATTTGAGTTTTAATCCTTTAACATTTACAATTTTTTAAGAACTCAATAAGACTTAGATTATGTTTAAACTTCCCGCTGCTCTGCTTCATCTTCATCACCGAAACGTATATGTTTGGTTAGCAATTTCTTGACCTTCTCTCTTCCCCTACGTTGCGGTACTTTAACTTTTTTATTCAGTTTCATTTCGCGATCCTGTCCAATCTTGCGCCAATACTCGGATTCGGTCTCACCGGCAAGTTGCTTACATTTATACTCGGCGCAGCCGACTTGGCGAATAAAATCTTCAGCAGCGCTAATAGATTCAAGACGCAAGTACGCCTGCATTCCTCCCTCCTTGACGTCGACATACTTTACAGTTGTGTATTGACGCATATCTGCTTTGAATTCCTTAATAGTAACGCAAGGTTCAAGGAAGGTCACTTCGATGATCAGACCTGGTGCAAAGTTGAAAAGTGGTGAACGCTCTAGCGCCGGATTGTTTTTAACCTCTTTGCATTTATTCGTTGTGCTCTGTTCGCTGGTGTCTGCATCGCTGGCACCATAGAAATTCATTTTCATCTTCTGCAGTTTGCGTTCACTGAGTTTGGATTTCTTTGCAGGAGTAAGCGATGCACCCGGGTTGGATTCCACGTTTTCTGCCAAATTTTCTCGGCTGTGTTGCTTCGCTGCTCTCCAAGCTTTACGCTTGAGTTCAGCTACCTTCTCACGTTGCAGATTTAAATATTTATTGCGTAAACGTTTCCAATCGCGTTTAGGTAGAACTTTTAGATCGAAGAAGTTTGCATCATTGTCCTGGTCTGTATTACCTTTGGTTTTCTTGGATTTTTTCTTTTTCTTGCGACGTTTCTTTTTACTTGATTCATTCATTGGCTGTTCAACGTCATCAGCTTCATTTGCAGTTGTAGTTTTCACCTGTTCCTCTTCAGATGCTGAAGATTCTTCCTCGGACTCATCCTCAGTAATGCTATTTGCAGCTATATATTCACTATCATCTATTAAAAGAAAAATAAAAAATCATCCACACTAATGTTAAGATTTGAACCTGCAATCAACCTGTTTTAATTTTTTTCGCACTTGGTCCTTCTTCCGCTAAATCTTCTATATTTTTACGTTTAATTTTATCTTTCTGCTTTTTTTCTTTGTCTGATGCGCTTGTCTCGGCCGCAGAGTCCTCCTCATTATTTTGTTCCTTGATGAATGTTTTGATGCTCTTCAGCTCAGCTAGATCCATTTCTTGCATGCTCAGCACACCTTTGAATTCCTGGAAAGCTTTTATAGCTTTTGAAACACTTTCATGCTTCTCGAATTCGATGAAACCAAATTCTTTTATTTTGCGAGACTTCGCATACTTAGGCAGTGATACGTATGTGACTTTGCCGAATCGCTCAAAGTTTTCTTTTACCCAGTCGTGATCTGCAGTTGGAGGTATGGACTCCACATACAATGTTTTGTCATCTACATCGCGTTCTACTGGTAGCGCCGTTTTTCGCCGCACCTTTTGGTGTGTCTCATCTAATTCGAGCAGCTGTGAATTGGTCAATGATTTTGCTATTTCATCTACATCTTTGGCCAATGCCTTCATTTTGTTGAATGTTAGAAAAACATCGAGTGAGACATCTAGGTAATTGCAAAAAAATTGGTTTAATACAAGAAATTAAAGCATTGAATGGTACTCACATGGATCCTTATCAATAAGCTGCTTTAGGAAACGATCCTTGGAAAGATTAGCATCGCCAAAATAGAATTCCATTTGATCGCGAATCGCGTTGAAGTGCCTTCTTTTGCGTTTCCTATGAGGCTTGTTGCCACTGCTTAATTTGTCTTTCGGCGATATTTTCTTAACATCAACCTTGGCCTGCTCTCCATCCATAGACTTCTCCATATCTTTAATGGAGTCCTCAATAGGCATTTATTCAGAAAAGAATTTTAAAATTTAATTATGCCTTTTATCCGCGGAGAGTACGACTATTTGCTTGCTGCCAAAGAAATAATGCTGCAAAATCTAAAAAATTTTTAATAATTAGGCCTATAACTCACTGCGACAAAATAGTCTCAAAACAGTTTTCTGCACGTTAGTCCAAACGCATGTGCATTGACATAGACAACACTTTTTGTGCTGAAACTCTAGAACTTTTGCAAAACAAAACTATTTCGGAGTATACAATAGGGGTATTCACGATTTAGTGCAGTTGCCTGTTCAGTTGCGGACTGGTACAATTAGGTAAGGCCAGAAAAGGTCGTGAAAGAATCTGTCTCAGTTAGCTTACTCAACATGAACATCAAAACAAAAAGAAAGCTGTCTTAAAACAGTTTTGTTCCAATAAATTACTACACCGAGAAAAGAAACAACGTAAAATCAAAAACTCCAACTTAAATTAAAAAAAATAGTGTAAGTACTAAATTTGTAACCAAATTTAGCCTACATGTTCATAGAAACGTTTTATAAATTTCAGGCTCGAGTGACCAAAGTAGAAAGAAACGCAGTCATATGACCCAGAGGCGACTGTCCCAGCAGTCAATCATGTACCACTGGCCGGTTCCACCACGCCATGCTCCCATGAATGACAATGTGTCCCGCTAATTTGTTTGACTTTTAATAGAAAATTATTATTTTAGTGATTTATTTCACAGGGGGAACAAGATTGAAAAAATATTTCAACCCTCTACAGAAAATTTCGTACTATATTGTATCGAGGGCTTAAAGATTTTTTTGCCCAATTAAAAAAAAATCAATTAATTTCTTAGAAAATATAAGCTTTTGCAATGGTGTATAAATCTTTAACTAAGCACATGAAATGTTGCAATTATAACCGAAACATTAAACTTAAAAATGTATTGTTGATTAAAATTTGGCTGTGGTCGTGTAAAAAAGACAAAAACTTTTATGTTTAGCTTTTTTGTTTTTTTATTCCTATATTTTTCCGATGTTTCGGCTCACTTTGTGGGCCTTCATCAGGGCTAAAAAATTTTAAATACACGTAACATTAACTACAATGAATCACATGAAAATCAATAATTATTTTATCATAAAAATTGGAAATTAAATTTAAAACATTTAACAGCTACTTCTTTTTTTAAACGGTCACAGCCCAATTTTTATCTTTTTTACACGGCCACAGCCCAATTTTTATCAACAACACACGAAGAAAGCCAAAAAACAAAAACAACTTAAGAATGTATGTAAGTATTTTTGTACAATTAATGTCAGATTCGTAATCGTGAACTTGTTTCTCAAAAATTTACTTTTAAATCCCCGTATATTTATTGTTTTCCCTTGCCTTTAATTTGACAAAAATTTGGATTTGATGTAAGGTTATTTAAATTAATTCTTAAAGACACCTGTGTTATTTATTTTATTTAAAAAATATTTTTCAAAATATCTTTGGTCTAAAAATTGTATTTTATATGAAGCTTTAGGTTACTTTAAGGGGAGAACCTGCTCCAGACAACAGGGTTTTCAATAATTTTTTACAAAAAACGGAGAGTTTTTATAACATATACATTTGAATGTATATTTTTCCATTTTGATGTTGAAATATATATTTCCATTGATGTTGAAATATATATTTCCATTGATGTTAAAATATATATTTCCATTGATGTTGAAATATATACATTCAAATTTTAATAAAAATATAAAATAAAATGGCAGCGATACAGCTGCTCAAACTTGGCTCCATCAATTTGCGCTGTGGAATGCCCCGCAGCTGAAATCAACCAATCAAAAGTTTTTCATTAAAATAAGTTATTTAGCTTTGCGTATACATTTTTTAACGAAAAAAATGTAAATTTGACCACAAAAAGAAAGAAATTACACTTTTTTTATAAATAAATTGTTAACAATAGCTGCATACCCGTGGTCGTTGATCTAGAGCGCGACGCTATTTTATTCACAAAAGAAAAAAATTAGAACTAGCTCGATTTCTGGCTGTATTTCCGATCTTAAAATGCTGCCAAGTTTCAAGCATTTTTTATCAAAACGAACACAGTTTTCAAATCTAAATAGATATTAATTTCGTATTTTGACGTTTCATCACTCAATTAGCGTTTGGTACTGCTGTTTTCTCTTGTTATTGTTCTTCAAACAGCTGTTTCAAGACAGTGGAGCCAAATCGTTATAAAGTTAAACTAAATTTGTTCCACTGAGATTTTATTTGATCTAGTGCCACGGAAATGCAGCTAATATTTCTTGTAGTAATTAATACAAACTTTTAGGTATATACAAAAGCCAATACGTTGTAGAATATCTGTGCAAAATTTTAGCTTGATATCTTAATTACTTTTTATGTTATATTCCACAGCGAAGGAAAAACCACGTTTTGATAAAATTGCTATTTTTTATTATTGTATTCTGTACTCTCGACATTTATCACTTAATTGTCTTTCTAGGGACTTTTAAGACTTTCTATTGAGCTTAAAAAATTGAAAATAGTTGCGTTCCTTTCGCCTAAATATAATCGCTATTGCCCATATTACACGATGTCCGTTTGCTCGGCGTACACTTGGACGTACAATATGGTTGTTGTATGGATTTTGTTGTATTCTCCAAAATTTTTGCCAGTTTCACATTGGAAGCAACAATAAAATTAGTTGTAAGCCGAACAAACGGACATCGTGTAATATGGGCATTTTTCTCAAAGCAACAAATTTTCTCAAAGGAACGGCAAGAAAAATGACTCGTAGAAGGCACTACCATTGCAGTCAAATTAAAGCGAATTTGCACATTTCACTTCAAATGATGATAGTGAAAGTCTAACGATGGCAGTGAATCAATTTTTAACTTACATTATTTAAAGTGTAAATTTAAAATTTGATGGATGATTCGGTTTTTAATTTTTTTTAATGGTGTTTAAAAAATTTAAATAAATAAAAGTCGTGCAAACAAATCCAGCAATCCAAATTTGGAAAATATGGAGCAGTATGATTGATGTTCAGCAATTTAATAATAAAATATAAACTTTCTGCTTGAAGTATCATGCACTTAATTAAATGGCAGCTCATAAAAATATACAGCCGTGGCATCTGTGTTTAAAATTTTTTAAAGGCTATAGTTGCTACAGGATTATTATTTTTGTTTTTGCTTTGCATGCAAAAAAATAATCTGGATTATTTTGAAGCGAATGGAACGCAGCTAATACATTCTTTACATTGTAAATTAATTTTTAAAGCAAACAAATGAAAATTTTTAAATTTTGGAGCAGGACCTGATTTCATAAAAATTTACAGGTGACAATTCTACAAATTGGCCGCAGTTGACTGATAATTCGTTGTTTTATACAACTATGATATATTTATCAACTATTTACAATAATATTAATGTCGTTGTCAATTTGACATATTTGTTATTGTATATATTCAAATATATGTCGATGTTAATGCAACACTGTTTACAAAATGGCAAACTTATACTATGTTTACACTGAGCCCAAATTACGTAATTTCAAGCTTTTGTGTAATTTCGTCTGAAATTATATAATAAAAATGGTAATTTCCCATACAATTGCTTAATTTCGTAAATTACCTCTATTAAGCTAATTTCGTTTAAATTACTCACGAAATTAGGCTACAATTCACTTGCAACCCTGAAATCATAAATGTCTGTGCATTGAACACATCTTTTTTTGATATATTAATAGTCTTGTTATCACTTTGAATTTATTTGCTGTTTTGTCGGTTGTTGATTTTCAATATCAAATCTTGGAGTTTTTTTCATATGCTTTATATCATCTATCATAATATCTACTCATTTTTCTGTATCTTCAAGCTCATTTAAATTAAATAAAACAACTCTTGAAAGTTTTTCTGGATTCATGCTGCTGTATTTTGTTAAAAAATTATATGATAATAATTAATTCACAATAAAAAAATTAAACGTCAAACCATGGCAGAATTAGAGAAGGTATATGCATTTCAGACTGCGCTCTCTTTCTCATAGCCAGAATTGTCAAACTCAAGTATTTTGCTATTCTTGCCTATTTTCGCTTTCTTATCGCATTCTCATCGTTTTCAGATTTTGTATGAGCTGTCAACTTCGTTTTGACAGTTGCGGCAGTCTCTCTCTCCAAAATGCATATACCTTCTCTAATTCTGCCATGCGTCAAACGAAATCAAAACCCGGTGTGAAAGCTTTTGTACAATTTTGAAATTATCTCACGAAATTACTTAATTTTAACTCAGTGTGAACATTGTATTAAAGGTTTGGGTTCTAAAATTAATTAAAAAAGCAAGGGTTTTTCATCAAGACTATCACCAATAAGAAGAAGGTAGTTAATTAAAAAATATTTATTTATTCATTGTTTAAAAATAATTCGAGTACATATACACATTTTCTATATACATTCCTACTTGCCTGTCAGTATTCGCAATGAAATATTGACATATTTGAAAACTTGGTTTCATAAAAGAATTGTAGTTTTTATTTTACATATTTGTAAAAAATTCCTGACAAATTGTAGAGGGAAATCGTTGGTCATGACATATTTTCTTTTATAGCCAAATAGTGACAATTTTTCGGGTTTTTTCAACAAGCTTACAACTTTGCTTAAGCCCGTATGATACTTCATTGCTTTGTCCAATTTTTTTTTATGACAATGAAACTATAGCAGTTGAAATAGTGCTAAAACTAAAATTAAAGAAGTGTGAGTGTATACGCATATAGTACGAATTCGACAAAAAATGTGCGACGGACAGCATTTTCAATACATTGTTTTTGACGTTTTTCTCAATTCGTTCGTCGTTAAGTTTGTCAAAAACAAGTTTGAGCTCTTTCTTCCGCAGCCAAGAAGAACAGAGAGATAATATAATAACGTTGCGGAGATGTTAAAAATTGCATGTTTTGATCCTTTTCCAACAATATATATCTGTTTAGCCCAGGCGCAGCTTCTTTTCAGATTTTTAAATTGGACAAAACAATGAAGTATCATACGAGCTTTAGCTTTTTGTGAAACATAAAATGGCAATTTACAATTTTCGTTGACATAAAAATGTCGATGACAATTGTCGACTCGTGAAACTTTTATGAAATAAGGTCCAGGTTCCCTCCTTAAGCAAACAACTTAATATGAATTCTAGTCGAAACCTATATTTTGTATATTGCTTTTTTTGGTTTTTTTATCCGTACTACTCTGTGATACCTACAAAACTTAAATTTGACTCCCAAACAAAAATTCAAAACGGCAGCACTGTTTGCTCATGATTGCGAATTCTCATCTTTTTCCCGCTGGGTCATTGTTAGTTCTTGTGATTGCGTTTTTTTCTGAAAGTTTTTAACAATTTCATAATTTCCTCCCAAAAGTAATAAAAAATGGAAAAGTGGCTGCGTGAACGTTTATCAATATGTCTAGATTTTGATATTCCAGACGATATGATAAAGTAAGACAATGCAAATTATGATGCAGCTAATCTTGAAATTTCTTCTATAGGTACATTATGTCAATGAAAAACTCCTCTGAGTTTGATGAATACTTTGCGACGTTGCTTAATACAGAGTGCGAGGATCACCGCTCTTTTCTAGCCGACTGTAAACAGCGTCTTTTCAGTAGGATTTAAACTGCAATAATATCAATATATGTATTTGTATTAATATTTCACGCTCTGCTAGGTAAGGCGCTACCCAATAAAAAAGGCTCACAGCAACAACTACAACAAAAGAAGCCACAAAATCATGGCGCAGCGCAGATCAGACAAAACCATGCTGGAACAGGTGGAAAAAACCAGCAACAACAGCAGATAGCAAAACAGGACATCAACACCACCCAACAGCAACAACAGGTGCATCAAGGCGCAAAAAAGAAAACTAAATTCGTCAGCCTCTATGCCAACGACGGCAATGTTTTGGGCGAGACAATCATGCTGAAGGGACGACGTTTCTGCGAATGCCAGGCATCGCAACATAAACTCGTCAACAACTGCCTCGCATGTGGACGCATAGTGTGTGAGCAGGAAGGCAGCGGACCTTGTTTGTTTTGTGGAGAAATTGTCTGCACGCTAGAGGAAATGCAAGTACTTAAAAGCTCCAGCAAAAAAGGTGAAAATCTGATGAAGTCACTGAAGGAAAAGGGAGGTGGCGAATCACTACGCAAGGCCTTGGAGCAGCGCGATAGATTGCTCGAGTACGATCGTAATAGTGAGAAGCGTACCACAGTCATCGATGATGAACTCGATTATTTTCAGGTAACTCTGAACTATTTATAAATATATTCCAACATAATTGCTGTCTTCTTTTTCTTTATTTGCAGGAACACTCTGTCTGGCTATCCGAAGCGGAACGTGAAAAATTTGAAAATCTCAAGCAGGAGATGCACGAAAAGAAGCATGCCGGTAGGGCACAACGTAAAATTAAAGTTGATTTTGCTGGACGCACCGTTGATGACGACAATTCGCTAATAACGGAGGACTATGAGCGAAGTGTACTGCAGGAAATAGCTAGGAATGCAAAGAATGAAGATAACTGGTCAAATCGTAAGCATGCCACAAAAATAACACCAGACACCTGTTCCATGGATCCGAGCTTGGATGCAATACGTCCCATATACAAGGCTACAACAGAGGGCAAAGCGAATGACAAATCGTTGAAACAATATGATGGACTAGAGCGCAAC
This sequence comes from Dichetophora obliterata, assembly GCA_963920525.1. NCBI lineage: Eukaryota > Metazoa > Arthropoda > Insecta > Diptera > Sciomyzidae > Dichetophora > Dichetophora obliterata. The sequence goes on along the minus strand of OY986439.1, from coordinate 21,454,849 downwards.
TACAATCGTGTGCAAGACAAGGAATTGCTGGAAATGCAGGACATGCGGCAATGTCTGTCAATGCATCAGCCGTGGGCATCGCTGTTGGTGGCGGGCATAAAGAAGTATGATTGTTTGTCTGTTAATACAATATAATAGTTTCTGATAGATAATTCGTTTTAATTTGTAGGCACGAGGGACGTGTTTGGTATAGCGAGCATCGTGGACGCCTTTGGATAGCATCAACAGCAAAAGAACCACACACGGAGGAGATAAAAGAACTAGAAAATTTCTACAGAACTTATTATAATGGTATGTAAATAAGATTTAAGGGCATTGCAGTTGTAACATAATAGTTTTATGAAATTACTATTTTTATATTTTTTTTTTTTACATAAGATGACACCATAAAATTTCCCGAATACTATCCCTCGGGCTGTTTACTGGGTTGTGTTAAGGTAGAGGAATGTTTGCCACAAGAAGAATATCGCGAAATCTATCCAAATGGTGAATCCGAGAGCCCGTATGTATTTATTTGCTCAAATCCAGAACAGCTGCCAATAGTGTTTCCTATTAAAGGTCAACAAAAAATATGTAAGTTTGTTTAAAATAATTAGGATTTATTAATAAATTTAAATTTCATTGTATTACAGATCAAATTGATGCAAAAATACACAATACTGCCTGCAAAACTTTGATGCGTTTGAAGGTGGCGCATGGCTAAAAAGTTGTAACTGAAACCACAATTTAAAAAATTCTTAAAATAAAGATAACATAAAATTAAAATTCTATTGCATTTATAGCAAAATGTGGCTGTATTCTTAAATGCATTTACGCAATGCATCAGTGCGTTTTATTTTGAATTGGTGCTAAGTTTAAATACGAAAACTGTGCAACTTTGTTAATATTCTTAAAAATAATATAGTTGCGCAGTTTTGGTTAATAAATTTCGGACCAATTCAAAATAACCCACACACTGATACATTGTATTAGTGCATTTAAGAAATCAGCCTTTATGTAATATAATTAATGAATAAAATTGATATATGTATATGCTCAGTTATGGTCACGCCTATTTGACATTGTAATTCTTGAGCACATTCATAAACTCCTTCATATCCAAGCCTGTGGCTTCTTTCAATTTCTGCAAGGCGCTGCAGTCCCCTCCAAATACATCATCCAGTTGCCCTTCCATACACAGGCCATCTTCAGCATCCCAAAAGAAATGTTTGCCACCAACAATCAACTGTGTATTCCTTACCAACACCTTCAATTTCGCATTGCGACGCAGTATTTCTTTGCGTAAAACGAGCAGTTTATGTTTGAGTCTCAAAGCATGTGGCCCTAGTGCATGCTCCACTACAATTCCAGTGTTCTTCAATTTGACACAGTTTCTTAGAATGCAGCTGGCATCTTGCGCCTTTTGCAGCTCCAGCAGTATATTAAGCTTGTTTTTATTATTCTGTCCAGATAACAAGAAAACCTGCTTAATTTGCACTTCGGGCAATTGTAAATGATCGCGCATGAGACGCTCTGCTGCTTGTTTAGGCTTTTCTCCTAGCAATGCGGGCATGTTGCGCACAAAGATCTTGCGCTGTCGCATAGTTCTATCGATGGTCTCTAGCTCATTTCGTAGATTTTGCTTACTTTTATGTGCACTTTGGACGGCAGCGCGTAATTGTTCACACTCGTGCTTCAAATTGTCTAATTGTGATTGTATAGATGTGTCAGCGCTGATAGTGGTGGTGGTGGTGGTTGTAGTGGTGGAGGGCGTGTCTGATTTGGGCATTTTTACGCTGTTATCATCTGCTTGTGAATTGTTCAGAGTTTCTTCCAATTTGGAATCTATTAATTCTAGCATGGATTTTCTTTCCTCTTGTAGCTGGGTAATTGTAACAAAGCCATTTAACTTGGCATCCAGCATTTGGCTCATTTGTTGTAGTGTCTTGGAGGATAAATCCACTTCGGATCTGGATTGTTGTTTATTGAAAATTTTATCCTGTGAAACTAAACGTACGCCGCCACTGCCACTGCCACCGCAACCCACGCCATCACCACCACCTCCTACTTCAATGTTTTCTGATGGCACATCTTCTGGATATCTATTAGAATCCCCAGTTTCAAACACATCCGTTGGTGGCGTACTTGAGGTACCAGTTGAGTTGTGGTCCTCTGCAGTAGCATTGGCTATCTGCTCTACAAATGCATTGTGATCGAAGTAGGGCTGTCCTACTCCAATGACACTGTTTGAGGCGTCTGTTGGATTCCAACCTTGGAACTTGAGCAATTTGTAATTTTCATAGACTTTATACAGCTCTGGATGCAGTCGTTTCATATGTTTGATAAAGTTTGAAGAGACATTTTTGTGGCCACGCAGTGTAACTTTGCACGATAGACACTTGGCGGTTATAGTCTCGCCAGATCGTGCATTGTCCCAGTTCTCGAGCTATAAGAAGGCCATCCTTCAGCAGTTATAAATTTATCTTAAAAACTTGAATTTTAAACTCACCAAATTGAAGAAGGGATGCTGAAAGAGTAAATTTGTTTCATAACGACGGCGCTTGACTTTGACGATGTCCGGTTTTGGCTTACGCTCCTGTCCCTGTTGCATTCCATAGTAATTGTGGCTGCCCATATGTGGTGGAATAATCTGGTAGTTGTTATTACCATATGGGTTTGCTAGTGTTGGACTTTCAGACATCATGGATTGCAAGTGCTCATCGTAATTACGCTTTTGAACGGCTGGCATGGAAACGCTTCCAAAGCCTATTTCATCACTACTAACGCTTTTTGTGATCTGTAGTTGTTCACCGGCATTACTTGGTCCTGGTCCCGTATAAATTTCTTCACAATTTTCATATTTAATATCCGGTTCCAACATTGCGACGCAATTGTTGTCTGGTTTTTCACAAAATGACGAACAGTGAAAAGTACTTAAGAAATACTGAGTAATTGTACTTGCGTGTGTATTTGTTATCCATTGAATTTTCCATTGTTGCGTTCTTCGCTCTCTTCTATCGCACTATTTTAAATACATCCCCGTATTGTTGTTTTTGGGCAAAGTAATTACAAGACAGGGTGCTATGTAAATGTTTTGTTTTAAATTATTAAGTATAACTGCTGAAACAACAGAATTTGTATATAAAATAAAAGTTTCGACATCTCTTTAACTCAGGCCCAGTGGACATTTAAGTGCTAGGCAAAAAAAAAAAAGAATGCTAGTAGTGCTTTGATTGGCAACATTATACCTTCCATGGTCGCTGTATTGATTAGTGCTTCTGTAAAGCCTACTTTTTGAAGGTTCTTAGTCTTTTCATAGCATTTTATTTAAAAAATTTTGTAAACAAATTTAGAAACAATTATAAATTTAAAAAAAATCTACAAAATTTGGGGAGATTTCGATACTCGTGGCGCCGCGATTTGGCAATGGATTTAGGAAGATCTTTTACAAAAAATAAGAATAGCCTAAGGAAAAATCGATTAATCAATTTGTTTTCAAGTTATCGATTTTTTAAGAAATTTTTTTATATGTTTTAAGAAACTATCTATATTTTTCTAAATGTACAACCGATATTGCTGATTGAGGTGTTATTTGAAAGGTAATATATAAAGCTTTTATATTAATTTTAGATGAATCAAATCTGTTGAGTATTTAATATTTTATAGTTATTTGTATGCAAAAGTAAAATATTTGCTTATTTGCTGAACACTAAAACCATTATTTTCTCAAAAACTACCGTTATTACTATAGATTATGACAAGTAAACTATTGAAGCCTAAAAATTTACCTTTCGTTTGGGGTATAATAGGGGTATAATACATATGATTTATTTGATTTTTTATTTTTTTTTTATAATAAAATAATTTCCTCTTGTACGGAAAGTTTTTATTTCTAGCATATTTGCCCTAGTTTTTTTTTTTTTTTTTTTTTTAAACTTTATTTACAATCTGTCAGTACGACAATAGGCAAATTTGATAAATATTAAAACTTACATTTGCGGCAGCACTCCATTGAGTGCCACTAGAATTTATACAATATTTATGACATTTTATGTCATGGAACGTGCTTAGCTTTTACAATAAATATATATATATAAGAATATTTGTATTTACATTGTTAAAAGAAAAATAATTTAAAATAAAGGTAACAGATACAATATTTAATAATAATGTGCTTGCTATATAAATGGCAGATCTAGGATATGTTGTCTCTTCAGTCGTCTAATTTCATCTGTTTCGTCTAGTAAGGAGATCGCTAGAGGATTACTATGGTTACTTAATCTTTCGATGTATTTTTGACTATATTTTTTAATTTCTGCTTTTACTTCTGGAACGCCTGTGTCTCTATGTATGACGTGGTTAGCGACAAACCAGGGTGCATTCACTATGTGTCTTAATGTTTTTGACTGATATCTTTGAAGAATTTCAATGTTGGATTTGCTAGCCGCACCCCAAAGCTGAATGCCATATGTCCAGACGGGTTTCAATACTATTTTATAAATTTTAATTTTGTTTTCCAAATTGAGTTGTGATTTTGTTCCAAGTAGCCAGTTAAGTTTTTTTGATTTAATGTTAAGGTGATTTCTTTTGGTCCTTATGTGTTGCTTCCAGGTGAGACGTTGGTCAATGTATATACCGAGGTATATAACATAATTACTTTGCGGAATTTGTTTACCATTAATCATAACTGGTGGACATATTTGCCGTCTTAATGTGAAAGTAACATGAACCGACTTTCCGGAGTTAACTTTGATATTCCATTTTTTAAACCATTTTTCAATTTCATTTAAAGCCTGTTGGAGGCAATTCGATGCGTTGATTGGGGACTTGTTTGTGGAGATTAATGCGGTATCGTCTGCATAAGTTGCTGTAGTTATTTCTTCGGAGACTGGCATGTCTGACGTATATATCGTATAAAGGATTGGTCCCAAGACACTACCTTGAGGAATACCAGCTTCAATTTTACATAATTTTGATGTTTCTTTATTTATTTTTACATAAAAATGTCGATTTACTAAATACGATTTGAGTAAAAAGTAGAAGGGAGCAGGAAAAAGCTTTTTAATTTTAAATAAAAGACCTTCATGCCACACTCTATCAAATGCTTGTTGCACGTCCAAGAAAGCTGCAGAACAATACTTTTTCTGTTCTAAGGTGTCTCTGATAGAGTTAACAACTCGATGGCACTGTTCAGGGGTTCCGTGTTTCATTCGGAATCCAAACTGGTGGTTCGGAATTATGTTGTTCCTTTCTAGTAGTGGTGAAATTCGTCGTAGAAATATTCTTTCGAATATTTTAGAGAATGTCACCAGCAAACTTATGGGACGATATGAGGTTACTAAATTTTCTGGCTTATTAGGCTTTGATATCATAATGATTTCTGCACATTTCCATTGGCTAGGAAAGTGGCTAAGTCGCAAGATCGAATTGTATAACATTGTTAGATATATTATACATTTTTGTGGCAGGAATTTAACTACACTTGCATCGATGTTATCATAACCAGGAGATTTTTTTGTTGAGAGCTTTGATATTTCAGATTTTACTTCGGAGAGTCGGATATTTTTAATGGGTAGGTCCATTTGGCAAGGACAATGAAGGAAATCGATGACCTGTTGATAATCAGTTCGGGAATTGAATGAGAATGGTTTAAAAGTATTGCTTAAGTGCTCGGCAAACGCTTCAGATCTACTCTTGTCACTTCTGCACCAGTCGCCAACAGCGTTTTTGATGGGTACATTACGTCTCGTTGGTCGCTTCAAATACTTTGTTGCTCTCCACAGCAAATGATCGTCACGATGAGAATCATTAATTTTCATTAAGAATTCTGTAACGAATTCATTTTTTTGTTCCTTAAGTCGCTGTTTAAGTTCACTGCAAGCACGATTAAAATTTGTTTTATCTGAAGGATTTCGACTAGTATGCCATTTCTTTCGTAATCTTCTTTTGTTTCTAATAAGATCTTTAATTTCAGTGGATATGTAAAAGCTATTGTGAGAAGAATATTTTGGTTTTATAGGAGTAGATACGGATGCAGCTTCATGAATTAGTTTTGTAAAGGCTTCTACAGCTTCATCCAGTTCCGATTCAGATTTGAGTCTAATATGCAAGTTGATATGTTCATCAAGCCAAGATTGAAAAGTGTTAATATCGGTTTTAGATGTGATGATTTTGGTAATATTTTCCGTCTGTTGAATATGTGTATTAAAAGTCGCAATAATTGGCGAATGATCTGAACTGAGATCATTGCAGTTTTTTATGTCTAAAAATTGAGCAGGAATACCTGCATAAACAACAAAATCGAGAAGATCCGGTATTTTACGCGGGTCTGTTGGCCAATAGGTTGGCGTGCCTGTTGATAGAACAGAATAGTTTTTGTCAATTATGCATTTATATAACTCTCTTCCTTTAGGATTTGTGAGCCTTGAGCCCCACCATGGATGTTTGGCGTTGAAGTCTCCACCAACAAAGAATTTTGATCCCATCTGTGTAAAGAATTGGTTGTAAACTATATTACTAATGCTATGTCGAGGAGGAAAGTAGACTGCACAGAAAGTAACTTCATTGGTATCACATTTTATTTTTATGCATGATGCTTGAATATGTGGTTGTTGGACACCTTCAATAATATCATATTTAATTGTAGATTTGATTAATATTGCAGACCCTGCGTGAGCTTTATTGTCTGGGTGGTTGGTGCTGACTAAGTCATAGTCTTTAATTTTAAAGTAAGTTCTCTTAGTAAAATGGGTTTCCGAAACTAATAATATATCAATAAAGTTAGACTTTAAGAACACCTCAACTTCACGGACGTGATTGGAAAGACCGTTCGCATTCCATATAGCTAATCGCAGGTTTATTTGCATAACTTTGTTATCAGTATTGACATCATATTCATTAAAGTGTTTGTCAGCTCTATTTGCTTGCTAAGGAGCTCTTCAATTTTTTTTAAACTATTATTATCACTTGAGATATTGACTTTTAATGCTTCTGCGTACGAGAGATGATTCTGATCAGTACCGTTGCTATATTTATAGGGAGTGTTGTTAAATGAGGTATCAGCATGTTGAAGTTGGGGGAAATCATTATAGTTTATATTATTCGATATTTGATTTACGTTTATATTTCTACCATTGTTAATATTTTTCTTGAACACTAAGTCTTGATACACTTTACAGCCTTTGTAAGTGGCTGTATGGTTTTGTAAGCAGTTTATGCATTGTGGCGGACTATCTTTATTTTTTGGACATTCATTTGTTGGGTGTGACAGCCCACATTTAACACATCTAAAAGGCTTTCTGCAGTAAGTTTTTGTGTGTCCAAACTGCTGGCATCGAAAACATTGAACAACTTCATTAAGTTTTATAGGGGGCTCTACTGCAACAATTGCGTTATTTATAACTCTTATCTCATATATTTTACTGTTGTTGTCATTAGGTTCAATATCTATAAAAAACATTGACAAAGGCTCCTTGGTTATAAAGCTTCGCGCGTTAGTTATGTTTCTTACTTTATGACCAAAACTTTCAATTGTATCTTTTATATCTTCTTTTGGAGTAGAGTGGTGTAGGTTTTTAACAACAACCCTATATGATTTTTCATGTTTTAATTGGTAAGTGTGGAAATTAATTTTATTTTTTTCTAGGTGCGCTACTAGCAATCTATAAGAGCTAATGGATTTTATCATAACTCTTATTTGATTATCTCTAAGGGATTTGTAAGTAAATTCATTTTTTGATATAACACTTGTAAAGGTATCACACATTTTTTTAATGTTTGTAATATTAGGAATATAAATTGGTGGTAACTTTGGTTCGGAATTTTGTTCTGAGTTTTTATCATTTAAAGTTTCACACATTTCTTCTTCTTCATCACTTAGCAATTCAAAACGGTTGTTGTTATTAGTTGAATTACCAGCTTCGTTTTTTTTGTATTGCAAGGGCTTGTGCTGTTGCATTGCAGGCGAAACAACTCGTCTTTTTTTTGCTGTGGGCATGACAACCTGTTGCCAACCTAAGTTGTCATCATCACTAAGCTCACTATCCATTACAACTGTTATTTGCTGAACACTAAAACCATTATTTTCTCAAAAACTACCGTTATTAATATAGATTATGACAAGTAAACTATTGAAGTCTAAAAATTTATCTTTCGTTTGGGGTATAATAGGGGTATAATACATATGATTTATTTGATTTTTTATTTTTTTTTATAATAAAATAATTTTCTCTTGTACGGAAAGTTTTTATTTCTGGCATATTTGCCCTAGTTGATTTGTTTTCTTACTCCATATTTTCTTATACCACCATTACAATAAACAACTGTTTTTAAGGGAAGATTGTAGCTGTAATATTTATATGAATAGTAGGATTTTCTAGCCAGTGAAACAATTTTAGTTTTTAATCAGTTTGGAGAATGGCTTCCATTTTATTAGATCAAATAGCTAATGTTCGCTTATGCCATTAACAAATGAAAATGTTGTCACAGACAATTGAGATTTATGTGACCATTTGCAAAAAAAGGCATTTATGATACATGGTGGAACATTGCAAAAACTAATTAAGGCAATTCACAGTTCACAAATTAAAATATATATCAATCCATCAACAAGCATTTTATGCACTGACAATGCAAAGCAGTATTTGGGCGTCGAAAAATTGCTTAGCTCTGGCACGGTCCACATGCAAACAAACCATAGTATAGGTGAATTTGTTGAGAACGGCAGTAGCAGAAATACGATAAATGATTTGGAAAATCAAAATAAACTCATTAAAAAAATTGCCGCAAAAGTCCGAAACTGCTTCACAAATATGTAGCCCTGTATTTTTATCGCAAAAATGTTTTAGAAAAGCTCTATAAAGATGGCATTGGATCTCAAATAATGCAGTTTTTAGAAGCTGTAAAGGCATTATATTACGGATTTGTAAATGGAACGCGCGGAGTTGGGTTGCAGCTTAAGGCTATTGACGTTCCTACGGTTGAATCTGTAAAATCAAACACTTGATTCCCGAAAAACATCAGCGTGTTTTAACCATCCAGGAGGAGATAGAGGATTTGAATGACGACGATGAAGAAGAAACAGCTGATGATTATTATTAAAGGTCTCTTATTTAACCTTTTCTGTTTGCTGGTCAAAAACCTAAATACAATTTTTTAATGCTATTTTATAATAGCTATTCAGTCTGTCACAGTAAAATCTTAAGATAATAAAACTTTCAGTTTATTATGCAAAATTATACTAAATATCACTGATGAAGAAGAGTGGCGTCTTCAGAAACAGTTTTATATATTTTCCAAAAAGCACTTTTATGTTACATGGTGTGTATTTTAAAAAATATTTATATAATTTTATATATCAAACGAAAGCTCAAGTTGTAAGCTTTAAAAATAAAATATAGTTTTAGTACCTTAAATAGGCAAATTTAGTAGAAAATTTAAATTTGATACTATTTTGGTTTTAGATTTATTGAATAGTAACAAAGTTATAGATGTTTTTTTAACATATCTTTTTGAAAGAAAAAAAAAATTAAAAAATCGATAACTCGATAACTGGTTCAGAAATCGATTTTTTCTTCGGCCAAACATTTTTTGTTGTTCTCTACCAGAAAATACTTTCAAATCACGGCGCCCCGGAAATCGTAATCGTGCCAAAAATTTTTTTGTCGAGCTGGCTCTCAAAAATTTTTTGATCCAATACAAACTTTTCTATAACTTTGCTTATGTATATTTGAGTAGTTTATTTATTTTGTATTTTATGAGTTATTATTATCCTCAGATGGGTAAATTCCGTGTATTAGAGAATATAGAAAAAAATTAAAAACTTAAAACTAGTGAATGACCAATAAATAAACCATTTTTGTCTTATTTTGTAGGTATTTATAGGTATTTATAATAATTTTTCGCTCTTCAATCGAAGTTTATTTTCTTGCTTTGCTCATTTTTTTAATATATGCAAATCAAACGTGCATTTAGGAAACTTTTTTAACGGAAACTATTGAAAATACAGACAAATTTTGGAGTTGCCATATCCGCGAAACTTTTATAAACATATTGAATGCCATAAATGGCCGTTTGCTGCAAGGAAAATAAATTTCAAATATTTTTTTAGCAAGCTTGAGAATAATTTTTTTTATTTTAAAAATACATCAAAGCATTGATTTATTAAAAAAAAAATTACAAATTGTATTTTACAATTATTTTCTGGGCATGGATGATTCAAATGGTGCAGAAACTAAGCGACGATCACTTTTGTCTACGTGTGTATTTACATATTTCTGTGCATAAGAGTTGGTTGATGTCCATTTGTTTTGTATAGGTCCTTTGTGGATGTTGCTATGCTTTTGTTGAATAGGGTTCTGATTGCTTTGCCATTGGCGTCGGAAGCGGGGGGAAAAGGTGGGCAGTTGCCCCCCCTTTTTTAGCTATATAAACAATTTAAAAGGAAAAGTTATTCAAAATATCAGTTTTTGTACAACGATAATATTTTTGTATTATATATTTTCCTCTTCTTTCTCTCTTCTTCATGTTTCATATGAAGAAATTTTGGTGAACTTTTTTTGCACCACCATTTGTACTGCCCCCCCCATTTGTACTGCCCCCCCAGATGAAATTCGCTTCCGACGCGCTTGTGCTTTGCTCATCAGCCTTCCGATTTGTTCGAAGAAATTTCGAAGAAGTATTTTTAGATACGTATTTTTATGAACTTATGTTGTTAAAAGCAGTGTTTTATTTTAAGAAACGCAGCTATAAATATAATTAATCAAATGTGTTCTGTATTCGATTAGCATCAACTCATTACTGACTAGAATTCATTTCATATATTAACTAAGATCATAAGAAAAATAGTGTAAATTATATATTTTTCAAAATATGCGAAACAAAATATACATATGTAAATATGAATTTATGTAAAAAGAAGATAGCCTTAATTTCAACATATGCACTTTTTTAGGTATGCATAGTATATAAGAAATTGTTTTAATTTGCAATGCACAGGATGCAGTACAGGGTGCAACAATGTTAAATGTTTCATATTTAGATTAATGGCACACTTAATGCAATTCAATTTAAATATTTTACTTCATTTGAAACTTTAAATCAAATAGGAATTTAAAGAACTTCATGTGTATTTCTAATTTTTTTTCCAGCGTCGTCAACGTTGTTGTCAACATCACAGAACTTTTCATACCTGCAAAAAATTTTATATCAATTAATATGGACTTTGAAGTTGTGTTACATGCGCACAATTATTCTTTATCTGAAGTACTAATTGATTGGATATCATCATCATCTCCTTCTTACCTACCTGTTGAACATTCCGATGTGATAATATAATTCCAACATATCTTTGTTAGGCTTTTGAAAAGATTTTATTAAACTGCTTAGTAAGGATCAGACGACACCAACAATCTCTTTATCAGTCAGTATCACGGTATCGTCTGATATCTTTGTTTCGAGCTTCTTGGGCTTCCTCGGACAGTTGCCCAATTGGCAATATAGAGCTGCTGATTACATCACATAAATGATACAGCACTTTGTGGACCGTGACATATAAACTTTGTAGACCGTGACGTATAAACTTGCGGTTTCGGTTGCATAAGGTGCAAATGAACTTAAATTTATAGATGGTCCAGAACTTAAACTTCCGAGAGTAGTGCGAAAGTGATTTATAAGCTCTAAGTAAATTTCAGTTATATATGCACTTTTTTCTGAATTTTTAAAAAACATCGGGCATTATTGCCGTCATTGCTGTTGCCAGAATTTGTCATTAGTATATCAGTAAGGAGTCTAGTTTAATTTTTAAAACTATCTTGAATTTTCAGTTTTCTCTGTTAAACAATTTCTTTGAATTCGCGGGTTACCTGTCATCTTTTTATTTCTAATCTATATGAAAGTTGTAGTAGGCATTCCATGAAACGAATATTAGCTTGTAAAATAGAAAGTCCTAATGAAAGCATATTATGATCAATGTAATTTTGTAGGAAAGCATTATGGATATTCATTACTTTCGACGTATACTACAGAAAATAAATACATCTACAATTCATTTATTAATTAAAAAAACTGCAAAACGTTTTCTGCCACAGTACAAAGATTGCTTTTATTATAAAAAAATCAAAGTATTTTTGTATTAAAAAATACATTTTAAGAAGTATACTTACCACAGGTCTTCATCACGAACTTTTTAAAATTATTTAAGTTGAAATAAATACAATTGCTATCAAAAACATATTATGCATTTTATTTTAATGCAGATATTTTTTATTTAAATAAATGTATGTAAACAAATACTTACTACATGCAACTACTTCGTGTAGTATTAATTATTTAAATGTAAATTCAGTAAAAATATATTGAATAACTACATATGTATTTAAAAATAAATAAAAATACATATATATGAAGTAAATACACATTGTTTAGTAAATATTACTACAGTATTTTTTTCAAGTGTGCAACAAAAAACTACGTTTTTATTAACAAAGTTATAGAAGCCCTAAGTAAAATTTTTTTAAATTTAGTAAGTTTCTTGCTTCTCCTGTAAAATTTTTAAAATGTAAATTACGGCTTTTTGAATTCTGGTGACGATATATTATTATGATTATTATGATTAATAATATGTGCAAATGAATTTTTTTTGTTAAGTTATTATTTAATAGATATCTCAAACGTGTTCAAATAAATAAAAAATATAAAAATATATAATATAGATTTCAAAGATGTTAAAAGAATGAATTGTTTAAATAAAAAAAATTAAGTGCGCGCTTGCGTGGGTATCACAAAGATTTCTGATGAAGCCTTCAGCAGGGCCGAAATTGCAATAAAATCAGCTAGTGATTTTTTCCGTTTCATATTGAAAAAAGTTGTTGTTGTTTCTTTGGGAAGATTCGTTAGAACAAATAATTGTTCTAACTTTGATCAAAAGCTCAATAAACGATTTTAAACTATCAAACAACTAGAATTTGTATCTAAAATCAAGTATGATTTAAGCTATCAAACATTTAGAATTTGTATTTAAATCATATAAAATCAACATAATAAATAACAAGGTCATTTAGAAAAAACTTTAAAAAATATAATTTAATAGCTTTTATAGAAACAAAATTTTTGAGAAACATAAGAAAAAATCCCGACAGTCCCGGGACTTACAAAACCGTTCGGGATTGACATAATGAGTCCAGATGGATGACGACGTTGCTTCTGTATACTGGCAAAGAGATAAATAAGTTTGTACAGCCTATTTCGGGAAACGAGTGTCGTAAGCGAGCAACACCAAGCCAAAAATTTTACCGACTCCCTTGTTCACACGATTTTAATTTAATTTCTTTGTCGCAAGTGTCGCGACGTCGAATCTACGTCCGCTGAGCAGAGTCAGACGGCAGATTAAATTTTTGACGTTATCTTTTTAAATAATTTCCACCCAACTACCGGTTACCCAAATAAGCTACACAAACGGTACTTTGCAGAATTAACATCTCTTCTTTTTTTTTTTGGCCAAACGATATGTAGTTACGTCCACGAACTAAATTTTTTGGTACATTTTTTTGTTGAAGCATATGGATTTTAGCCTCCTAATGCAAATCTGGAAAAATTTCGGGCCGCTTGAAATAGGTTTAGAAGCTATAAGCCTCAAAAAATTAAAAAATGGCCTACACATCTTGCTGTTATTTTTAGTGTTTCGCAATCCTAAATACCTGTTCAGCGAGGTATCAAATATGAAAATCCATGCATAAGTTTTTAAGATAAAACTATTCATATATATACAATTTGTTTAAAAACTAGTGGTTTCCCTTTAACGAAAGCACTACACTTAATATGGTTATATCTCAAAAAGTTATGCTTGGGTTTTAAGTTTGATACCTTGTTTAATAGGTACTTTCATAACCTTTCTTATGATACCCATGAAGCGTAGTTTTGTTGAAAAATTAAATAGGAAGATTTTAAGGCCATTTTCTCCAACTTTGGAGGCTTATAACTTCTAAATAAATTTCGAGCAGCCTGCAATTTTTTCAGATTTGGATTTAGGAAACCAAAATCCATATAATCCACCAAAAAAGTTTTTTGGAGCTATTCTCGACATGTTCCAATTATTTGTATTGTAGTAAATCATCTTCGAGCCACCCTGTTGCTAATATTTTAATTTGCGTTGAACGAACTTATTGAGAAAAGTGACCAAGCGAATGTCAACAGCCAGACATAAACAATCTAGAATGTCAGTACGAAAAGAGAAAGTGATAGAAAATTTCTGCATACACAAATAATCACGGCCGAATAAATATAAAATTTAAATTAAATTATGTGTAAAATGTAACTTAAAATTTATATATTATAAAAAGTTCGTGGAAAGTGCAATGTTAAAAATCGAAGAAAAATGCAAAGCTGGCAAAAGTTAAAAAACCAAACCATTGAAATAGTCTGGGACGCCCATAAATCTGCAAACAAAACGACTTGGTACAAGTGCCAGAAAAAAGTAATTGCTAAAAGGACTCTGGAATTTATCCAATCTTTTTCAAATCAAAAACTTGCGGGCGGTTCCAGTTTAAAATAAAAATATACGTGGTGCGCTGTGATTTGAATGAATGAAAAAAGGCATTTGCATATGATTCAGCTAAACAAAAAACAGAAATCAAAGCTACTGCATAACGTGTAAATTTTGCAAAAACAGCATTTTTTGAATTTTGCAACATTTTCACTGAACAGACACATAAGATGACAACAACAAAATCCATTATTTTTGTTGTATCTCACGCCCCCAAGTTTGCGAGAAAAACTTTTAATGCTCCATGAAATAACAAATATTCTGCTTAGAGCTGCCAACTCCAGAAAATAGTTTTTTAATGCTTTGAGTGAGGCTAGAAATTGTAGTTTAAAAAATATTAATTCTAACCGTGCGAAGTCATAATTTGATTTGAAAATAATGTGCAGAGTTAATAAGGTTATATCTTTTGAAAGTATTATGCTTGGTTATCACTATGACATTTTCAGTGGCCAGTTCTTTTCAATCAAATTGAAAATAACAATTGGAAATAAATAAATCTTGGAAAATTAAAAACAATTAAATTATAAAATTCAAATTTTTTAGATCCTCAACTTAGAAATTAAGCTTAACAGAAGCAACGAAAAGTTTTCGAATTCTCATTTTCATACTTTTTTCCTCTAATAAATTCATAACTCAAGGTTTTTTATGCGAGCAAGGGCCATTTTGAGAACTTTATCTTCTGTAAGTTTTCAATATAAGAACTTTAATGCGATATAAACAAAATCATACTACAAGAATTAAAATATAACAACAATATACAAAATCTGTTGAAACAAATTATTTAACGCTTAAAACAGCGATCGTATGTAACGAACACAAAATTTAAGGGACTTCCGAATTCAATGAACTAAAAAAAGCCTGTACAATGCCGGATACACTTCTAGTTGTAAATAAATTGGGTGATTTTATAAAATCTACTTTAATAATTCCCACTTGCAATAAAAGTTATCAAGTTTTTAAAATGCCTTAGATAATTTCTGTACAAACCAATCCCTTATTTATTTTACCGTTCTCTTCTAGAACAATTTTTAATTTTTTTTTGCTTCAACCATTAAAAAATATCTACACACAATATCAGGTAGATATAGGCAAGTAAAGAAATCTTAATATAAGCTTTTTACGTTTTGCAACGCATTTAAATTTTCCAGTTTCATATTTTTTCCAAAGCTCCTTTAGTAGTTAATATGTAAGAATTAGACTTTTACGTACTTGATACTCAACTTATATTAAAAAAAAAACACTTGTGTCAATAACAATTTTTTTTAGCTACCTTCAATGATTAAAATATATCTTATGTTGTTGCCAAGACATTCTAGTAGTAAAAGTAAAAGAAAGTCGACTTAAAAAAAAATTTAAAAATAAAATATTTTTGCTTACGTTATAAACTTACAGCCCTATTCTGGCAAATAAAAAAATTGTTAACCAGTATTTTGAATATTTCTATTTGTTTGTTGTTTTCAATACAAAATTTAAAGCTAAAAAACAAGATTTGTTAATGAAATTGTCAATAACTGAAAAGAAGTTGACAATTTTTATCAAATTTTTTTATTTTTGAGCTTAAAATTTTTCTAAAATTTTTGTTAGAATTTAGTTGCTCAAAACTTTCTTAATTGTGACTTTATGCAAAAAATTTAAAAAACAACTTGATGTAAATTTGATTTTCTTCTCAACGAAATGTAAACCTTGGAAATCGGCTAAGAGACAAATTAAATATGGAGTAAAATGTAATGACACATATTTTCATGTTTTTCCTATCTAGCTCCCAAAGGGGGAGGGGGTGAACCTCATCCTTACATATTTTTGCTCGCCTAATGAAGGAGAATCACCACCCGAGGGAGTTAAATCTATATCTGCGGTACCTTGTATATAATTCATTCAGCTTTAAATATAAAAATACAGGTGTCCCTATTTATTTTCTCATGATTGTACATATATATAAATACATATATGTATAATTAATTGTGATCTGTAAAATTCTTACATGAATTTAATTGTGAGCTTTATTTAGATCCACTAAGATTTTAAGAAGGGAACAACAATTCTGTATAGAGTCCATTGCTTAGCTCAGACAGTCTGTTTCGGAAATAGCTACATTTCCTCTTCAGTAGCGGGATTCCCAAACATGTTAACGTTATTTACGCTACAATTTTCGCTAACTCGTATTCTCAAACTTAACCTAAGTTATTTTTGACGATAACTTTGACAGTTCTTTAACAATATCTGTTTTTCGCTTAACGACGAATTTTCAGGCATTGTTAACCACAAAAATAACAACGTTAAGCAATTTAGTGCATTTTTCTTAGCATAACCTTTTTATTGATACCCATAATAATTAGTTTTGTATAAAAAATAAAAAATAACTAGATTTTAAGGCCGACTTTACAACTTTGGACCGCTACGACTTATAAACGACTTGAGAGTGGCCTGAAATTTGCCCGGAATTGAACTTAGAAGGCCTTAATACATATGAATAAAAAAAAATAAAAATGCGAGTTTCCGTTCATTTTTAATTGTTCCAAAACGCTTAATATGAACGCGGCCTTAGACTTTTAGGAACATTTTACCGTTAGCAAAAATGGGCTTTTTGCTTTTTTGAATGCGTATTTAGAGCTTAAAAGCTAATAGTGAAAAAAATTAAGGGCCGCTCATAACTCGTTCAGAAGTTATAGGGAGTCCAAAGTTGTAAAAATTGGCCTTAAAAACTTGTAATTTTTTTATTTTCCTAAAAAATAGTTATTATGGGTTATGCGCTTACCTATTCAACGAGCTATCTATCTTGAAAATCCTTGCATTGCTTTTGTAGATATAACAGTATATATATAATATATAACTTATATAATATATTAACTTATATATATATAACAGAATTATAATATATTAACACGTAAGCAAAAATATATATTATATATATATATTGAGGTGGGTCAATTACTTTTGTGATAAATCGTACCCCCAGGGCGTATTCTATGGGTAATTTTAAGCAACTTTTCTGAAAAAACCATAGATCGAAATTGGATTTCAAGGCCCCGAAAATTTAAAAATAACTATTTTACTGAGCCAAACCGGGTAATTTATCAATATTAAGCAAACTTTGTGTAAAAATAAGATAAAAATCATAAAAGTGTTATGGTAATTTCCTGGATAAAAAATTAGAAGGGGTTCCTGAACAACATATCGCCCCTCATGTCATTGTAGGGTCTCGGGCCGAAATGATTTCAAATTAAAATTGATATTATTAAAGCTTATTTAAAAACTTTTTCTTCAGGGAGCTCTATAAATATTTAAAATTCGTTATCTCCGGTTCTAGCAATCAGCT
Source organism: Dichetophora obliterata (assembly GCA_963920525.1). Taxonomy (NCBI): domain Eukaryota; kingdom Metazoa; phylum Arthropoda; class Insecta; order Diptera; family Sciomyzidae; genus Dichetophora; species Dichetophora obliterata. The sequence continues at coordinate 21,437,015 of OY986439.1, read as the reverse complement.
CTACTCCAGTTTTAATTATAATTCTACTCCACTCTTCTCTATAGTTGCATTTTAAGGTAGGAACAACGTAGAATTTAAAACAAAATGTCGAAATTATCGAATATTTTAAGAGTTCAGTTCGGCTTTAAATTCATAAGAAGAAGAAGAAAAATCTATAAATATTTAATTTAAATTCAAAGTACGGAGAGGAATGTGCAACTATTTACCATTGTTTCGAAACGTGCAATAGAGAAGAATCGATAAGAAAGTATGGCGGTGACATTAAAAAGCCACGAATAATTACCTCGGCTTGAAGGCAATCAAGATTTCAAGAGAGACGGCGTTTCATAATAATTTTTATATATTCCTTAATTTTGTTTTTGTTATATCTTTTAGTTTTATTTTTTTTTTCAATTTTGTTTATCAATATTTTTTTAAAAATAACTAAAATACAAATTACTTAAATAATACTGTCGTTATAAGGTTAAGTGTTAATCTTATTGTTCAACTAATTTTTCATGATGGCCAACTTTTTTAAACATGTCTATTAGACCGGATCGCTTTTGTATGGGGGAAACAAATCAGGCGTTCGGGGTCTTAAAAGTTAGAGGAACTCATAAGAACTATTTCTGCATACTTTTTTTTCAAATCTGAGAAAATTTATCTGAGCGTTTTTGATTCTCCTGAAGGTCCTTTTTGTTAAAAAAAAACATGTTTTTTGCTTGTAACTTTTTTTTTTCAAAGAACACATACCCAAATCTGCAAAAAATATAAATTCTTTACTTACACCAACATTTAGGCAAAAATAAATTTTTTTAACTTATGTTTTATTATTACTCTTATTGACCTCCAAACATAGAATTTTTTGCTATATTCAAAAATACATTTTGTTAAAACCTCTGTAAAAGACACATTTTCCCATTCGATTTTCGTAAAATTGAACTTGTTGGAAAGGGATTAAAAAAAAAATAAAAAAAGAAAGCACTTTAAAATCTCTTGATCTTGAAAAAATTTGGAATCACTTCAAAACTTATTATAATAATAAAAAAGACTTTTTTCCAGCAGTTTTAACAAAATGTGTTTCTTAAACAGTAAAAATATCTGTTTTTATAGGACAATAAGAGTTATCATTTTATGAGCGTTGGACAAGGAGGCGTAACATGAAGGGTTTCAGCTAATAAGATATAATAACTAATTTTTAAAATTTGTTTATGCCTAAAAGACATTATTTTTTTTAGCAGATTTCTAAAGTCAATTACTGACGTTTAGTCATTTTTCACACACAGATTTGTTTTAACCGATATATTAAAATAAAGAATAATTTCATTCCTTTCCAACAAGATCAATTTTAGGTAGATCCAATGAAAAATGTGTTTTTTACAGAGGTTTTAACAAAATGTGTTTAAAAAAAAAAGCAAAAAATAATATGTTTGGAGGTCAATAAGAGTTATAATAAAACATAATTTAAAAATTTCTTTATGCCTAAATGCTGGTATAAGTAAGGAATTTATATTTTTAGAAGATCTGGATATGTGTTTTTTGAAAAATGAAAAGTTACGAGCAAAAAACATGTTTTTTTTTACAGAAAGAACCTTCAGAACCGACCCATGGTTTCTTCGGTAAAGTTCCTTAAAATCATCCATAGAATACGCCTGAGGGGTACGATTTGCTACTTTTTTTCACACATACAAATTGACCCACCTTAATATATATATTTCTTTAAAGGGCGAACCATCAAGAGTGCATAATAATTAAAATGTTGTATCTTCAAAAGTAATGCATGGATTTTTGAGCTAGATGGCTCGTTGAATAGGTAACAACATAACCTTTCAACTGATACCCATAATAATTAGTTTCGTATAAAAATAAAAAATAACTAGATTTTCAGGCCAATTTTTGCAACTTTGGACAATTATAACTTCTAAACCAGATGATAGAGGCCATTAATTTTTACAGATTTGGAATAAAAAGCCCTAAATACATTTATTCCACAAAAAAAAAAAAAGTTAACAAAATTAATTTTGAAACATTTTACCTTAAGCTAAAATGGACTTTTTTGATTTTTTTCTTCCAAATGTGTATTTAGAGCTAAAAAAGCGAACAGTGAAAAAATACGCTCTCAAGACGTTTAAATGTTATAGCGGTCCAAAGTTAGGGAGAATGGCCTTGAAAAAATGCTGTAATTTTTTAAATTTTCCTAGAAAAGTAAGCATTATGGGTATCAAAAGAAAGGTAATACGAGCACCTATTCAACATGGAGGTATAAAACATTAAAATCCATGCATAACTTTTTAAGATATAACTTCTTTTATACTTAAATATTTTCGTTTTGTAGTGTTTAAAACAATATTCCGTACAAGGGCAAAACACTATTAAGCTGGAAGTCCAAATTATATAAAAAAAGGAATAATTGCAATTTTAGTAACAAAGGTTTAACTAGTTACATATACGATGCAACATATATGATGGAGGAATATCGAGATGAGCCACACTCGAGACATTTTTAAAACACTTAAAGATTAAGTTATACAGTTAAAAGATATGAAATATTATTAATTTTGTAAGAATTTTTGAAATATTAAGGAACTGTTATTGAATTACGGCGATTTTTAATAACAATTTTTCTTGTCTTCGGCGTTTTTATATGAATCTGAAATGCATCTAAAATTTTGATGCAAAATAGTTGGTACATAAAAAGAGTTATATCTTAGAAAGTAATTGATTGAACTTTATGGATAATAACTTATTGAATAGGTAATAGAATAGCCTTTCTTTTAATTAGTTTTGTTTATATATAGCAAAGATATAGCAAGTTTTTGTTAGCCCATTTTTCAACTTTGGACCCATATAAAACTTCTAAACCAGATGAGAGCGACCATTAATTTTTTCAGATTTGGAATAAGAAGGCCTTTATACATATATTTATAGAAAAAAAAAGTGAAAAAATTCATTTAGCTAAAGGTAAAATATGCCTACATTTTTGCTAAAAGTAAAGTATGCCGACTTTTATGCTCTGCTTTTCACCTCCTCAAATGAACTGACAAACAAATTATATTTATTAACTAAATTCAACCCATCCTAAGAGGAGTTGGCAACTCTTTTTCTCTCTGCTTTAATTTGATTTCTCATTTGTGTGTTGGGTGGGTATGTTTGAATGTGTTTGTGTGCATGTGTTAAATTTTTTATATTTTGTTATTGTGGAGCATTTTTGGGGCTGTCACGTTGACAGTTGTTCGCGTTCGTTGTCTGCCTGCGGTCGGTGTCTTTTGGTCGTTTGCTTTGCTTTATTTGGATTGTTTTTTGCTAGTGTCTTATTTAAATATAAAAAAATAAATTTGCAAATAAAAGAAATGAGCATTGATTATTGAAAAAAAAAACAAAATAAAAAGAATTAATCAGAGCAATAAGAAGAAACAAGTGTGCAAATTTTCAAGCTTCAACTCAATGCAATGCAATAATTTTGGTTTTGTCCAGACACCTTCCAAGTTGCCAAATCAATTTACTTCGCCAGAGCCGCGCGTCGTCACTTTTACCCATCCACCAACATTTGTAGTGTCTTCCCCTGTAAGCCGGTTCCTTGTCACTACTTTCTCCATTTATAAAGTGACGTAAATTCAACCCACCACAACGTATTGCCGCGAATTAACTTTGCATCAACATCTGAAACAAAAACAAAAAAACAACATCATGTACCGCATCGGCCCCATTAGCCGTAAATCGAATTTTCATTCGCGTGAAAAATGTCTCATTGGCCTGGTGCTGGCCACTCTCTGCCTCTTCTGCTTCGGTGGCATATTTTTGCTACCCGATAATTTTGGCAGCGACCGTGTGCTGCGAGCTTATAAGCAATTCCAAAAAGCCGGTCCAGAAATTTTTATACCAGCACCACCGCTAGCTGCTCATGCGCCCAAGGACTCAGATCCGCACTTTAAAGGTGATCGTGAAAAGTTACAAGCAAAAATTAAGGAAGAATTGGGTGAGCTACTCGATAAGCCATTCATCCAGAAAGATGTTAAATATTTAGATACAAACTATCTTGATGAGGGCAATGAAAATGAGGCACCGATCGAAGAACAGCAGCAAGGCGCAGCGCCACCTTTGAACGGTGCTGAAACGCATGAAAGTCTACAGCCCACACTAACCGGTGGTGAAACAGCTTTTGATAGCGTGCCGGATAATCTGCCGGTGGGCAATTTGAATTTGCAAATGCCACAAGCCAAACATGCCGATGCGGATCCTAGCGTGGAAGAGAAGCGTCAAAAAGTTAAAGAGGTGAGTTAGTAGAAAGTAAGCTAAATGCTATGTGCGTGCGTGCACTTGAAATGTACTTTGTTTTGCAAGGTTTTTTTTTTTTAAATATCGACCTCCAAAAGGGCTATCTTAACTAACTTAATTGTATTGTTTTCCTTTATTGCGTTTAATTAAGTAACATCATATTTTATTTTTCTTAGTCCAAATGTGTTGAAAGATTTAAGAATTATTGTAATATTTGCTATTCCATTATTAATTAGCATTCTTCCAGAGTCGGTAAGAAAAAACGAAACAAAACCATTTAATGACACGATACAGCTTATCATAGTTGAGTTTTTGTCATCATTTCATCATTTCACTTTTTAAGTCGTTAGCGAAAATGAAAACGTGTTATTATTCAGAGCCTAAGGGCTTTTCTCTATTCAATCGCTTCAAAACACGTCAATTAACGAAATTTTTTGCTTTTACATTTTGTCTCATAACAAACAGATGGAATGGTAGGTGGCTTAAGTTGACTTAACTGTATGTTGAATTAATCCATTTGAAATTTAGTGAAGAACTTTTACAGAAATTTTGTCAAGAAACCTAACTTCGTTGATGTGATATTTTGAAGAAATGCTCTGGTGTTGCTGCAGTAATCTAGAAAATCTTAATTGCAATTTTTCTAAATATTTAAATACAAATTTGCTGCCATACAAATTTACCTCTCATATAAGAAATGTTTCAAGAGAATTACGTTATAATTAAATTATAACGATCGCTGGAGAAGTCCAGCTGATGATAACACTTGCATACTCCAGAAGAGATCTCACAAGACTAACAAAAACTGCTTTAGATGTATAAGGATCTAGAAACTCCTTAGAATTTCTTTTTAAAAAACCTAGTTGAGAGTTAGCTTTTGATATAACGTATTCGACGTGAATATCAAGAGAGCTTATGATCAAAGAATATGCATAGGTCCTTATACTGACTTACTCTACTAAACCCACGCGCAGAATCGTCGGTGTAGTCGTAATTGATTGATATGCTTCTTCTGGAGAACGTTAAGATTTTACACTTAGAAAAATTTAGCGGAAGCTTGTTGATATTGCACCAATGAAGAAAGGATTTAATGTCTTCTTGTAACTTGGAACAGTCATTCAGGTCACAAACTTCAATAAACAGTTTCAAATCATCAGCGTATAATAGTGTTTTACAGAACTTCAATATATGTGGGATATCATTTATAAACAGGGTGCGGAGAACGTTTGAAATACGATTGTTCTCAATTATCGTTCTATAAAGTTGTTCTCGCAAATTATCACGAACGAATGGGGAACTCTCTGCTGGCGTCGTATTTTTCAGGGTGCGAAGAACGTTTGAAATACGATTGTTCTCAATTATCGTTCTCCTCATATAAAATTTTTCTCGCAAGTTATCACGAACGATTGGGGAACTCTCTGCTGGCGTCGTATTTTTTATCTCTGAAAAATTTGTCAGTTTTAAATTTATTCGATCGAATTTTTCACAAAAAAATAATAAGCAACCAGCGTTCGTTTTTAATTTTTCATAAAAATGAATCGTTCAAAGAAAAATTCAGGAACGTTCGTTTCCTAAAAAAAGTTATGTTCCGACTGTCAGCATCCACATCGTCTACCGAGGATTCTTTTCAGTTATGTATGCGTCATCAAGTTTGGTATGTATTAGAGCCCAGCGTAGGTGCACTTAAAACCGGCTTCAAAACATTTGTTCATTTCACACCACACTGCACTGTCTTGCTTGCTGCAAAGAAAACATGTGTGTGATTGCAGCGAAGACGAATAAGACATGATAGAGCAATAAAAAACAGATCATAGATATTGTTGATCTAAGATATCGTTGTCAGAGAGCTCACTGCAGTCAATGCAACGAAAGCTTGTTCACTAGCAATAGATGATTTATATCAGAGAATGAATACGGTGCTGGCGCGAACACTAGGTAAAAATGGGTCAAGCATCATTATTTAACAGTGCTAGGAGGTTGCTGATTTCGAATCTGAAGTCAGAATTTTAAAATTCAAGATGGTGGATAGGGTTGCCACCTTAATTTTTTGTATTTTTATGCACTTGTTTGTGGTGGTTTGTATGTATCTATTTTCTTTTTACTTTTTTGAGGTATTATGGGATTTTGTGTTAATTTTGAGGTATTTTTTGGTAATTTGAGGTATTTTGGGAGTGTGGTAAACTTGAAAATTAAATGCGAGAAAAAGGCAATTTGGTGGTAATTCCATCTTGTGACACTGCCCCTGTCATGAATAATTTGTAGTCCTTAATCTCCCCAGTATAACTGATAAATTGGAAGTTTGGCGATAGTACTTTCATCATATAAAGGTATCTAATTGACTGAATTCCTCCGGACGCGTTTGTATTCAGCCCTATCATGAATAATTTTTCACCCGAAATCAAAAAAGGGAGTCTCAAAGGTAAATCTCAAGAACATTTTGGAAATTTTTAATGCAAATTTGTTCATCAAACGTCAATAGTCATGAGTGTAAAAAAAATTTGATGTCTTTATATGCTATATTAAAAATGAAAACACCCTTTTTTGATTCCGGGTACAAAATTATTCATGATAGCGGAATAAGAAAGTCTCCAAAGGAAGATACCTTTATATGATGAAAGTGCCGATCGCGAAACTGCCAATTTATCAGTTATACTGGAGAGAATACGGTAACTGGTGCGCCGTGTTTTGACAATGGATTCGTGAAGTACTTTTAATAAAAATAGGAATGGCTGAAAGAAAAATCGATGCATTGATTTGTTTTCGAGTTATCAATTTTTTAATTTGATAATCATTTAATCTTTCAATCAATCAATATCAATTTCAATCAATAGATCAACCTTTTAACTCTATGAGATAATGGCAACGATATAGATATTTTATTGAACAGATCTTGTACCAAGCAACAAAATGTTAAACATAGATAACTAGTTGAGGTATCGATTTTTTGTTCGAACAAACATTTTTTTTGTTATGAAAAGAACAACACTTTCTAATCACGGCGCCCCAGTTATCGTAATAGTGCCTTTACACTTTTGCAGACCAGTGTTATTAAAAACATAGGTATTAAAACGTTCTTCACTTCCTGATTTTCAGTGATGGGTAGGTAAAGTATCAAAAATAGACAAAAAATCTATGGTCATCCATGACAAAATAAGTAGCATTTCCAAATGTCTCTTATGCGAAAAACCAATCATGGGATGTGTTCAAGGGAATATCAAAAGGCATTACGAGAGTGAGCACAAACATAATTTTGACGATGCTTCATCATCAAGATCATCAAGAAGTAATCATACAATCTAATCATATAACAACAATCATAACAAATCATATTTTTTCATTTGATTGGGAATATCAAGTTTATTTACCTTATTAAAACATTATTTTTCCTCATATGCATATGTGCAGTCTACATCTGTATTTTGGTTTCATCTTTTCATGTCAGCAAGTGTACAAAAATACAACAAACTTATATTTTGTCTAATAACTCTACGTACAAACGAACGTTCGTGAATTTTTTTTTCAAACGCTCATTTTGAATGAACAATTCCAAACGAACGTTTGTTGCTTTTTGTTATTGTGTGAAAAATTCGTTCGAAAAAATACAAAGCTCACAAATTTATCAGTGATAAAAAAAACGACGCAAGCAGAGCGTTCCTTTTTCGATTGCGACCGTTCGTCTGCTTTTAAATTTTTCGTTTGAAAAATTCTCACACACAGCAAAAAACGAACGATAAGATCGTATTTTAATCGATTGCGAACGAATTTTTCCGCACCCTGTTTATAAAGAGAATGAAAAGAAGGGGACCCAGATGACTTCCTTGCGGAACTCCTGTTTTAGCGGAAATTGGATAAGAAAGTTGGTCACATACCTTTACCTAAAGAACTCGATCGCAAAGATACGATTCCATCCATCTCAACATTTGCGAGTGTACACCTAATTTTTTGAGCTTAAGAATTAGTATTTGATGAAAAATGCTATCAAAAGCTTTAGAGAAGTCTGTGTATAATGTGTCAACTTGTGCACCGCCCTCGACAACATTGATACAAAAATTGGAGAAGATAGTAAGGTTCGTGGTAGTAGATCTACCCGCAAAGAAACCGTGCTGATGAGCAAATATATAGCTTTGAACTTCGGCAAACAAAAGCTTTTCCATAATTTTGTCAAATACTTTGGGAATAATTGACAGTTTTACGATGGCCAGATTTATAAATAGGTGATATACAGGCAGTTTTCCATTCGTTTCAAGAAATACCTGAAGAAAGTGACTTGTTGTATATGATACTTAGGGCGGAGTGCAATGATAAGGCACATTTTTAAAAAAATAAAGGTAGAAGCAAATCAAAGCCAGCACCCTTGCTGCTATCTAGACTGTTCAGTATATCCAAAACGAGCTCATCGTGTATCTTCAGTAAACCTGTATTGAAAAGTTGGGGAATGTTACAAAAAATATTCGGATCTATTGGATGAGAATCGGACTTATAAACAGAGCCAAAGAAATCTACGAAATCGCTAATTCCTTTAGGGCTTTCCGCACGAGAATCATTGAATTCCATTGAATTAGGGAACCCTGATGACTCTAATTCTAACCCTGATTCTAAGAGAAGAATTAAAAAATATCCAGAATGAATTTATCCTACAACTTATTAACTAGTGATGGGCATAAAACAGATTTGAGGTGAGTTTGAGTGAGTTACTCATTTTAAAAAATGTGGTGGTACATTGTCCCACTTCGAATGAGGTATGAGTGGACTAATATGAGGTTATGTCGTTTAAAAAGAGGTTGTGAGGTGCTATTGAAAATAGTTGTTATGAGGAGAAGAAAGGATAGGATAATGAAAATGTAGCAATAACTTTATGTAAATAGTGAAATAATCTATTTTCAACCATTTAAATCAACAAAATAAGACCAAACTTTAGAATTAGAAAACTAATATGTATTCAAATCATTTATTTTCATTTTATTTAATTTTATTTATTTTATCAATCAGAGTACAGGGCTCTTATAGACTACTAATTTGTTAAAAATAATTTAATATCTACTGATAGCACTTTGTATGCAAATTTCTTAACTTTCTTATTTGAGATCATACAAGTAAATATATTTTACAATAAATATAAAGCAAAAAAAAGAAAGAATTAATTACATGCATCAATAACCATAAACAACATTGACTAAGAAAAACCATTACAGTATTCGGATTCTACGGAAAATTTCACTACATAAAATGTTATCGCCATTCGTTATGGAAAAACTTATTAAGTAGTATATGTGCCCCCTTTATCAATCAGCACCAGACTTTACAGGAACATTCTAAAGACTTTGCTATCGTTTCCCTGAAAATTTCATAAAGATCGGTTCAGCGGTTTTTGAGTTAAATAACATGAACCATTGAACACTTTGGCAATAGAATGAAATAATTGAAAAATTAAAGTTTTTTCTAAATGACCTTGTTATTTATTATGTTGATTTTATATGATTTAAGTACAAATTCTAAATGTTTGATAGTTTATATCATACTTGATTTTATATACAAATTCTAGTTGTTTGATAGTTTAAAATCGTTTATTGAGCTTTAGGTCAAAGTTAGAACAATTAATTGTTTTAACGAATCTTTCCAAAGAAACAACAACAAAAACAACAAAGTTTTTCAATATGAAAAGAAAAAAATCACTAGCTGATTTTATTGCAATTTCGGCCCTGCTAAAGGCTTCATCAGAAATCTTTGTGATACTCGTGCAAGCGCGCACTAGCGCACTGCACCACAAAGGCGATGAGATTTTAAGTGTCAATTTCTCAGTTTTTTCACATTTGTTGTTGTATTTTTGTTTTACTTTAGTCTTGATGCTTATGTTATTATTATTATGGAGAATTTGTATTTAAAATGAAGTATGATTCAAACTATTAAACATTTAGAATTGTATTTAAATCATATAAAATCAATATAATAATTGAAAAATTTTAAAAGTAGGCGTTTTTACCTTTTTCCAAATGGTCGTAATCAATTCAAATTCAGAAGAGATCAAATGAAATTAATAATTAGTAAGGAACTATCTTCGATTGGACCGAAGTTAAAATACCACCACCGCCGTATTTTAGTTTATTCGAAGTCTTGAATGTTGTATTATTTTCATGACTTGACTTTTTATATGGCGTGGTTTTTATCAAAATATTTAACATTTGACACACAGAGTCTTTTTTATTTATAAAAGCTTATGTGTATAATATTATGTATACACATTAATTTTTTTTTTTTAATTTATAAAGTCTTTACTATCATGATGACGTCACTTTGTATTGAAGATGGGCGGGATTTTCAGTTTTATTATTTTAACCAATTTCTTACCATCGAGTGTGTGTTTAAGGTTAAAACTAGGTTGTAAAATTTGCAGCCATCGTACTCATTTATGTGAAATTTAAATAGATTGTACCGTTTTGGTACAGTCACTTTGTATGGGAGGTAGCCTTGATTTTCATCCGATTTGACTCATTTTAAACTGGAAAAGTATTTTTGAATAAAAAGCTCATATTATGAATTTTGTACGATAGCGCTAAAAATACTTCTATTATCGTGATCACAGGCAGACAGAAAGCCACTATGTTTTTAACGTTGACCCCTGCCGCGAAGGCTTAATTCAACGGTGCTCCAAAACTTGGGACAAATATGAAGCGTCTGCCAACGCTCCTTCGGAATTCAAAAGATCCACTTAGAAAGGTTTCCCCAACAACACAACAACAGAACCGCATCTATTTTGTTGTCAGAATGACACAATTCATGGCCGTGGCACTTTCAGCTACTAGAATTTAAACATGACTAGGTTATTTTAATAACCTTGGGTTATCTCAGTATCAATACCAATAATATAACCCATATATTCCTTCTGCAGCAATAATCATCATCATCATATCAAAGGTCATCACTCTTTGACACGAAAGACTAAGGCGGCATATTAGGCCTGTCATTTATGCAATCAGGTTCCTCAATTACAGTGGACACAACTCAGACTATTTAGGTTTCCCCGTCGCCTGTTCTCAAATTCCAAAGGTAACAGTATATTGATCCGAGTTCAACTTAAGTGTAACTCACACCGACCTTCCTGGCCTAACCACAGCCAGAGCGAATTTAAGACCCTGAGGGCCATGCCCAACGACAGTCGATACCTGGGCTCAAGGCTCCACCTGACAAGGCTCTTCAACATCCCGTCTTACAGACCAAAAGTTCTTAGTACATTTATATTTGAAAGTGACACCTTCAGCCACTAGAATTGCACATGACTAGGTTAAAAAAAAAAAAATAACCATTGGTTTCCCAGTAAAACCGGGTAAACCACAATCCTACTTATGCAACTTCGCTAACCTAATTAAGACTTAATAAAAAGCCTCTTTCGGAAAACTAGGAAGCATGAGCTGTTGTATACCAATTGGCTTATACAACGGTCAAAAGATTAAATGTATCTTACATAAAACCTTTATTCTAAGATAAGGTCTGCAGAACAACGATAGATCAGGTCTCCTCATCATTGATGGATGACTGTCCCCGCTCTTCAAGTTATGTTGGATTGATCGTCCATCGAAAGCATATTGCAATGACGGTGTTATGATAACTTAATATCAAAACTATGCTTTCTCCAATAATTTGGCGCCAACAACTAAGGCTCAAGGTAAACCTTTTTCTTTTACAGTCATCAGATGAACTTTCAAGAGCCTTGCCTCAAGAATGAACTCATTATGAGATCAGTGAGAGAACATCATATGAGAGTGATGTGAACTGCCCATCCAATAAAAAACCCTCACCCTTCTATTCCTGTCTTGGGACAGGCAGATTGCCCTAAGGTCCTCTGGCGGGTTTTCACAGGCAGACAGACGACAACTAGACAGATGGACATGTTTAAAGCGATAATGTAGTTAATAATGTAGTTATATACTTTTCTATACCTGCCACTCTTCCTTATCGGCATCACAAACGTAGTTACAAAGTTAATATACCCCTTAGGGTGCGATTATGGTGACGACTTACGAACGAACCGAGCCGACCAGTAACTAAAAAATGCATTAGGGCAAAAGAGGTGCATGACTTGCGTTTTGTATTTGTATTTGAGTTATATATATTGTTGACAAATAAGATTAAATCTTTTGAATGCCACATAGATGACGGAAATAACAACATTATACCTATATTATAAAACTAACTAAAACTTACTTAAACTAACATCAAAATTTATGTTGTACATGTTAAAAAGACAATATAGTATTTAAGAATTGATGACAATTAAAACTGTATAACATAATGTAAAGCACTTCAAAGTTAATCAAGAGAATAAAGCAAAAGAATAGAAGTTAAAGGAGAGAAACATAGAAAGAAATATTAGGTTTTTAAGAAAAATGTTCGAAAACTAAATGCTTGAAGGTATTTCTATTAGTAATATTTTTAATATGTGTGGGTAAAGAATTCCACGATCTGATTGCGCTTACAAAAAACAATCTACTGGAGTTGATGAAATTATATCTGGGAATTGCTAATTGATCATGCCTCTGCTAGATCTACAAAAAGCTAGTTTTTCGAACAAGTAGCTAGGGCTCTGTGTGATAATTATTCTATGCAGGAACACACAGCTTCTTGCTTCGAGATGATTTAATAGGCCTCTTCCAAGTAATTGTTTCGAAAACATTGTTACATGGTCATATTTCCTTAGGCCATAAACGTAGCGAGCAGCATTGTTAAAAGCAACTAAAAGCTTATGCGCCGACCTCGAATCAAGCTTGCAATATACTGCTTCCGAATAAGTAATTAAAGGTAACAAGAGCTGCAATACCAATTTTCGTCTAATTTCTACGTTCACAAAACTTTCAGTTATTCGCATGCTTCGCAGGCCAAAATAAACTTTTTTAACACAAGAGTTAATATGATCCTCACATGACAGAGTTGAATTTATTATATAACCGAGGTTAGTTACTTTGCTAACCAAATTGAGCTTCACGTTATTGAGAAGAACTGGAGGCAAATCTTGAACAAAAAACCTATTTTTCATTATTGGTAAAACATGTGATTTTAAAGGGTTTAACATGAGCAGATTATTCTTTGCCCATTCAGCTATCATGTTTAAGTCCTCATTAACTCTGACACAAAGATCCTCTATCAGACCGATTGGCCTGGACATATACAACTGGAGGTCATCAGCGTAAGCGTGCATTTTAACGTGCTGACACCTGGTGAAGATGTCATTGGAAAACATTGAAAATAACAATGGGCCAAGAACTGAGCCTTGCGGCACTCCGCTACCTATAGTTTTAAGTTCTGAAAAATTTGACCCAGATTTAAACTTTTGTGATCTACCAACCAGATAGTTATGTATTAGACGAACAGCAGCTGCAGAAAAGCTAAAATTTTGCAAAAGTTTTCTACATAGTATTGAATGATTGACTGTATCAAAAGCTTTTGTAAGGTCTAGCAAACAAAGTAATGTAATGTGACCCATATCATACGGAACTCTGATATCATCAAGTATTTTGACCATTGCAGTCGAACAGCTGTGACCAGGCCTAAAACCAGACTGGAGATTAGACATTAGTCCAGAAGTGCGCACATGATTAGAAATCTGCTCGCAAATCTGCTTTTCTATTGCTCTCATGCGTTTTTGAGCTTCAGCTCGGCTCGGCAAAGCAACAAGTCGCCACTATAAACGCGCCCTTACGCAGTACGCGTTGGGGATATAAAAATCAAAATCTACAATTATTATTAGAATTTCTGAATTTCAATTAATTTTTTTTTAATTTCCTTCTGAATTTAAATTGATCTTTTCTGATTTTTAATTGATCTGTTCTGCATTTCAATTGATCTTTTCTTAATTTAAAATGGAACTTCTGCATTTCAATGGATCTTTTCTGAATTTTGATCGATTCCTTCTGAATTTTAATTGATCTTTTCTGAATTTCAAAGTATATTTTCTGAATTTAATTTGATCCAACTATTCTCAATTTCAATTAATCTTTTCTGAATTTCAATTGATCTTTTCTAAACTTCTATTGTTTCCATTTGAATTTGAAATAATCTATTCTGAATTTCAATTGATCTCTTCTGAATTTAAAATTGGATTTCTGCATTTCAATGGATCTTTTTTGAATTTTGATCGATTCTTTCTGAATTTCGATTGATCTTTTTTGAACTTCAAATTGAATTTCTGTATTTCAATTTATCTTTTCTGAATTGCGATTTATTCCTTTTGAATTTCTATTGATCTTTTCTGAATTTCAATTAATCTTTGGCGAATTTCAAATGGAATTTTAATTTATCTGTTCTGCATTTCAATTGATCTTTTCTTAATTTAAAATGGAATTTCTGCATTTCAATGGATCTTTTCTGAATTTTGATCGATTCGTTCTGAATTTCAAATAATCTTTTCTGAATTTCAAAGTATATTTTCTGAATTTAAATTGATCCAACTATTCTTAATTTCAACTAATCTTTTCTGAATTTCAATTGATTTTTTCTAAACTTCTATTGATTCCATCTGAATTTGAAATAATCTATTCTGAATTTCAATTGATCTCTTCTGAATTTAAAATTGGATTTCTGCATTTCAATTGATCTTTTCTTAATTTAAAATTGAATTTCTGCATTTCAATGGATCTTTTCTGAATTTTGATCTACTCCTTCTGAATTTCAATTGTTCTTTTCTGAATTTCGATTGACTTCTTCTGAATTTCAATTGATCTTTTCTGAATTTCAAAGTATATTTTCTGAATTTAAATTGATCCAACTATTCTTAATTTCAATTAATCTTTTCTGAATTTCAATTGATCTTTTCTAAACTTCTATTGATTCCATCTGAATTTGAAATAATCTATTCTGAATTTTAATTGATCTCTTCTGAATTTAAAATTGGCTTTCTGCATTTCAATGGATCTTTTTTGAATTTTGATCGATTCTTTCTGAATTTCGATTGATCTTTTTTGAACTTCAAATTGAATTTCTGCATTTCAATTTATCTTTTCTGAATTGCGATTTATTCCTTTTGAATTTCGATTGATCTTTTCTGAATTTCAATTAATCTTTGGCGAATTTCAAATGGAATTTTAATTGATCTGTTCTGCATTTCAATTGATCTTTTCTTAATTTAAAATGGAATTTCTGCATTTCAATGGATCTTTTCTGAATTTTGATCGATTCCTTCTGAATTTCAAATAATCTTTTCTGAATTTCAAAGTATATTTTCTGAATTTAATTTGATCCAACTATTCTCAATTTCAATTAATCTTTTCTGAATTTCAATTGATATTTTCTAAACTTCTATTGTTTCCATTTGAATTTGAAATAATCTATTCTGAATTTCAATTGATCTCTTCTGAATTTAAAATTGGATTTCTGCATTTCAATTGAGCTTTTCTTAATTTAAATTGAATTTCTGCATTTCAATGGATCTTTTCTGAATTTTGATCTATTCCTTCTGAATTTCAATTGTTCTTTTCTGAACTTCGATTGACTTCTTCTGAATTTCAATTGATCTTTTCTGAATTTCAAAGTATATTTTCTGAATTTAAATTGATCCAACTATTCTTAATTTCCAATAATCTTTTCCGAATTTCAATTGATCTTTTCTAAACTTCTATTCATTCCATCTAAATTTGAAATAATCTATTCTGAATTTCAATTGATTTCTTCTGAATTTAAAATTGGATTTCTGCATTTCAATGGATCTTTTTTGAATTTTGATCGATTCTTTCTGAATTTCGATTGATATTTTTTGAACTTCAAATTGAATTTCTGGATTTCAATTTATCTTTTCTGAATTGCGATTTATTCCTTTTGAATTTCGATTGATCTTTTCTGAATTTCAATTAATCTTTGGCGAATTTCAAATGGAATTTTAATTGATCTGTTCTGCATTTCAATTGATCTTTTCTTAATTTAAAATGGAATTTCTGCATTTCAATGGATCTTTTCTGAATTTTGATCGATTCCTTCTGAATTTTAATTGATCTTTTCTGAATTTCAAAGAATATTTTCTGAATTTAATTTGATCCAACTATTCTCAATTTCAATTAATCTTTTCTGAATTTCAATTGATCTTTTCTAAACTTCTATTGTTTCCATTTGAATTTGAAATAATCTATTCTGAATTTCAATTGATCTCTTCTGAATTTAAAATTGGATTTCTGCATTTCAATTGATCGTTTCTTAATTTAAAATTGAATTTCTGCATTTCAATGGATCTTTTCTGAATTTTGATCTATTCCTTCTGAATTTCAATTGTTCTTTTCTGAATTTCGATTGACTTCTTCTGAATTTCAATTGATCTTTTCTGAATTTCAAAGTATATTTTCTGAATTTAAATTGATCCAAATATTCTTAATTTCAATTAATCTTTTCTGAATTTCAATTGATCTTTTCTAAACTTCTATTGATTCCATCTGAATTTGAAATAATCTATTCTGTATTTCAATTGATCTCTTCTGAATTTAAAATTGGATTTCTGCATTTCAATGGATCTTTTTTGAATTTTGATCGATTCTTTCTGAATTTCGATTGATCTTTTTTGAACTTCAAATTGAATTTCTGCATTTCAATTTATCTTTTCTGAATTGCGATTTATTCCTTTTGAATTTCGATTGATCTTTTCTGAATTTCAATTAATCTTTGGCGAATTTCAAATGGAATTTTAATTGATCTGTTCTGCATTTCAATTGATCTTTTCTTAATTTAAAATGGAATTTCTGCATTTCAATGGATCTTTTCTGAATTTTGATCGATTCCTTCTGAATTTTAATTGATCTTTTCTGAATTTCAAAGTATATTTTCTGAATTTAATTTGATCCAACTATTCTCAATTTCAATTAATCTTTTCTGAATTTCAATTGATCTTTTCTAAACTTCTATTGTTTCCATCTGAATTTGATGGATAATCTATTCTGAATTTCAATTGATCTCTTCTGAATTTTAAATTGGATTTCTGCATTTCAATTGAGCTTTTCTTAATTTAAATTGAATTTCTGCATTTCAATGGATCTTTTCTGAATTTTGATCTATTCCTTCTGAATTTCAATTGTTCTTTTCTGAACTTCGATTGACTTCTTCTGAATTTCAATTGATCTTTTCTGAATTTCAAAGTATATTTTCTGAATTTAAATTGATCCAACTATTCTTAATTTCAAATAATCTTTTCCGAATTTCAATTGATCTTTTCTAAACTTCTATTCATTCCATCTAAATTTGAAATAATCTATTCTGAATTTCAATTGATTTCTTCTGAATTTAAAATTGGATTTCTGCATTTCAATGGATCTTTTTTGAATTTTGATCGATTCTTTCTGAATTTCGATTGATCTTTTTTGAACTTTAAATTGAATTTCTGCAATTCAATTTATCTTTTCTGAATTGCGATTTATTCCTTTTGAATTTCGATTGATCTTTTCTGAATTTCAATTAATCTTTGGCGAATTTCAAATGGAATTTTAATTGATCTGTTCTTCATTTCAATTGATCTTTTCTTAATTTAAAATTGAATTTCTGCATTTCAATGGATCTTTTCTGAATTTTGATCGATTCCTTCTGAATTTGAAATGATCTTTTCTGAATTTCAAAGTATATTTTCTGAATTTAAATTGATCCAACTATTCTCAATTTCAATGAATCTTTTCTGAATTTCAATTGATCTTTTCTAAACTTCTATTGTTTCCATCTGAATTTGATGGATAATCTATTCTGAATTTCAATTGATCTCTTCTGAATTTAAAATTGGATTTCTGCATTTCAATTGATCTTTTCTTAATTTAAAATTGAATTTCTGCATTTCAATTTATTTTTTCTGAATTGCGATTTATTCCTTTTGAATTTCGATTGATCTTTTCTGAATTTCAATTAATCTTTGGTGAATTTCAAATGGAATTTCTAAATATCAATTGATCTATTCTGAATCACAATTGGAAATGGTATAGTTAGGGTTTTTTTAAAAAAATGTAATGCATTACATCATCGAAAGCCACTAGATTAAGTGCACTGACTTGGCCACATTGAATATTAAAACTCATTATGCAACAATCCATATTATTTTTCGACCATAATGATTCCAAAGACAGAGTTTCATATTCAAAGTAACTTTGTCGAGCTGGCATAAAAAACCTTTGATCTTGACACAAAACAGTTATTTCATAAAATTTTTTAAATAACGTTCTCCAAATGTGCTTCTACGTTTCTCAAAAATTTTTGTTCTGAAAGAAAAAACAACTGAATAAATATGCTATTAAACTTTAACTTGATAAGCTCAAGCCATGTTGCTATCGTTCGTTTTGTTCTTTGCTTTTTGCTTATCACAGTTTTATTTTTCTTACTAAGCAAATTTCAATTCTGTCTATCATGATTATAAGATCGCTAAAAAAACAACTTCTATTTTAATTATCTAACCAAAGGTTATAAACGATATTGGCGAAAAGGAGTAAAAGAAGAACAAAACGAGTTTGATAAAAAAAGCATTCAGAAAAAGTTTGAAGACAAGAAAGTTAACTACTTTCAATGTCAGCTCATCATATCATTTAATCAACATGATGGATGAAATCTCTTCTTTCAATCAGAACCTTAGATTATTTGGATTACATTATCTGCTAGCTTCAACACAAATTATTAGTTTTAGCTTAAATAAAATAGACACTCATATTAGCAAAGACTACCACTTGGAAGAACATTGAACTCTTATTCCTTCCATTCTACTGACCTAGTGAGCTGAGTCTTATTTATAAACTGTTTGTTCTTTTTTGCTACGTTAAAAAAAGCATGTTACACGCCACTTTAACTCTGTTCAGTCCATTTCGGTTCGGTTTGGTTCCGTTCAGTTCAGTTGAGTTCAGTTCGTTAATCTCGTAGTTTTGCTCTTTGCGTCTTTTTCGTCGATTCTTTACCTAGTTACTTGCGCACATGTGCCAAAGTGTACATTTATGTATAGCCATAAAAAGTATTTTGTTTTTGACTTATCTTCTTCCTTATGTTATTTAAACACTACCCAATGAACAACAAGCAAAGGTTTCGTGAAAAGTGACCGTATTGCGAAAGTTTTCAGGTTGAGATGAATTGTTAAATACATATGTTTTTGGCCTTGCAGTTTCTTTGCGTTGTCTCAAAAACGATAGGATAGTATGTATATTTACTGCATGTTTATGTAAAACGAAACGAAAAATGAACGTGGTGCGAGACACGGTAAGCAATACATTTATCCACATAAAAAATATTGTTGCTCGTTTTTTCGCGACATTCAGCCCTTGTTTTTTTTAAGATCAAAGAACCAAAATTGATTGGAACCATACGTGAATTATTGAGCAGGCGAAACAAACGTGAAAGACAATTTTAATTGCTTTTAACCTAGGCTAGTGTTATGCCTTATCGTCGGCAAGCATTTCCAGCCCTTAGTTGTTCCTGTCCACATTTTCCACAATTAGTTGTGGATTTTTAGTTATAATTCTTAAATTTAGGAAAGACCAAATAAAGTGAAAAGCATGCCCGAGCCCGGATTCGAACCAGGGACCTCTAGGTTGATAGTCTCGCGCACTACCCACTAGACTACAAAGGCCTAAAAATTTTTACATAAACATGCAGTTAAGGTAACAAAATGTGGCTTTAATTGTTTTTAATTAAATTAAGATTAGAATATACCATAGCTAGTTATTTTTTCTTATCGAAGAAAAACACTTTTTTTTACGAAAAGATCATGTTTTTTATTTTTGCATATAATTTTCTCTCAAATAGTACAAACTGAGACTTTTTTCATTGTCTTTTGCATAATATAATTCAGGAAATTAAATAAATAAATATTATTTATTTCAAGGCCTGTTTTTAAAATTTCTTTTAACCCTCTGCATTTAACGTGCTCAAATTTTTTTTACTGATGTGGTGGTCTGACGGACACCTTTTTAAACTAAATTATTTTTTTGTAGATCTTTATTTGTAAAAGTGCATGAAGATAAATTCGTCAATCCGACGCTAACTTAGCGAAGACTCAAACCAATACTTTTGATTCGCAAAAAGTTAATCGCATTTAAGGTAATTAAAACATCTTTACAACGTTATATAGCTTTTAAGTGCACAATTAAGACTTTTTCCATAAACATTTTTTCATCTTCACTACTTTTAAAAAATTTTAATGACAAAAGTCTTAATTGTGCACTCAAAATTGTGTTAAATTCGAATCAAAAGTTAAACTCGTACTTTGCAAAAAGAACGAATTTTATTTCCTCCCAAAAGTTAAATTCGTACTGTGCAAGAAGAACGAATTGGATTTCCTACCAAAAGTTAAATTCATACTTTGCGAAAAGAATAATATGCCAAAGCTATACTAGAATCAAAAGTTAAACTCTTACTTTGTATATATAACAAATTTAATTTCCTCCCAAAAGTTAAATTCGTACTTTGCGAAAAGTACGAATTTAACTTTTTGCGGATCAAAAGTATTGGTTTGAGTCTTCGCTAAGTTAGCGTCGGATTGACGAATTTATCTTCACGTTCTTCTTTATTCAAGCATTTTTCTCATCTTTCTTTTGACTACTTTTATCTGATTTTTCATTTACATAATATAATAATGCTTCTCTTTTATATCGAAACTTAAGAGTTTGGTACGTAAGAAACATAATTTTATAGCTTGTATTCTTCAATAATTGTGGCTCTTTGTAAATACTTTTGATTTGTTTTCTATCTTTAATATCGTGTTTTTGTAGCTCACTGATTGTATCGGTTTTATTGTTGTTGTAGTTGTAGTTGTTTCAGTCTATTTAACTATAAAATTTGAATTGACTGCAATTATTTACGCATGCCTGCATGCATGCATAAAAATGTATGTAAACAATATATATTTTTTGTTTATTTTTTTTTCTCATATAACTAACTTTTGACTCTCTGTCACCAGTGTTGCCTCAATTGTAAGCGCCGATAAGAATGCACTTCTAATTGGCCATAACTAGAGTTTGTTTTTTTACTTCGAATGGATGAATGACTGAATGCTTCATGAACACGAGTTGAATAAACTTCAGGAACTGCATTGTATGTTGCTGTTGCTGTTGCTGCCGCCGCCTTTGTGTCTCATGTCATGCCATTTTTATCTAGTGAGAAATCAATGCAAGTTTGAGGTTATTATACGCAGTGCACATGCAAGGGAAATTTTTTATTTTATTTTTTAATTTATTTCATGCTTTCTATTAATCACTATCACTATCCATCGATCTAAAGTTGTAAAATATAAATAAAATTAATCATGTTTTCTTTAAATAATATTCGTAGAGTTCAAGTTGAAGCCTTTCTGTTCTAGTCAAACATTTATAGCTGAGATCATTCGAATTAATTTTAGTTTATTGGCAAAATAGTTTTGATTAAAAAAAGGCACTAACTATTTTTTCAACAAACAAGCACTTGAAAAATGTTCTCTCAAACTTTCTAGAATCTTGAAATTTAATGGTAATCCTTAAATATAAAATTCTCCTCAACGAGTGTATGTGACTGAACTCCTCATAAACGTTTGTCGATTTTAGGTAGGTAGTGCTGCGATCGGGTAAACACCCATAAACTCCAAAATGACTCATACGATTAGTATGTAATTATTTGATTTTGACTTAATTGTATTTTAATTTTAGAAGTTTGCATTTTTGATGAAAGGATTTTTCCATCAGTAGTCAGTGGCATGAATCAACTCTAGTATCAAACACTCCTTTGTAGTCCAAAATCCTTAGAGTACACGATTAATGAAACATATATCGCTGAAAAGGTGCTTTAATTACCTATCCAATGGTATGCAATATATATCCAGTTTGTATTTCTGATATTAGGACTTTTTTCATCAAAAGTTAATACCATGACCTCATTTCATACCAGGAGTTAAATGCGTACTTTGCAATAGACCGAATTTAAAATTCATGCCAAAAGTTTAATTCGTATTAAAAGTTAAATTCGTACTTGGCAAAATACTTTTTTTAATAAATATTATGGGTTTGAGTCTTCGCTAAATAAGCGTCGGATTTACGAATTTATCTTCGTGTACTATTGTTGCGTTAGGTTTTTTTTTCGTTTCACTGTCTTACTTTTCGCACATGAGCAAATAAAGAGGAACAAAAATTTTTTAACAAAACAAAAAAAAAACTAACTTCAAAACCACTACAAAGTAAAAAATAATTTTAAATTACTTTTCACAATTATTCTTGGTCAAATATGATAATTTATTTATATATAGTATTAAATTGCATATCTTATTATTATAAGTTTTTTCTATTTTATTTTATTATCATAAATATATTAATTTCTCCATGAATAAAAAAAAAATGAAAATAAAAAAAAAATTATAAAATAAACGCTCCGGCTTTAAAGGTTTTTTATTCATGGGGAAATTAATATACATATTTATGATAGTATTACAAAATAAAAAAAAATTTATAATAATAAAATTTCCAATTTAATACTATACATAAAAAATTATCAAATTTGACCAAGACTTTATGTAAAAAGTAATTTAAAATTATTTTTTACTTTTTAGTGGTTTTGAAGTTGGTTTTTTTTGTTAAAAAGTTTTTATTTCTTCTTTTTTAGAGATTATGATAACAATTTTTCCCATTCTTGTAACGAATTTTCGTACCCTAGTGTCAACATTAAGTGGGAAAAAGTATTTTTCTTATATTGCCACGCCCCTGTATCGAATAACGCCCACTTTTTTGACCATAATTTGTAATAATTGTCCCTACCCCTGTACCAATTTCCAGTACCCTTTTGCCAATATTAACTAAGATACAGTATTTTTCTTATATTGCCACGCCCTTTTGTCCAACAACGTTTACTTTCTTCACAGTACATTTTCATAATTATGCCTACCCCTGTACCTAATTTCAGTATCCTAGTGTCAATATTAATCGATTAACAGTTTTTCTCATATCGCCCTTTATCGCATAACGCCCTTTATCGAATAACGCCCACTTTTTGAACATAGCTTTTAATAATTGTGCCTACCCCTGTACTAAATTTCAGTACTATAGTGTTAATATTATTCATTATACCAAGTTTTTCTTATATTGCCACGCCCCTGTATCGAATACCGCCCACTTTTTAGACGGGGACCTCCGCGTCTAATCTCTCTATCTGTTGACAAAAAATTGTGGCCATCGGGCAAGTACTTTGGAAGTTATCGATGTACATACATTTAAAAAAAAAAAACCAACCAACTTGAGAACCTCCTCCTTTTTGAAGTCGGTTAAAAACTAGTGAATTTCTATTTTTAGTTAGCCGCTCACATTGAGCTCTCTTCTGAGCTAGAGAACTGATGGCTTACTCATTAGGAAAGTAAAAATTATGTCAAAATTTTATGAAAAAACATATGTTTTCGACATTAATTTTGTATCAAATGAACAGAGAATGTATGCAAAATGGTCGAATTTCGACCACTGGCGAACTTTAGTAAGGTCGAATTTCAGTAGTCGATGTCTCATAGAACATACTATTGACACTAACAAATTTTTCTCTATAAATAATAATATTAACGGCTTTTTGTAGAACATCATAGCAAAAAAAAAAACAATACTTACAGGCAAAAACCATTACCATCACCACTATCACAGTTTTCAATACAGCGTGAAGATATCGTAAATCTGACGCTCACTTGGCATAGACCTAAACCCATATTTGTTATCCAAAAGAATTGAAATTCTTCTTTTTTACGTACGAATTTAACTTTTAGTACGATTTTAAATTGGTATATCGAGCCGAAAGCGCTGGCAGCTAGCGCTCTTGTTTTCTTTTAATTATAATAATTAATTATTGTAATTACTATAATAAATAAATAAATAAATTCGTATAAATGTAAAGTTCGAATTTAATTTAAAAAAAAAACAAAAGTACTAATATAAAAAATACAAACATGGTACTGGACAGGTAATTGATGCATCTTTCTAAGGTTGCGGCCAGAGTTAACGCCAATTCAGAAAGGCTGGCAGGAGCAGGCAAACTGTGAACAAGCGAGATAAAAGTCAGCTCGACTTTATTTCTATCCCATTTCTTCGCAGGCTACTGCGTGCGCCTGTCTGCCTGCCTGTCTGAATCGGTTTCACTCTGGCCACAACCTAACGATATATGATTCATTTTTGGCCAAAAAAATTTTTGAAATGCAGTAAATTGGTACTAGAAAATTTTTTAAAATTATTGCCATTTTTCGGTATCGCATAGTCTTATCAGTAAATGTAAAACAAATTTTTAAAAGCATATGATCTTAACCTAAGACCGAAGGATCTTAGACCGAAATCTCTATTTGCAATATCCAAATTCTTACTCAGGGGTATGAAAGCAGTAGTAATTCAATGCCATTAATAGTAAGTTTTTTATTCTTTTCAGGTGAGTGCAAACGAAATCTTCCTTTACTACCGCTAAAGAAAAAAAATTCATTTTAATGGAATTGCTATAGGTAAGTCCTTAGTGAAATTTAACTTGATAGTAAATTTGTAAAATAGAACAAAATTTTTTGATAATTATTTTTCAATTTAAATTTAAAAAAAAAAATTAAAAACGTCATGTTTTCAAAAT
Organism: Dichetophora obliterata; assembly: GCA_963920525.1. Taxonomy (NCBI): domain Eukaryota; kingdom Metazoa; phylum Arthropoda; class Insecta; order Diptera; family Sciomyzidae; genus Dichetophora; species Dichetophora obliterata. The sequence goes on along the minus strand of OY986439.1, from coordinate 21,412,238 downwards.
TTTATTATTGATTATTGAATATTGTATTATATATATATATATATATTAGGGCGGGCCGATTTATTTTTCGACAATTTCCCTATAATTTCCGTATTCTATGGGTTATTCCATGAAAATTTGCCAAAGAAACCATACCTCTATCGTTAAAATCGAGTCCCCTAGATTGAGCCAAAAAAATGGCCATGAAAGTAATATTCTTGGACAAAATCATGAAAAAATGGAAACATGCTCCAAAATTTGGACAAAAATGCCCGTAACTTTTGAACCGTTGGACCAATGTTGGAGATTTTTTTTAGTAAATTGATCAAAATGAGCTCACCTTTCCAACGCGCCTACTGGCGATTAAACCCGATCGATAGTTTTTGAGGTATGGATGTGAACGTGTAGGCAATATTTCATACGAACGTCAATTTGGGAACAAATCTACCAACAAAAAGTAGGGGACTCGATTTTAACGATAGAGGTATTGTTTCCTTCTGCAAATTTTCATGGAATAACCCATAGAATACGGAAATCAAAGGGAAATTGGTGAATTTTTTCACTCCCTACAAATCGACCCGCCCTAATATTTATATATATAATGTGTATTATTATATAATACTATATTATTATATAGTAATATGTATTATCATATAATCATTATATAAAACAATATTCAAAGTTAATAATAAAATAATTAATAAAAAAATATATATATATATATATATTGGGATTCTTGTTATTGAAGGAAGTCACTTTAACCCTTAAAAATGGTTTTGAAACTTAAACTAGACAATATTCTGGCAGGTAGTAAAAACGGTATATTTAATGATTCCATTCATTTTTTTAAATTTTTATAAAGTTACTTAAATGGTTTTTTAAAATTCTTTGTAATTTCTTAAATTTTTTAATGTTATTCATTGTTATGTTACTTATTCATCTTATTTATAATTTAAAATTCTTAAAAATGCGGTGTATTAAAAAAGTGTTTTTATTGAGATTACCATTTTTTTTTTAGAATAATTACATTTTAAAAATTTCAGTGTCAAAAAAAATATATAATATATATATATATATATATGCCGGAAAACTTATAATTTTGTCGCTTAGAGCGTTATTTGCGGCGACGCTTCAATTGTAATATGATTAAGAAACAGTCAAAAAATTAAAACAAAAAAGATATATAAAAATTAAAAAAACAAAACAAAAAAACAAAACAAAAAAATAAAAAAAATCATAATTATAATTCCAATAAAAAAATCGAATTCTCTACAAAAACAGTTTTTGTTAATACACCGAATTTTTAAAAATTTCAAATTATAAATAAAATTAATAAATAACATTAAAAAGTTTAAATAAAAAATTTAAAAAATATCTAAAAGAATTTAAAAAAACAATTAGGTCACTTTACTAACTAACTATATTAAAATTTAAGAAAACGAATGGAAACATTAAATATATCGTTTTTACTATCTGCCAAGATATTGTCTAGTTTAAATTTCAAAACCATTTTTAATGGTTAAAGTGACTTCCTTAAAAAAAAAAGAATCCCATATATATATATATATATATTAGGGCGGGTCGATTTGTAGGGAGTGAAAAAATTCACCAATTTCCCTATGATTTCCGTATTCTATGGGTTATTCCATGAAAATTTGCCAAAGGAACCATACCTCTATCGTTAAAATCGAGTCCCCTACTTTTTGTTGGTAGATTTGTTCCCAAATTGACGTTCGTATGAAATATTACCTACACGTTCACCTCCATAACTCAAAAACTATCGATTGGGTTTAATCGCCAGTAGGCGCGTTAGAAAGGTGAGCTCATTTTGATCAATATACAAAATAAAACTTCCAAAATTGGTCCAACGGTTCAAAAGTTACGGGCATTTTTGTCCAAATTTTGGACCATTTTTCCATTTTTTTCATGATTTTGTCCAAGAATATTACTTTCATGGCCATTTTTTTGGCTCAATCAATTATTTAATTCAATTTACAATTCAAAACGAAGAGTTTAAGCCCAAATATATCGAATTCGGTTGATTAATTCATGCGATATTGCTAAAACAAAATAACAGATAAAACCAACTTTTTGATTTTTTTTCCCTTTGTGTGCACCCTGTGAAAAAATATGCCAATAATGTAAAGCGCAAATCAGTCCAGTCGTAACGTAAGGTTCGTAAGCTTCGTAAGTCAAAAAAATTTAGCCAAAAAAAATGGCCATGAAAGTAATATTCTTGAACAAAATCATGAAAAAAATGGAAAAATGGTCCAAAATTTGGACAAAAATGCCCGTAACTTTGAACGTGGATGTGAACGTGTAGGTAATATTTCATACGAACGTCAATTTGGGAACAAATCTACCAACAAAAAGTAGGGGACTCGATTTTAACGATAGAGGTATGGTTCCTTTGGCAAATTTTCATGGAATAACCCATAGAATACGGAAATCATAGGGAAATTGTCGAAAAATAAATCGACCCGCCCTAATATATATATATAATATTATATTCAAAGGTTAAAGTTAATTTCTCCAAAAATATAATCTTATAAAGATTAAAGTGATTTTATCAAAAAAAAAAGCTTTGAGAAAAAAATTTAAATAAATTACTGAAATATATTACATAAAAAAAATTTTGAGTTATGTTAGAAAAAAATGAAAATATATTACTGAAATGACTCCATTTCTGTCAAAAAAAAATTTTAATTTCCTAAAATACTTAACACTGTACTAAAACAAGCGTCTTAGTTTTGGGTGTAAATATTTTTCATGGTGCTCGTTTCATTCAGCCGCTTTAAATACGTTCTCGAAGTTTCAAGTAAGGTCGCATTAACAGCTTTAACCTTTAGAACATTCTTTACAAACATTTGTTTTTCTCTATTTTCTTGATATATTCATGTCTCTCAAAGAAGTTCCGCTGCATAGAAAGTTTGAAACGAAGTATTTTTTAAAGAAAGAATGTTTAAGCTTATCAACATTAGAATGTCTTAAAAAGCGCAAAACAAGGTTATATCTGCTTCACTTTACATTACATGAAGAATTGAAACAGAATCGGTTTTAAAAACGATATCGAAATGGTGTCATGAAACAGACTCGGTTTTGTTCTTCTCGAAGTAAGGCAAAATCGATTTCGAACATAAGCAAAACCGACAATTGAAACAGCTGTTTTGCCGGCGGATAGCAAATCTTTATTTCGCGCTTGATTCAACAAGTGGCTTGTGTTTTTTGGGTGAACCCTTGGACAGTTCCGAGCTAGCACAAACACTTATCAGCAATTCTGACAAATGTCTGCAGCTCGTTTTAAAACCGACAACCAAATCGATAAATTGGTTTCTGTGACACCTAATAGCGACAAAAACCAATTTAAAAAATGAAACTAGTTTCTAAATCGATAATCGGTTTCTATGACACCAAAACGAAATCTGTGTCGTCTTCAAAACCGATTCTGACAATTGTCGGTTTCCACATCACTCCCGATTTACATGTTAAACATATATCGAATTATTGTTTAAAATTTTTTCCAAGCATTTTTTCGAGCAAATGCAAATGTTTTTTTTCTGACATCATATTATTTCTCTTATGCATATTATTATTATAATTTCTCTACCTATCGTCGCTTAAGTTGTTCACAAAAATTTTAGAAGTTCATGCGCCATCAACTTCTACATTGGTTGTGCATGGGTTAAGCTGAGTGTGACGCAATTGAATTGCAGCTATTCATTAATAATTGATTCCGGTGCTCAACGCCGGAAAACACTAAACATTTTCGTTTAAAAATGTATTAAATAATAAAGTTAACTACGTGGAATTACGTTGTTGTTGTTACTTTTTTTATTCATTTAACTTTGTAACGTTTTTTTTTTGCTGTAAACAACACTTAATTCTTTTCCACTCTTTTACTTGCGACACTTTTACTTTTTACTCTTAACTTTTAACTGTGTTTTTATGCAACTTGGTCACTAAGGAATTCAAGAAACTTTAACTACTTTTGTTATGACTACTTTTAATTAGTTATAATTTAAACCCAGTTGCGACGCTGCAAATAATTTGTACCTACTTTTTTAAGATGTGTGGTGTTCGTATAAATTCAAAGTGCATTTACTTAAATACAAAAACAAAAAAGGGTATAAGTTTAGAAATCAAATAAATAACTAATAAAAAACATACATAAAAATGTGCTGGTCACACACATATGTTTATTTAAAAACTACTTATTCAGATTGTTTCTATGAAAGAAAAAAAAAAATTCAAATAAATATCTACACAAACACAATTAAACGAAAAAAAGCATGTCTGGAAAATTAAATTTGGCATGCTTTCAGAGCAACACTTGACTTAAATTTGGCTCATGATGCGCATTGTAACATACATAAATTGGTCTAAATAGCAAAATTTTGATTAAAAAACTAAATTCCACTTAATACAGTACTAAAAAAAATACACGCAATAACAACAATTTTATGGTAATCATTAAATTTCCGTTTTTTGTTGGCATTTGTTTTCAGTATTCAGTCTTTGGACAAGTTTTTTGCGAAGTAAGCCAAAAAAATTTATTGCAAAAAAAATTAAAAACAAACACACTATCACATACACACACCTACAAGCCATATTTGTCGGTAACATATATTAACCCGGTTTGGCACACAACTCACTGACTGACAGGCAGACAGACAGACTAACTAGCTAGCCAGCCGTTGGTCATTGACACGCTTCACATTGGTGAGCTTTTGATGATGAGCGATTTTTTACGGTTAAATACAGCAGGGAACTCTATTCAACAATGTTTTTGTTATTGTTGTTGTTGTCAAAGTCCAAAGTCAGGGCTGTGCTGATACTTCCCTCGACTTTAATATTCACAAAAAACTTTCATGTAAATTAAAATATATACGAAATATCTATATCAGTTTAGTATCCATGAATGACAATATGCTTTGCACTTGTTCTGCTAGAACAACAGGTATTTTTGGAGTTGTTCTTTATTTGCTTTTTTATATAATGTGTTTTATCGCCTGTAGCTGTATTTAGTGTGCGGGTATTTTTTGTAATTTTTAACGTTAATTGCATTTTGATGAGCTCTGTTCTTTGGTTTTTTTCTTATTTTTATTTTTTACATTGTTTTTTACTTATGGTTAAGTATGTTGTTTTGCCCACACTGCTGTAATGGGTTAAGATGAGCGTATAATCTTCATTGACTTGTGTTTGTCATCAGAAATTACCCAGCAAACCGAAAGTATACAGACTAAGAACCACAAGCGATGATTCAGCAAAAAGTGATGATTTTGCGAACGTTTTCAGGTCGATATTTTTGTATTTGTATTTGGGTTATATTGTTGACAAATCAGATTAATAGCCCTATTACGGTTCACAACACAACAGTAATTGCTGTCTTCAATGTGTAAATTTCTATTACGGTAGACAACAAAGCAACTGAATACATTCCACTGTCGTCTGTCAATAATGCTGTGTCTTCAATACACTTACTACGCAACACGGCAATTGTGCTTTATTGTCTTGTTATCTGCCAAATTTTGAAGACAGCTTATTTGGTGTTGTGTTGAAGAAACGAAATAGATTAAAAATGAAAATTTTATTTAAAATTGCGTTTTTCTTTATTAATTATGAAAATTTCACAGAAAATTGATAATACGTCTAATTGTGAACAGAATTATATTGAATTTAGCAATTGAATTCGAAATTGTTTGTTTGTTTACTTTTTATTTTGACAGTGACCAGTTCACAATTGCATCAAAACGTACTAATTAGATTACGTTTTTATTTTGAGAGTAAGAACATTTCTGCGATGCTACCTTTTTATTATTTTGGAATATTTATGATAGAAAGAAGTGCTATTTTATTTTATTAGTTAAGAAATGCCGGGAGAGGGGTTTTAAACTAAAAACAAAATGTATTTTAAATTTGCCATAATTCTTAAATTATAGTTATGCTATTGGCATCAGAGAACTGCACAAGCCTACTTGAAGTTTATTTCAAGTACTTGCTTGAAATACAAGTTCAAGCTAGCTTGAGCTTGATAATTTTGAATCAAGTATAGCTTGTAATTGAATATAAATAAGCCCACGACAGCTTGCGAGTTGCAAGTATGCTAGCTTACAAGCGAACGGCACGAAGTTTCAAGTACAGGAAAGCTTGATGCCTTCGGCAAAAAGCTTGAAAAGCTTGAAAATACTATAATTGAAGCAAGTATCCAAAAAATTCAATGAGCTTGTTTAGAGAGAGCTTAAGCGTAATAGGACTTTTAAGGATTCTATGAACTACGTGGTTGGAAGTTTTAGGGGTAAATGATTTCGAAAATGATGTCAAACTTTAAAATTTAAGATGGCGGATAGAGTTGCCACCTAGATTTTTTTATTTTTGCGAATTCTTGTAATTTTGAAATTCTGACAACGGATTTGATTTCGAATATAATGTCAGTTTTAAAATTTAAGATGGAGGTTAGGGTTGACACCTAAATTTTTACCACAGTATTGCCACCTAATAAAATGTATTTTTAAGAGTTTTAAACATCATTTATCAGTTTTAAGGGTCGCTGATTTCGAATCTAAAGTCAGAATTTTAAAATTCAAGACGGTGGATAGGGTTGCCACCTTCATTTTTTGCATTTTTATGAATTCGGGGCTGGCAAAAAAAAAATTATTCACCAAAAAGGGGTCGCTGAATCCGAATCCGTTGTCAGAATTTCCAAATTATAAAATTTTTAAATAATAGGGTTGCCACCTAATAATATGTCTTTTGATATGTCCTTTACTTGAAACTTCGTGCCGTTCGCTTGTAAGCTAGCATACTTGCAAGTCGCAAGTTGTCGTGGGCTTATTTATATTCAATTACAAGCTATAATTGATTCAAAATTATCAAGCTCAAGCTAGCTTGAACTTGTATTTCAAGCAAGTACTTGAAATAGACTTCAAGTAGGCTTGTGCAGTTCTCTGGTTGCTACTATAAAAAGGGTCCGTGTTCCCGGCCAAAAGGAGGGGAAGCGGGATTTTTTTTCAACACCATTATAATCTTAGTAAAAAATGCTTCTTTGTACTTAAAAACATTTTAAAATCCAGCTATTTCATTATACTAGATTTAATCCTATTTTTTAACGCCAGTTGAAATTAACGGGTTTAAATATGGGCTCACAATATTTCCTTTTCCTATCGCAAACAAATTCTTATCAAGAGAGTACTTTTTGCTATTTAAAAAATACTTTTTTAAGAGTACTTTTCTCCGAAGCAACCCTGGACCAGTCAAGCAACGAATTCTACATACGTTCCACAATCAAACGTGACAACAACGTATTGTTGTGAACCATAATAGTTCGAAACTGTTGTGTCTTCTTGACTGTTGTGTCTACTCGTAAGAAGACACAGCAGTTTATTGTTGTGAACCGTAATAAGCCTATAATTTTTTTGAATGCCACATAGATGACGGAAATTACAACATTATATATTATAAAACCGACTAAAACTAACTTAAACTAACATCAAAATTTATGTTGTACATTAGACCGGATCGCTTTTGTATAATCAGGCGTTCGGGGTCTCAAAACTTAGAGGAACTCATAAAAACGATTTCTGAATACTATTTTTTCAAATCGGAGAAAATTTATCGGAGCGTTTTTGATTCTCCTGAAGGTCCTTTTTGTTGAAAAAAAAAATAAAAATTCCTTACTTATACCAACATTTAGGCAAAAATTTTTTTAACTTATGCTTTATTATAACTCTTATTGAATTCCAAACATAAATTTTTTTGCTATTTTTAAAAATACATTTTGTCAAAACCTTTGTAAAAGACACATTTTCCATTAGATTTACGTAAAATTGATCTTGTTGGAAAGGAATTTTTGCAATTGCAATTCCACTCGATTGAGTTCGCGCAAATATTCGCAAAATTTCAATTCTGATTCTGAAAGTTAAAATGCCTCCTTTATTTAATATATAAGCTTTTTTAAAAAATTATAGTCAATTCACATTTAAAACTCAGCATGTACATGAAAAATTCCGTATCATGAGAACTTTTTTAAAAAATAAATACAAAATATTTTTTACACCACTTTTCTTTTTAATATATAGATAAATGTTCGACGTTTAATGCTCCATTTAAAAAATATAGTATTTTCTTGTTATTTTACGAAAAACAATTGATTAAAAATGTTAAAAAATCAGTTTTCACCACTTTGCACAAAAATACAAACAATGAGTGAACTATTACAGCGTGCAGTTGCATTAATAAAGAAATAAAAAGAACAAAACTTAACATAGTAATGCGGATATATATCTGCTTTAACTCGGTACCTAACATTATTGTCAAAACTTTGTTTGATTTTTTGAATTAATCCTCGATTTCAGTACCTTCTAATCCAGTGTGCGACGTCAGAATTTATGTATGTACGTTAGAGTGGGGCGATTAGTATGGAAGGAAAAAAGTGTTAATGGGCGCTTCGCGTTTCTGATTCTTGGGATTGTACTGAGCAAAAAAGTCCACTAGACCGACCATACGTCTACGGTGAAAATCGAGCTTGCAGATTTTGACTTGCAGTTTTTTCTCAGACTTTTGTCACTTTTTTTTTGGATATTTTGGCCTATAACAGCCAAACCATTGAGATTTTTGTCTTAGTATTGGATCGAAAATCTCAATGGTCCAAATAAAAAATCCAAAAAATATCCAAAAAAAAAAAACGTGACAAGAGTCTGAGAAAAAACTGCAAGTCAAAATCTGGAAGCTCGATTTTCACCGTAGATGTATGGTCTACTGGACTTTTTTGCTCAGTACAATCCCAAGAATCAGAAACGCGAAGCGCCCATTTTGATGTTCATATCGCCCCACCCTAATGTACGTATACATGGCTGAAAAAGCTCTTAGCCCGAGAGCTCATTTTGAGCATCACTGCTTTAAATTGAATTTAAACCATAGGGTGTTACACATTTTAAAAAACTAATATTAAAGTAACATGAATCTTACAGTTTTATTTTGTTTTTAGTTTTTTCTTTTCTATCTTACTTGTTTTATGTTTTTAAACTGTATAATCTATTTCCTAAGATATAACTTATTAATATCTAAACATAAAATGTTAGATTTATTATTTTTTTAATACAAAAAAAAAGCAACATACTTAAGACAATAAGATAAACCGAATATTTATGTTACTCACTGTACATTCCTGATAAGCATCACCACCTATGTCGATTTAGCCATGTCCGTCTGTTCGTCCAACTGTTTAAAATTATAGCCTCAATCTTAAAGCTATCATTATAATAGTCAATTAAGGTCAAGTTCGAAAAGAAATAGAGGTTAAGTTCGAAGATGAGCCAAATCGGATGATAAGTACGCCTACCTCCCATACAAAGTATCGTCATCAAAACGAAAAAATCTGTGTAAATTACACAAAAAGTATTGTGTTGACTTCAAACTTCGCACATTAGCATTAGTGATTCATAATATCAATCACGACATTGAAGTTAAGTAAAATCGAATAAAAACCATCAAACTCCCATACAACGTGTCGCACTAGAAACGAGAATGTTTCTTAAAACTCCACAGAATTAAATATTATGACTTTGAATTTTTACACATAAGCTTTAATTTTCCATTTTTACTTTGAGTATAAAAGAGTAAATCGATTGAAAAGAACGCGCCTACCTCCCCTACAAAGTGTCGTCACAAAAACAGAAAAATCCACAAAAATTAATGTAAAGATTTAAAATTTTGCACATAAGCTTTGATTTATAATATCAATCTTGACTTTGAAATTTAGTAAAATAGAATAAAAACCACGGCTACCTCCCATACAAACTGTGGCCATATGGGAAGAAACGGCAAAATTTCTTGGAATAATTTATTTGTATGACTTTATTGTATGACTACATAATTTAATTGTATGACTTTGCAATGTGCACATACGCTTTAATATTAAATTTTTACTCTAGGTATAAATTTGAAAAAAATCAAAAGGAAAGTACGTAAGTAAGTATGGAGGTAGCCATACAAACTGTCGTCATCAAAACGGGAAAAATATCTTTCTGTAAATTCCCCAAAAATGAATGTAATGATTTGCAATTTTGAACACAAGCTTGTATTCCTAACATCAATCCCGACTTTTAAATTAAGTAAAATCGAATAAAGGCAACGGCTACCTCCAATATACAAAGGTGTCGTTATAAAAACGATAACATGTTTTAAAATTAAAAAAAAAAAATAATTTTATGACTTTAAATTTTGCCGTTAACTTCCCAGTGAACCAAAACTACCGTTTTCGAATTCATTTATGAACCTTTTCGGGTAGAAACATTCATTTTCGGCACTCATAAATAAATCATTCGTCGGACTAAAATGCGTCTCAAAAATGAACCTTATTTTGTTCGGAAATGAGTTAAAAAAGAACCATAAATTGTACTTTTTTTGTTCAGAAATGTGTTAAAAAAAAGTATAATAAAGAAGTTATTTTCCGGCACCTTTTTTGAATCTATCGTCGGACGAAAATGCCTCTCAGAAACGAACCTTATTTGCTTCGCAAATAAGTTAAAAAATGAACCATAGAAAAGTTATTTTTCGGCACTCGGAAATTAAACCTTTTTGAATCAATCGCCGGATAAAAATGCCTCTCAAAAACGAACTTTTTTTTCTTCGGAAATGAGTTAAAAAATTATCAATAGAAACTCATAGAAATGAACAAAAATGGTTCATTTTTGAGGAATTTTTAGCTTATAAAATGATTTTTTTTCGAGTCAAAATAAGTTTCTTATGAATTTTGCAAAAGAAGTAAATTTTTTAATTATGGGAAAAAATTTCACGAATTTAATCTTCTATAGCAAGCACTTTTAAGCGACAAAATAAAAAAAAAAATCTATCCAAAAACGTTCGCATAACTCTCACCTTACGCAAAACGTTCGCTTATGGTTCAGCGGGTTTAATTTTCCATTTTCGCTCTGAGTATGTAAGAGCAAAATTGATTGGAAAAAATGAGCCTACCTCCCATACAAAGTGTCATCATCGAAACGGAAAAATCTTATCTTTATATTCTACAAAAATTAATGTAATGATTTGAAATTTTGCACGTAAGCTCTGATTTATAACATCAATCCTGGCTTTGAATTATTAAATCGAAAAAAACCATAGCTACCTCCCATACAAAGTGTCGCCATGAAAGTGATTATATCTTATATATTAATAGGCAAACATCAAATGTCGTACACTTTTTCGATATTAATTTTAGAATAAAGGCAATGAAACTTATATCATTCGAAAGGTACTGTGCCCTTTATGTGTAGAATCATTTTAAATTTTAAATTTATGATCTCTGACCCGAAATGTTGACGTTTGTATTATTTTTCATAAGGAATCTCAGGGCTAAGAAGAGGTAGAATAGTGAATGAGGTATCAAATGAAAGATCCGGCTGCACAGTATGATTACATTTTAGATTGGTGACCTTCGACCAGCAATATGAGCGTAAACACAGAGCATTTATTAAATAAAAGCTAAACTATAACAGATGGAAGAATATAATGTAAGTGGAAATTTTAGACATTGATAAGGTGTGCAAAAAATACTTCCAACATTTTGCGCCATCTCTTACGGATACCCTACAAAAGGCATTTTTTAATGTTAAAAAATTGATTATATATTGTCATGGTGAATTTCTTACAAATAGCAAATTATGAAAAATTTAGGTTATTTTGACATGAAAATTATTGTGATAGCTCGAAAACTATAGATTTTTGGTTCAGAAATATAACGTTATACAAAAGCTTTTTTGGTTATATTTTTCTCAGATAATATGTTAAAAAAAGTTCGCGTTATAATGACATCAAAACTATTGAGATATCTCAAAAAATGTAGATTTTCTCAGTACAACTTATTTCCTTGAAGCAGGGAATCGCCTCAGAATGAAAAAAAAAAAATTGAAATTTCAAGTTTTGATTTTGCAAGCAAATATCTTGGCCATTTTTTAATCGATTGTCATCAAATTTTCTTTGGCTTAAAGATCAATTAATTAACTTTGGAAAAATAAGAAAAGATTTACCGTTATCTCACCAATTCAATGTTTTATGTGGTTTTAAAAATACCTCTAAAATATACAGTTTTGCTCAAAAAATAGGCCAAACGTTTTGTTGTTGTAATTTTTTTTTCTTATAAAATTTTCTTTTTTCACACTCTTTCATACGACATATCATTAATTAGCAAAAATTGCTTCATTTTGACACATAATGCAAAAAACAGTTTCTCGTTCGAAAATCATGAGTTACCCCCTATGATTTTTTTGATGAAAATGAAATTTTTCAAATGTTGTTTTTATATTTTCTACAAAGCTCTATAGCTTAAAAAATAATTTCTGTGAAAAAAATTTTCATGTATTTCAAACCACAAAAGTTATGTACACAAATCTATGTTTTAAGCCATTTCGTTATTTCTCCTAATAGGCGTAGGAGGAACAGTTCTTCCGTGTTTCTCAACCGATTTTGATAATTTTTTTAAATAAATTAGAGTAGGAAGAAGAACTTCACTGAACAGTTATGTAACCTTTGACCTGAAATATGAGTATTGAAAGAATATTTAGGAAGTAAAATCTAAATTATAAGAAATGGAAGAACATGGCGTAGGAAGAAATTTTAGATATTAATAATATGTAGGAAAAATATTTTTCGCTATCTCTTACGGATACCCTACAATAAGTATTTTTTTATAGTAAATTTTTTTTTGATTTCACAAATAGTAAACTCTGAAAAATTTTGATATGAAAGTTATGACGATATCTCGAAAACTGTTGCTTTTTCTCGAAACTTAAGATTTTCTTAGTACAACAAAAAACGATAGAAATTTCAGAAAATTTTGTAAATTCGAAAGGAAAGAACGACTACCTCTCATACAAAATGGCTTAATATCAAATTAGCAAATCCTTTATAAACTTCGCACAAACTATTCAATTGACTTGATTTTTTTTACATATCACCTTAGCTATTTAAGCAAATTCTGAACCTAGAATTTCGTAATATTTTATGTAAACAACACCTAGCACGAGTAAGCAATGCGTAACAGTTGTGATGATTTCTTAAAAAACTTCACACTTAAATTAAATGGGCTTAGTATCAAAATTTCGAAAAAATACCCCTATAAAGTGATGCAGCACAAATATGATATTTTTTAACTTTTTGCATAAAAATCGGCCCAGTATTTTTGGAGTTTACCTGGAACAAAACATGCTCACTTAAATTTTAAATAATAGTAAAGATATCTCGGCGTTTCGAAAAAACTTTTCTACCCGAAAAGCTTCATAAATAAATTTAAAAAGGATAGTTTTGGTTCACTGGGTTCCTACTAGGGATGGCAATTTTTGGAGTTTTTCCGATCCCGGGATATTCGGGATCTGAAAATTCAATTCCGGGATCGTCCCGAAATTCAAGAAGTTTTTATTTCGTTATTTTTTTGTTGCAAAAAGTGCAACACATTCACTTCTATTCTTTTATAGTAAATACTCTGTATTAAATTGATATAACAAAGAAGCACAATTTGTACCAATTCAACAAAAAAAAAAAAAACCAAACATAAAATTTGACCAATCATATATCTTCAGTAATTTATAACATAGTTTTTGTAATACATGCACAAATACATATTTTCGGTTTAAGCTTAGTATGCTGTAGAGGCGAAAACAAATCTTCCGTAAGAAATGCATCGCATTTTTGACAGCGAAAAGGTAGCGAAATTTTTTTTGTTGGTTAGTACGCTGTTGAACCGAAAAAAATTGTTCAATGCAGCCAAGTTCACAACCATGATTGGAGAGTTAAAATGTCAAAATTTCGCTGCCTTTTGTATGGCCGCACATTGAATTGGCGTGAAAATTTGACATTCAACAATAACGTTCAACTAACACTTTCAACAAACACTTTATGGTAAGTATGTGTTAGTGTTTAGTCTACACTAAAATTTTGCGTGTAGAATTAAATGCCTAAAAATTTTTGTTCCTACAGCATACTTAGCTTTAGCAGTAACTGCTTAAATAAAATTATTTTAAATCAGTATTTAAACAGCAATTGCTTTAAAATTAAATTTCTTTTAGATTGATTATTGCTCAATTATCCTTCAATAAATCAATTCCGCTTATAATAAAGATTCTACAGCGCTTAAAACCTGGTGCGCCAGAGTAAATTTAACTAAGAAGAGTAACTTTAAGCACGATTTTACTTGGAACATACTTTTTCGAAACTGGCTACACTACTGAAAACAAACTAATCGACCAATGAAAATTTATTTTAATCTGTTCCTATTATAATTCTACACATCTTTTACCAAAATGAGCGTCTTTGGAAAATTTTTCTTGGTTTTACACGCAACAAGATGGTCGAATATAATAAGTTTTCCACTTTTTTTCCACGCTTCGTAATTTTCTTAATTTTCCATTTTGGTAAAAGATGTGCATTCAAGAGTCTTTCTTTGAAAAATATTTAATTTTCAGGCGATCAGCGTGATGATGTAAAATTAACATGCAAATTAAATTTTTTCTGTATGTAATAAAATTTTTTAGAAAACATCTTTTAAAATATGCCTTAATTTTAACCGCTTTGACCTAAAACCTCCCTTTGATTATATGCTATAGCACATTCAAATTAAAATAAAAAAGTCAATACATTTAAGTAAAAAATAAATACAATACTCTTTCTATTTAGAGCTTAGTAAAAATATTCCTTATTTTGATCAAAACACGATATTTATAAAATTAAAGCATTAACGGTTTTATCCCCTAACTTAGACCTTAATTTATTGCATATAAGACCTACAGAGAAGAAGCACCGCTCTGCCTCAACGCTTGTTAGTTTGATCGTTGATCGTTGAAAGGGGGATATATGAGCTGTTCAGAGCACAAGTGGCGTAAGTCCATTTTTTAGGGAAATTGAGTTAAGTACGTAGAAGTGAAGAGGAAAATGTAACCTATTTATGAGTACGGGCTAGAAACTCCTAGCTTACGTTATCTCTGAACAAAATGCAATACTTTGTTATTGCTCTGACAAATACCATTATTTTCTCAGAGCACAAGTGGCGTAAGTCCATTTTTGGTAGTTTTGAGAAAATTGAACGTTTAGAAAAATTCTTAAATGAATTCTAAGTATGAAGAACTAAGTATGCAAGAACTATTAATTAAGTATGAAGAACTCAGTTTTGCTTATAAGCTTGGTCAAGAGCATAATTGGAGCTATCCATATCGTAAAAAATAAACTAAATAATACACAAAAACGATGCAGAATATTGCATATTAGTAAAAAAATTTGGAATTGCGCCACTGAAAATTATTTTAAATTTCTCGTTTCCGCTGTAGAAATCTAATAGGAGATATTTTTCAAAAACTTTTTGATAGGAATGGCAGCATTTTTACCTAGAAGTTGGACAAAACCACCCCTTAGCGATTATTTGCATTGTTAATGGAGATATAAAATGAATGGACTTACGCCACTTGTCCTCTGAAAATTTTTTAAAATTCCTCCTTTCCGCTGTAAAAATGTAATGGAAAATATTTTTAAGGATTTTTTGGTAAGGATTGACAGAATTTAGTTTCAGAAGTGCGATTAAAACATCCCTTTGTGATTTTCTGAATAATTGAGGAGGCCAGAATGCATTTATTCTTATTAAAGTTAAAGTCTTATTAAACAGCTGAAAATAAACACAATTGTTTCTATTTAGTAGGAATGTAATAATATGTAATATTTATTAATATATTAAAAAATGTAATCAAAAATCTTTACAAATATAAGTTTTCATAGTTATCGTTATCTTTTTTTATCGTTATCGTTATTTGGACCAATGGTAAATTTTCGAAAAGGTATATATCAAAACTCCCTTTATAATGAAGATAATCGCTAAGGGATGATTTTGTCCAACTTCTTTGTAACAAATATTAAAAAATTTAGTCCATTACATTTTTACAGTGGAAAAGGGTAATTTTAAAAAATTTTCAGAGGACAAGTGGCGTAAGTCCATTCATTTTATATCTCCCTTAACTTCTCCCTTATCTCCCTTAACTTCTATGAAAAAATGCTGTCATTCCTCATCAAAAAATTCTTAAAAATATTTTCCATTACATTTTTACAGCGGAAAAGATAAATTTTTAAAAATTTTCAGAGGACAAGTGGCGTAAGTCCATTCATTTTATATCTCCCTTAATAATGGAGATAATCGCTAATGGGTAGTTTTGTCCAACTTCTATGAAAAAATGCTTTCATTCTTCATCAAAAAATTCATAAAAATATTGTCCATTAAATTTTTACAGCAGAAAGGAGGAATTTTAAAAAATTTTCAGAGGACAAGTGGCGTAAGTCCATTCATTTTATATCTCCCTTAATAATGGAGATAATCGCTAATAAGTAGTTTTGTCCAACTTCTATGAAAAAATGCTGTCATTCCTCATCAAAAAATTCTTAAAAATATTTTCCATTACATTTTTACAGCGGAAAAGAGAAATTTTTAAAAATTTTCAGAGGACAAGTAGCGTAAGTCCATTCATTTTATATCTCCCTTAATAATGGAGATAATCGCTAATGGGTAGTTTTGTCCAACTTCTATGAAAAAATGCTTTCATTCTTCATCAAAAAATTCATAAAAATATTGTCCATTAAATTTTTACAGCAGAAAGGAGGAATTTTAAAAAATTTTCAGAGGACAAGTGGCGTAAGTCCATTCATTTTATATCTCCCTTAACAATGGAGATAATCGCTAATGGGTAGTTTTGTCCAACTTCTATGAAAAAATGCTGTCATTCTTCATCAAAAAATTCCAAAAAATATTTTCCATTACATTTTTACAGCGGAAAAGACAAATTTTTAAAAATTTTCAGAGGACAAGTGGCGTAAGTCCATTAATTTTATATCTCCCTTAATAATGGAGATAGTCGCTAATGGGTAGTTTTGTCCAACTTCTATGAAAAAATGCTGTCATTCTTCATCAAAAAATTCCTAAAAATATTTTCCATTACATTTTTACAGCGGAAAAGATAAATTTTTAAAAATTTTCAGAGGACAAGTGGCGTAAGTCCATTCATTTTATATCTACCTTAATAATGCAAATAATCGCTAAGGGGTGGTTTTGTCCAACTTCTAGGTAAAAATGCTGCCATTCCTTATCAAAAAGTTTTTGAAAAATATCTCCTTTTAGATTTCTACAGCGGAAACGAGAAATTTAAAATAATTTTCAGTGGCGCAATTCCAAATTTTTTTACAAATATGCAATATTCTGCACCATTTTTATGTTCTATTTAGTTTATTTTGTACGATATGGATAGCTCCATTTATGCTCTTGACCTAGCTTATAAGCAAAACTGAGTTCTTTATTCTTGGAATTTATTATAAGAATTTTTCTAAATGTTCAATTTTCTCAAAACTACCAAAAATGGACTTACGCCACTTGTGCTCTGAACAGCTCATATGTGATGGTAGTTTGAAAAATTTTAGATTTAATTAGATTTTAGAAAAATTAGATATTAAAAAAATTGTTTTCAACAATCCCGGGATTCGAATCGAATAATCCCGGGATATTCGGGTCTTAAAAAACATCGGGATCCCGGGATTTCGGGATCCCGGGATTGCCATCCCTAGTTCTTATCTAAAATTTGCAAGGCGGTTTTTTATCGTTCTGGCAATCAATCAATCAAACAAAAATTTTGCCCAAAATGAACTTTTCAGCATCTGTCTCATAGTTTAAAAGTCTTTTTTTTTTAATTTAAGTGTGCGTGGTATTTCATTTGTAAGCATAATTGGTTTTTTTCTAAGCTTGTCTCTCAATTCGTGTTCTTATGTTCTTTAGTTTTTATATGAATTTTTTGACAAATGATGATAGATACGAGTTAATCAACTATAATTAAAATTTAACAAACATTAACCAGTTTACATTTTGATTAAATTTAGTGAAAGTATTTTAATGAAATGAATACTCCGAAATCAGTGTAGTACTTTTTTTTTCTTAAACTAAAATTTTGTAATAACTAATATTATAAAATGAAAAATTCTAATTAGTAAAACTTTTAAGCCTTCAATTATTGCTTTGTTTCACACTATTTTTCTGCATCTTAGAGAAGATATCATCTTCATATAAACAAGAGCTACTAATTGTGCATTCGTTGTTGTTGTTGAAGACTCATAAACTTTGTCGTCACGTCTATTTGTCCCGCTGTTTTCACCACATAAAACATCGTCTTAATGAATGCTAAATAATTTTTTTTGCCCATTCCTACTTCGCCATACATTTACACATATTTATTTGCATCATTTTTATAGCTGCACGTTATGCTCTAGTTTTGGTGTTTTTTTTGTTGTTGCTTTTTTAGCCTCATTTTTGTTTTCAATGCTTTTCTTTGTACTCGACTTTACATCATACTGCCCGTTTTTGTTTCTAGTTTTATTTTCTTAATATTAAATTGTTTCAATCTTAATTGAGCTTCGGTGACGAGTTGATTAATTGAACATTCTTCGTTATAAATTGTTGAAAAAAATGCATATTTTTTGCAATGGAAAATTATAAGAATTTTTAGTTTGTTTTTTAATAGTTTTATTATGTTTTGAGTTTTGACTTTTGTTTCAAAAAATCTGTTTAAGAACTCACATTTCTTCGCTGCAATTAAATTACTCATTTAGACCTTGTTTGCTTTGGCCTCGATTTTTTTGCAACAATTCATCAACAATTTTTTTGTTGCATATTTATTTTGCACCAAAAAACGTCAATGGGTTAAACTTTACTGCAGAATTTATCTCCAAACTTGAGTTTTGCTAACAAAAATTTATGCTTACAAAGTTGTTCTTGAGCTGATAGAAGGTAATGAAAGCTTTTCACCCAAAGTAACTTCTTCGGCCTTGAAAAGCTTTGCTGAAGCAAATGTCTTTCTTGTTGAGAATTTTTACCTTTGCTTACGCACATGCACAAAGCTTTTGTTTCATTACCAGTTATTCCGAATGAAATTGATACTATAACAGTTGAAGCACTTTGATTCTCCTAGAGCGAAGAGCGAAAGCTTTAAGAAATGAATACCGCAAAGTTACTATATATATTGTTGCCTCCCACTTTGAGTGGTGGTGCTCATTCAATTTCGAAATTGGGGTAGTGGCCGAAATGATGAAAGCTTGCGTTGTATTTTTGTTTACAAACATCGTTTGGTTGCGTGGATAGCTTCGTTTTCGTTTTGATGTGCTTCTCAACGAAATAGTCTTTAGTGTTTATTCCGCACTTTGCTGTGAGACCAAAAGAAAGCTTGGCTGTTTACTCTGATATAAATAACGCCAGTGTAGCAGGAACGTAGCCAGAATTTTCTAGGAAGGGGGAAGGTAGACTTTTTAATAAAAAAAATTATTGGTACCGATATGATATTTATAGTATGGATATTTCATAGATGGGCATAATGCATTCAAAATATTATTAGTGTACTATGCGGTTAGTGGTAATGGAAATTGAATTCAATTCGAATGGAATTGAGTTGAATTGGAAATTGAGTGGAAGAAATTTACATACCACTAAAATTTCAAAAAATGCCCACTAGTACAAAATTTTTCAAGTATCAAATTCTATTAGTGAAGTGCTTTTCAATTAAAAATTTGCTAATCAAGGAAACTCATTGATTGAAAGGTTAACTAAAATATACAATATACGAGGTGTGTTCAAAAAGTACCCAGAATTTTTAAATTTCGTGGTTCTGGAGAGTCCGATTGTCAAAAATTTTTTTTTGAGTTGGTATACATGCCCCTAAAGTATGATGAAATTTTCCGCTATATTCACTGTTTACTTTGTCTGTGGTAGTCGCTAAGGTTCGACGTGTTTTTATGAGCTCGGTGATTTTTGCTTGTTTAAACAATGGAAGAATTGAAAAGTCAAAGAATTTGTATTAAATTTTGCGTAAAAAATGAAAGGGTCATAACTGGTGATGAAACATGGGTGTACGGTTATGATGTCGAAACCAAAGCACAATCGTCCACCTGGAAGCATCCAACGTCACCAAGAGCGGAAAAAGCACGTTAAGTTTGATCAAATGTCAAGGTTTTGCTTACTGTTTTCTTCGATTATAATGGCATAGTGCATCAAGAGTTCTTACCACAAGGTGTTACGGTTAATAAGGAGTATTTCCTTGAAGTTATGCGTCGTTTGCGTGAAGCAATCCGAAAAAACGCTCCGATATTATGGAAAAACAATTCATGGCTTTTGCACCACGATAACGCACCTGCTCACTCGTCGTTGCTTGTTCGTAATTTTTTGGCCAAAAACAATACCGTAGTCATGCCCCAACCTCTATATTCACCAGATATGGCTCCGTGTGCCTTTTTCTTGTTCCCAAAAATGAAGAGACCTATGAAAGGACGG
Organism: Dichetophora obliterata; assembly: GCA_963920525.1. NCBI lineage: Eukaryota > Metazoa > Arthropoda > Insecta > Diptera > Sciomyzidae > Dichetophora > Dichetophora obliterata. The sequence continues at coordinate 21,391,933 of OY986439.1, read as the reverse complement.
CGTTTTTCCTCGATTGAAGAAATAAAGGCCGAATCGCTGAGAGTGCTCAAGGACATATCAAAAAGTGAATATCAAAAGTGCTTCGAAGATGGGAAAAACGCTGGCATAAGTGTATTATATCTGGGGGGGAATACTTTGAAGGGGACCACATTGATGTAGACGAATAAATAAATATTTTTTTGAAAAAACGAAAATTCCGAGTACTTTTTGAACACACCTCGTATAACAAAAATGAAAAATATTGCCTGAGGAAATCTGTGTAATCAAAAACAAATTTTGATAGTACAGGGTTGCCAATATTCGAAGCGCCCATCTGGCAACACTGTAACTTTCCGCAGTGATGCCAAATCGACTAATGACATACCGCGTTTGAAGCGTCATTCCAAGCAAATGTTTACAATGGAACAGTACACGCCACGCGAACGCTCTAAAATTGTTGAAATTTACATTCAACAAAACAAGTCAATAGTGAAAACTCAACGTGCTTTCAAAAAAATAAATAAAGTGAAAAGTGCGCCTTCCAAGAAAACGGTAAACAAACAAAATTGCCGTATTTATGCCACTGAAAATCCACAAGAAATTCAAGAGGTACCTCTTCACGATGCAAAAGTCACTGTTTGGTGCGGCGTTTGTGCTAAAATGCTCATTGGGCCGTTCTTTTTCGAAGATGATAATGGCCACAGAGTTACTGTCAATCAGGAGCGTTATCGCGATATGATAAACAATTTTTTCATGCCAATCGTTCGTCGAAAGCGTATCAGGTACTACTGGTTTCAACAAGACGGCGCGCCACCACACACAAGCCGCACTACAATCGATTTTTTGAAGCAATTGTTCCCTGGCCGTTTGATGTCAAAAAATGGTGATTTCGATTGGCCGCCAAGATCACCAGATTTAACGCCTCCAGACTTCTTTTTGTGGGGTTATGTGAAATCAAAGGTTTACGTCAACAAGCCAAAGACCCTAGAAGAGCTGAAAACCAACATCCGTCAAGAAATAACCGCCATTCCCATCGAAATGTTGAAGAAAACCATGGAAAATGCTGCAAAACGGGCACAATATGTCGTAGAGGCCAATGGCGACCATTTACGAGATATCATATTCAAGAAATAATGTAAGCAAATCTACTTGAACCCAATTAAATGATATTCATGACGAACAGACAAAAAATTGTGGTTTCTTTGATTTATTTAAAAATAAAATGGGCGCTTCGAATATTGGCAACCCTGTAGTTAACATTTATTAGCATTTCAAAATTCGTGTTGCTAAATTTTTGTTTTCGCGAACGATTGGTGATATTTTCTGCAATTTTTGTGACAATGTAAATGTCTTATTTTACCATTACAAATGTAGTGGTAATGCAATTTCTTCCATTACCATTACATACTAACGATAATGCAATTTTTTCCATTACCATTACATACTAACGGTAATGCAATTTTTTTCCATTTCCATTACATACATAATGGTATAAATTACTATGTAATAGTAATACAAATTAATTTTGCAGTACCACTAGGTGGTTAGTGGCAATGGAAATTTAATGGTAATAGAAAATGACCATCTATGCGATATTTTACTATGTTATGAAGTCAAAATTAATCTTGAAATTGGCTTTATTTTTTTGTTAATTAAATAAATTTTGATCTAGAAAATTTTTGATTTCCCGTTCAATAATCTATCTTTCCTTTTGATGTATAAAAACGTTGGTGCGTATGTATGTCCGAGCATCACGGCCGAACCACTGAAGCTTTCCACCTAGACTTCACACCGTATGTTCGTGTGATGCGCCGGATGGCTTTTGTTTATGTTAGATCCACGTAGGTGTCGCTGGGGTCGAAAATTCAAATTTATGGACATATTTAGCCCAAATTCATACCATATGTTGTTTAAATAAGAAATAAATCTTTGACAAAATTTGTACCCGGTAGGGGTGGAGATATTTACAAAAATTTTTAATTTATATACATAAAATCGCTGGTGCGCCTGTTTGTGATCGCATAACATCTGAACGACTTAACTGATTGAAATTATGAGACACAACATGACATACAAAACTGCACCCATATTTATGGAAGATAGCAAGGCGCAGAACAACGTCTGCCAGTTCATTTAGTATTGAATATTTTTCATTGCTTTAAAAAAAGTAACTTCAAATTATTTCAAAAATATTTTTCAAATTTCTTTTAAGGGGACAGCACACTCCTGGATTTAAAAAAAAATGAAATTTTTACAATGCAATTTTTTTTTTTTTTGTTTTTTTTTTTTTTAAAGGTCAAAGAACTAAGGCATGCGCCTTATACAAACAAGGTTTGGTCTTTGACCTGAAAGGAAAGGGATATGTTATTTAGAGGAATTGATTGGAACCACACGTGAATTATTGATTAGGCGAAACAACCGTGAAAGACAAATTTGAAGTGCTAGGTTTTTTTTTTTTTAAAGGTCAAAGAACTAAGGCATGCGCCTTATACAAACAAGGTTTGGTCTTTGACCTGAAAGGAAAGGGATATGTTATTTAGAGGAATTGATTGGAACCACACGTGAATTATTTATTAGGCGAAACAACCGTTAAAGATAAATTTGAAGTCCAGGCTAGTTTTATGCCTTAACCTCGGCAAGCTTTTCCAGCCCTTAGTTGTTTCTGTCCTTTAATTCCACATTTTGCACAATTCAGTTGTGAATTTTTTGTTTCAATAATTCTTAAATGTAGTAAAGAAAGCTTAAAAAAACCATGCCCGAACCCGGACTCGAACCAGGGACCTTTGGGTTGATAGTCTAGCGCACTCTCCACTAGACTACAAAGGCTGACATTTAAGAAAGAAAAAATATATTTTAGTATATATTTATTTTTACGTAAAAAAGGTATACATTTTTTTTGGATTTTTCCAGAGTATTTTTTGGCTGCTGCAGGTTTTTGAAAAAACAAAAAAAAAAAAATTACGGCGGTCGTAATTTTGGATCACTGGAACGTCTGAAAACAAAAATTAAAACGGGGTTTCAATCAGCATCGAGCCGCTATAGATTAAACTAAATAAAAATTTGTTTGTCCAAAATTGACAAAATTTCGGCGTTTTTTCGAAATTAGCCGATTTTTGGGACACAAATCCCTTAAAAACCTAAAAATACTTTACACATCGTTCTATCCGTAATTCAATCTATAGATTTATATGTGTACAATAACATATTTTTGTGCACATATTAATTTTTTATCACGCCCGCCAACTCAAAAAATGTAATTTCTAGAAAAAGCGCTTTAAAGTTCTTAATACCAATTATACAAATTTTATATCATTAAAAATAGATTCTTTGCGGTCTTTTGAACCAAAATCAATCATAAAAAATAAATTTTCTTAAAATTCAAGGGTGTACTACTGTCCCTTTAAGTGAGCAAAATAAAACAGGAGACACATACAATTTAAATTAAAGTATAAGAATTTTTGTTTTTGCCCTATCATGTTATTTCGAATTGCAATTTATTGCGTTGCCAAAATTTTATTTTCTGAAATTACAATATATTCTTATTGCAAAATAAATTAGATTTTGAAAGAAATGTTAATTTGGGTTTTTCTATAATAAGGTAAAGATATGTAAAAATATATTGTGGTGGCCGTGGCGTACTGGTTAAGTGCGTGATTTGTAAGCCAAGAAAACCCTGGTTGAATTCCTATCATTTGCACAGAATGTGTTTTTGAATTGAATTAATATATCTGTCGGAGAGAAAAAACTGCTATCTTAAGCTTTTGGAAAACATGAGCCGTTTGGCGACGGATTATTTGTGTACAATCATTTTATAACACGCTCAGAACACTTGATCATAAGAAGTTCGGTCAAAGTCCTTTCAAGGTCTGAACTTGCCAAGACGTTTTTCATTTGTGTAAAAATATAATTGACATAGAACTGCATTGCAAATTAAGTTATTTAACAACGACTTTAAAACCGTTTTTATCAATCAATTGAAAAAAAGATTATTAAATGAATTTATTACTACAGGAACAGTTAAAGTTTAACCATAAAGCTTTTATTTAATTTTGTTGAAATCCTGAAATTATTCAAAAATTTTCTTGACATACTCCAAAAACTATTTATAGCTCTATAAATATTACAGCAACCAATCCTGAGTTATGATCAATTCTGCAAAAGTATTTTTATGGGTAAAAAATACCCAACCGCGGGTAATGGGTTAGAGATGAATTTCGGGGTCTGCCTAATATATTTTGAAATCTAAGTTAATTTATCGGAAAAATTTTGTTGATTCTCCCGTATTATTATTATTATCTTAATAACTGCCAAGTGCCTAATTTTTCATTATTTAAGACATATTTCGTTTAAAGATGTAGTCTACTTCGTCGGCTAAGAAAATAGGCTATTTCTGGGAATTTTTCCTGAGCTTCCTATGAAAGGTATGTTTATAAAAGTTATTAGGTATGATAAATAAAGTCTTAAGTTGTAAAAAAAACAATTTTTTATTAATTTTTTTCAGTTTTTTTTACACAAAATTCATACTTAAACGATACGTCGTAATTTGTAGGCAGGTCCGGCTCCAACACGAAATCTTGGCAAGGGATTATCTGAAACAAGAACCCAAGTGTCTAAGATTCGGTATGACAATGGCTACAAAATAGATTATTGATATTAATTTGTAACAACTGTTGTTAATTTTATGTAACAAAAACCAAAAAAATTATAAAAATGCTTTTTTTTGCTGTTATTTGGTAAAAAAATGTAAAAAAATGTAAAAAATCAATATTTTTACATAATAATAGTCTGTCTAGCTTGTGAGTATTTATGTGTAGAATATATCAGTTTAGTTTCAGTTTAACAAGGGTAATCACCTCAAATTACTTATTTATTTATTTAAAGAAAAGGTTCACAAATAAGACAGAGTCTTTAAAATGCAGTAAGAATATAGATACATAACAAAATAAAAAGTGATAAACAACAAAAAAAAATAATTAAAAATTTAACTTAATACAATTAATATCATTTAACTAAAAGATCTAATCAAAATAATAATTAATTCAAAACAAAAATCGAAAAATCGACAAAATCAAGAATAACAACAAATAAAGATTAAGGTATTTTAATTAAATTAAAGTTTTTTAAATACAATTGCATAGAATTAGTGAAAGAGAGATACTTTAGAAAAATGTTGGAAAATTACATGCTTAAAGTTGCGTTTAGTTGTAATACTTTTTATACTTAAAGGCAGTAAATTCCACAATCTGATGTCGTTCACGTAAAAGAGTCTGTTAGAGTTTAAAAAATTATAAGTAGGCATTAAAAGATTCAGATTTCTAGTTGACCTACAAAATTGTAGCTTTTCAAATAAGTAATCAGGAGTGCGAGTGCAGATCAGGTTGTGTAAAAAGATGCAGTTTTTAGCATCCAAATAGTTGAAGATGTTGCAACCGAGTACTTTGTTACTCAAGTGACTAATGCGGTCAAACTTTCTAAGACCAAAAATGTGTCTTACAGCATTATTAAACACAAGTTGTAACTTAAGCTTTGATCGGGAATCAACTTTACTATACACTACATCTAAGTAGGAGATAATTGGCACAATCAGCTGAATTACTAATTTTTTTCTAGTCTCTACAGGCACAAATGATGCAGTCCACCTAAGGTTTCGCAGTACATAATAAACCTTGCTTACAACGGAATTTACATGATCTTCGCACGAAAGTGAGGAGTTAATATAAAAACCGAGATTTTTAACCTTATCAACAAATTTGAGCTCGATACCATCTAAGAAAATTCCCGGTATATTAAGGAAGGAGTAACTAGATTTAAAAACCGGCAAAACAAATGATTTGAGTGGATTAAGGATAAGGTTGTTTGCTTTAGACCAATTTGTTATTTTGCACAAGTCTTCGTTTACTTTCATACATAAATCATCAACGTGACCAATAGGTCTGGACTGGTACAACTGAAGATCATCCGCATATGCATGCATGGGTAACATGATTGCATATTCTGAAGATGTCATTAATGAACATCATAAATAAAAACGGACCAAGTACCGAGCCTTGAGGTATCCCACATGTGGTTAAAATTTCAGAACAATCGGCCCACGGGTTCCGTAGTTAACAAGCTTTGGGTTAAAAAAAAATTTATACTGTTCACACAGAGATAAATGCTCATTTACGAACGTCACTTTACTCGTTGTAGGAACAAATATATATAGTAAATGCTCTAAATGCGCATTTAGCTCTCAGTGTGAACATAGCATTAGTTACATATGCATTCGACAACGGTAAAAAAAAATTTCGAAAATGACCAACTAGACTACACCCTTAAACAATTCACAAAGTATTGTTTTCATTGTATTTTTATGAATTTGTTCTTGCTAAAAGCCATATCTTACTTCCATTGACATATCTATTTAAGAAAAATTTGAAAAATTTCAGAATGTGTTTAATGAATTTTTTTATCAAGACTAAATCAATAAAAATCCATTTTATTTTGCTATTTTTGGTCTTAGCACAAAGCATATTAAAAAGTGCAAAAGTTAATTATTCCTATACTACACTATTTCTAATTAAAATTCAGAAGAGATCGATTGAAATTAAAAAATGCCATTTGGAATTCAGAATTGATAAAATAAACTTTTGAAATTGCATAAAATTAGAAACAAATTCATAAAACTTCTCTTGAAATACAAAAAAGATAATTGAAATCAGACATAAAGTTTAAATTCTTTTGATGTTCAGATCGATTAAAATTCAGAACAAATCAACTGAAATTCAGAAATTACATTTGAAATTCCGAAAAGATAAGTTGAATTAAAAAATAAAGATAAATTGAAATTCAGAATAAATCAATCGAAATTCCATAAGAAATTTAGAAAAGATGATTTCAAACAAAAAAATGTACATGAAATTCAGAAAAGATGAGTTCAAATACAAAAAATATATACAGTAATGCCTCGATTTACGTCGTGATTGGTTCCGGAAATTGACGACGTTAATCGAAACGACGTTAATCGCATTTGATATTGGTCATACGTTAACGTTCACTTAATTTCATAAAAAAAAACTTAAAAATTACAAGTAATTCAGTCTTTTATTGTACATAGAATATTTGTTATAAACATTTAATTCGTATAAGAATTTTAAAACAAATATAAAATTCAGTTAAAAAAATTAAATAATATCTAAAGCAAACATATCAACAAAAAATCAACAATTCAATATTAAAAAAATTTGGATTTTAAAAACAAAATTCATAAAATAAATAAAAACTTAAACATGTGTTCAGATAAAAAGTATAAAAAAATAAATTAACAAAAATTCGACAATACAATATCTAGAAAAATAAATACATATAATAAAATATATTAATTAAATGTGAAAATTTTGTACATATGTTTGTTTATTATATGTATACATATGTAATTGTATGTAATTATAGGAATCACTATCCGACGATGTTTCGGTGAGAATTTCTGAAATTAGCATGTTGAGGTCACCATCTTCAGCACTACTTTCGCTTATAACAGGCGTTTCTGATAAAATTGGTTTAAAGAATGTATCAATTCGCTTCTGGGTTAATGTCAACTTTTTCTGCTCGTACAGATCCCGGTAATATTTAAGGCTTGCATTTATTGATTTTTTTGTCGAATCAACTCTTTCGTCATCTTTGTCAAATTCTTCCAAAATTTGCATAGCCTTATTTACGCTGGCAAGGGCTTCTGATAGTTTGATCAATGGAATTTCAGAATCCTCTCCACAAGTTTCGATATCTGAAGTTTCTTCTTCTATACCATGTTGATTTGAAAGATTTGTCAACTCAAATAGCTCCGAGTTAGTTAACGGTTCATCCTCCAAATTTAAGTGTTCAACAACATCGGAATCTTCAATATAAGAAAACCCTAATGTGTGGGCCAAACGTACAATTTCCATGTTTATATCGTTCAGATTTCCATCATTTCCACCTTCAGTTGTGCATTCAGGCCATACGTTTTTCCATGCATTTCTCATGGTCGACGCAGAAACTTCATCCCAACTTTTGTTGATACAATTCACTGCTTGCATGACATCATATTTTTTCCAAAATTGTCTGACAACATCGTTATTTTTATCATTTTGGTCTGATTGTTTGTCAATTGCATCAATGAGGTCGTTAAAACTTCGTCGTAAATAATATTTTTTGAATGCTGCAATAACTCCCTGGTCCATAGGTTAAATAAGAGACGTGGTATTGGGAGGTAAAAATAAAATTTTAATATTGTCATTCATGTTATTCAAACTGATGGTGTGGCCCGGAGCATTATCCATTAAAAGCAATGCTTTATAAGACATATTATTCCTTTCGCAATATTTCTTAACTTCAGGACAAAAATGTGTCTTAAACCAATCGTCAAAGAGTTTAGAAGTCATCCAAGCTTTTTTGTTAGACATCCAAATTACAGGAAGATTTTGCTTGCAAACGTTTTTCATAGCTCTTGGAGTTTCGGATTTATATATTAACAAGGGCTTAAGCTTCAAGTCTCCTGCAGCATTACCACCGAGCAAAAGCGTAAGCCTATCCTTCGAAACCTTTGGCCCTGCTGCTAATTTTTCCTCTTTTGATATAAATGTTCTCCCCGGCATACGTTTCCAGAAAAGTCCGGTCTCGTCGACATTGAAAACTTGCTGAGGGGTGTATTCACCATCATCAATTATTTTTTTTAATATTTGCGGAAAAATTTTAGCTGCATCACTATCTGCACTTGCAGATTCTCCGACAACTTTTATGTTGTGAAGTTGTGCTCTTTTTTTAAATTTATGTAGCCATCCTCCGCTGGCGTTAAAACAAAAATCGGAATTCACAGAGTCAGATTTTAGATCGTTAAACAAACTTATCGCTTTTCTTTGGATAATTAACGTAGTTACTGGAATATTTTTTTCACTCAAGTCTTTTATCCACAGTATTAGTGCATTTTCCATTTTTTCCATCAGTACTGGCCTTTTTTTGTGGTGGTTTCAACAGAACCAGCTACAGCCGATGTTGCACTTTCACGGATTTCAGCTGAATTTTTTATTATTGTTCGAACTGTGGTTGGTGGAAGATCCATCGTACTGGCAATAATAAAAGCCTTTTCTCCATTGTTATAACGGCGAATAATATCTATTTTAGTTTTTAACGAAATTACATTTCTTTTCTTTTTTATTTGAGATGTTACTTTATTAGTTTTATTTTTTGAGCTCATATTTACATACTACGTTGCGCCCGACGATCAAAAACAGATTGAAAAGGTAACACACACGACGCGCTGCCAAACACACACGACCTGTCCATGAGAGGCAATACTTTAGTTGTTGTTGCACACACAAAATTTTTAAACGTTTAAATTAAAAACTGGGATTCCCCTACATACATATGTAGTACATACATAAGTCATACAAACTGAGACGACGTAAATCGAATGGCGACGCAAATCGAATTTGAAAGGAACAAAATACATCTGTATTTGACGACGTAAATCGAATGGCGACGCAAATCGAAGTTGAAAGGAACAAAATATTTGACGACGCAAATCGAAACAACGTAAATCGAGACGACGTAAATCGAGGCATTACTGTACTGTAATACAGAAACTAAATTTGAAATTCAGCAAAGATCAATTTTATATTCAAAAAATTTAAATGAAGTTCAGAAATGAATTGAAGTTCAGAAAATTTAATAAAATTTTTCAGCTCGAACAACATTATTGATCATAAAAGGCTCGGACAAAGTCTTTTCAAGGGCGGAAATTTCCAATTTGTTCATTTTAATAAGTTTTTCTAAAAATATTTTCATAAATTTCTCAACTTGTAAAGAAGAAGAGGGGAGAGAGGAGTTTGAACCCCAAGACCCCTCAGCAACGGACCTGCATGTAAGACATATATTTACGTTTACATTTGAGCATCATAGCGACAATACAGCTATTTTCCTCTCGCTCTTTAGTTGTTGTTATGTTGTTTAACCTAAAATTGGCGCAAAATTTGAATAACGAGCTTTTTTGTGGGAAAACCCAGCATTGCCAGCCTTGACTGAAAAGCTGTTGAGAGCGGACGACCTAATTTTGTGGCTCCAATCATAGCATAGATTGTCCTAGGAATCGTAGGAAAACTCCTGCAAAAAATGTTCGAATTGCTTTAATGCTTCGACTAGCCTTGATATTCTCTCTTTTCCTTATTGCAAAGAGTGTCACCCGCTCCGACTGTTTGCACATCCTGGTGTTGTTTCTCTTCTGGATATTTGTGTTTGTTGTTGTTGTTTTTCTATTTTCTTTTGCATTTCTGCGCTATTTTTGCGCTATCAAATTTCGAACTCGAGCACAGAACTCGTGTGAATTCTATATATTTTTGTTGTTGCTGTTTTTGCTGTTGGCTGATGTTGTTGTTGTTGCGCATCCATTAGCTGCTTGAGTGATTACCGATGAAGCAAGTCTTTGTTGTGGTTCTTGTGCTCCAAACATTCAGTTGTTTACCGTTAGCTGTAGTCTTCACACTACAGGACAAACCAACGCGCTCTTAAAAATCAAAACAAAAAACAAAAAAAAAAAAAATAAATAAAAAAAATAAACAAATAAAAACTCAAAATAACGACTCCCATTCGAAAGCGGAAGTCCAAGTTTATCCATTTATGTTGTATTGTTTATTTGAAAAATGAACAACGGAAGCGGATATTTGTGAACGGAAGAGCAAAGTGCTAACATAGCGATAGCACATATTTTTTTTTTAATATCTGACCATGTGATGAAATAAAAAAAAATCAATGCTGAAAATATAACTAAATAATGCGTGCAAACTTTTCTTCCTTTCCTCTTCTCAGACTATCTGTCTTCTTTTTCTATTAAAATCTATGAAATATTAAAAAAAAAATAATGAAATATTATTAATAATATAACAATAAAGCATCGATTAAATAAAATCATTCAAAAAGGCAACGGTAAAAATATTTAACAAGATAAAAAAACGAGCATTTTTTTTAAATACCATTAACACATTCACTATTCACCATGAGTCACATGTGACTCATTGACTATACATGTTTACACATTTGTGAAGCATATGTGATACAAAAAGTATACATATATATATATATGTATATATATGTATATATATGTATATATATGTATATATATGTATATATATGTATATATATGTATATATATGTATATATATGTATATATATGTATATATATGTATATATATGTATATATATGTATATATATGTATATATATATATATATTCAGGGTATTTATATATATATACCCTGAAGTCCAAGGCATCGTGCACGAAAATGACATGATGATTTGTTAAAGAAACATACTGCATGAGATATATTTTGTCGATAATTCTTTAACAAATCTGTCTTGTTTTCGTTCATCGAAAACAGAAAGTTTTCAAACAGTGCATGAATTTTGAACTTTTATATAAGATTTTCGTCAAGGAAATTTATGACCGAATAAGAATGTTTCGTCAAAGATGAAGAAAAATCGTGCATGATTCATTCAAGATTCCTTTGAACGTATGTATGCACGTTCATGAGTCATATGTGAACATGCAATTTTTTATATGGGGACGTGAAAGGCAACATTTAACGAAATGCTAGGACAATGAACTTGTTAAAATTCGTGCATTATAACTAAAATTATTTATAATTCTTATAACTATATCAGTTTATCAGCTGATGGGAAGATTAAAAATTCACTGTGAACCCTAATCTTAGTGTATACTTATATTAAGTTTAAGATTATAATCATCAAATCTATATATAAAATTTGCTGTGAATTTACAATTCAAATAAAAGACACTTGAGGATAATATACATGTTCCATCACCAAATCCTAACAGAGAATATTTAAAGAGATTCTTAATGCCGCTAAAAAGATGTTTTTTAAGTTTCATAAAATATTTGCTTTAAGCTCTATTTAATTTTTGACTCAGTATAATAAATATTGTTTTTTGCACAAAATAAAAGTAGAGTTTGTTACTCTAAATATAAATAAACATATATTTTAATATGTTAAAATATACATCATATGATCGTTAAACTGGCTTAAATTTTGAAAAAAGGCGTTCATTTTACATGAATGTCCTTGCCAAGAATTTAAGTACCCTACATCATAGATATATTATTTTTAACAGTAGCTGTAATGCCCAAGAGACTCATTACAGATAACAATTTTACTATTTTTATGTTTTCGTGCAATATTGCAACACTCGTTGCAAGTTTTTAATTCTGTCCAAGCCCAATTGAGAAAATTGATTTAGTAGGAATAATATATGGATTCAGTCGAGTAATTTTATGTAACAAGTAATTTTTTACTCCATAAAATAAAAACTAGTAAGGAAACATCTTCGACTGCACCGAAGCTAAAACATCCCCATTCGAAGTCTTGAATGTTGTATTATTTTGTGACGTCACTTTTATTAGGCGGTTTTCAAGGTTTTTATCCAAATATGTCACATTTGAAAATCAGAATTCTCTTTATTTATTAAAGCCTTTGGAAACAATATCAAGTCTAAACATGAATGTTTTTGGAATTAAAAAAGGTTGTACTGTTATGACTACGCCACTTTGTATGGGAGGTGGACGGAATTTTTATTTTTTTATTTTGAATTGCAAACATCGAGTGCATAGTTAAGATTAAAACAAATTTGCATTGTGTTAAATCAATGTACTAATTTTTGTGAAACTTAAGGAGATTTTAATAGTGTCATAAAGCCACTTTGTATGGGAGGTAGACGTAGTTTTTATTAGATTTTTACCAATTTCATGCTTAAAGTGCATATAGGAATTTCCAACAAAAGGTCCACCGCGACTGAAAAATAAAATGTTACTGAAATTTTTTTAAACCTTCATAACTGAGAAAAAAAATTTTAAATTTATATTTTGAGAGTACTGAGAGCTGATCTTGATTTGAATTTTGAAAAAATGACAATAAAAGTAGAAAAATGGTGACAAAAGTTGAAAAATTGTAACAAAAGTAGGAATTTTGTAATTATAATAATTACTCGTATAATACAAAGTTTAATTCAATTTTTTCAGTTTTCTATTTTTACGGACCTGTATTACACTTTATATGATTTTTAAGTTCAATTAAATAAATAAAACTATAACAATTTTTTACCTCTTTGAAGAGAAAAATCTATACCGTAACGTATGTATTGTAACGTATTATGTTATGGCTTGTATAAAAATAATTAAAAAATAATTTTCAACTAAACAATTATGAATATATAGCAACATCATTCCAGAAAACATTTAAATATTTTTAATAAAAAAACTCGTGCACACTTTGCAGATTTTTTGATTATATTAATGAAGAGAAAAACCACTTCTATTTTTTGTATCGTAACGTGTCCTCTTTTGATTGCTTATATCTTTGGACAATATCTTCGATCGCTTCCACCTTTTACACTAAATATTTACACTATAAACTACTAGAATGCTATCAAAAAATTAAAACAGGACAAAAAAGGTTTAAATATTTCTTCCTTTTTTAATTTTTAACAACAAAAAAGGCGTACGAACGTTACGTGCGTGACTATGGAAATGCCCACATTACAGGTTAAAGGATATGTGCAAAATTTCAATTTCAGTCTATATATCAATTTTTGTGAAATTTAAAAAGATTTTACCGTTTTGATAAAGTCATTGTGTATGTGAGGTAGCTAGGTTTCATTCGATTTTTGCTCATTTCTGAACTTGACCTTTGTTTTTGAATAAAAAGCTAAAATATTGAAATTTGTGTGTTTTCTTATTTTTCCTGTTCTGTCTAAAAAGCAATTCGAAAAAACGCAACAATAAGGCAACCAAAAACAGCACAACCAATTGCAAAAAAGTCGAAACAAGCTGGAACAGCAAGTGCTTAAATTGACTTAAAGCGACTTACAGTGGCTTAAAGTACGTTTCAGCATAGTTTTTCGCATTTTCGTCTCTTGACTTGCGTTCGGCTGCAAAAAGTATACACACGAAATCATGTGACTTGATTGTTTTGTTTGCAAAAATACAAAAATTAACAAATGCAACAAACAAACTTGAAATAGTCAAAAACCAGCTGCAACAAGTCAGCGACTTAAAGTGACTTAAAAAGACTTACAGTGGCTTAAAGTTCGTTTCAGCATCGTTTTTTTGCATTTTCGTCTCTTCACTTGTTGTCCGCTTTTTTGAGGAAAGCAAAACGCACACACGAAATCACGTAACTTTTTTGATGCTTCAATTTGTAATATATGCAAACAAACCCAAAGTAGTCAAAATCCATCTGCAACAAGTCAGCGGCGGTAAGTGCGCACTGTAGGCATTACCAGCTGCTTTTAGCTGGACATGCTTTCAGCTCGGCTCGACAAAGTCGCCACTACAAAGGCGCCCTAAGGCGGCGGGTTCGATAGATTTGATATTGAGTGAAATTTCAAAATCGTCACGCGCCACGAAAATGATGTACATTATAAGCAGTGGCTATAGACTCCAAACTACTGGGTAGCTTGAGGTAAAGTTTTAGCAGTCGATTTGTTTCGAGTACTAGATGGTTACAGAAAATTTACAGTTACGCCCATTTTTCAAAGTATAAGCGTGGAGTAAAGAAAAAAGTGTTGCCCCATCATCTTTTACCTCCAGCAAATCCATAAAAATGCTATATTTCGGACAGTTTTGGTCGTACTAGATTAAAATTTGGTAATTTATTTTTTATTTTTTGTATTTTTTTGTATGGAGGGGGGGGACCTTCAGAAGGGTGGCAGATAGAGTGTAGTTGTGTTCAGAAAAAAATGTAGAGGGAGAAAAATGAATAGGACCAGCTCATACATTTGACCCTCTAGAAATCACAGATTTTTTGATATGAACTATAATAGACATTGTTTGAAGTGAAACTTTTTTAACCGGCGATTTAATATTGAGGGTAAAATTTTTTGAGTCTCATCACGATGAATTTTTCGAGTCTCGTCACGTTTTTGTGTCTCGTCACGTTTTTATGTCTCGTCACGTTTTTGTGAGCAAAGATATTTTCTATTTTTTTGCTATTTTTTATGAGGGACCCCCAGAAGGGTGACACATAGAGTGTAGGTGTGTAATACATTTGACCTCCTTAGAGGTCATCGATTTTTTGATAGGAACTATAATAGAAATTCTTTTCTATATTTTGTATGGGGAGCCCTAGAAGGGTGTTTTAGGTTTTTGATATGAACTATAATAGCAATATTTTGCTATATTTTTTTTTGTTTTGTGTATCGGAACTCCCCCCACAATAGATGCAATTATTATTTCACGTCGAAAAAAACAAAGTATATCGGACATATATCTCATATTTTAGTTATCACAAATCATTACAATCAGTATTACCAATTGATGCACACACCAATGATATCGTGAATATTAAATAAATAGAAGTTTTTTATGCAAACTTTGTATTGTATTTCTTTGAGATGCTCTCCCTCTCTTTCTACTTGTCTATCTCAAAAGTCTTTCCTTAAATTTTAAGAAGTTTCACTTCTGTACTATATCCACGCTATATTGTATTTTGTTTATGAGAAAAGACCGTTTGATGTCAAAGCTTGTTTATTTTTTTTCGTCTTTTTCAATTTGCTTTGATAACATTGAAATTGAGTTGGTGAATTTTAAAATATTTCTAGAAACAGCGCGTTTTGCATAACCAGTTCTTGTAACACTTTGTAACACAAGGCAGAAAATACACCCAGTAGTCCAAGTCTCAAAGAAATCGTGAATGAATCATGCACGATTTTTCGTCATCTTTGGCGAAACATGCTGATTCGGTAAAAAATTTATTGACGAAAATCTAATGTAAAATTTACAAATTCGTGCGCTGTTTAAAAATTTTTTGTTTTCGATGAACGAAAATAAGACAGATTTGTTAATGAATTATCAGCAAAATGTACAAAATTATCTCATGCAGTAAGTTTCTTTAAGAAATCATTATGATATATTTTTGCACTATGCCGTGGACTGTAGGGTCATACTGCATCATACGCTATGATCTAATATAAGTAGTATATAATCTATGCCATGTTTTTGGTGGGAAAACCATATTCTCTGCATTATAAAGGGTTAAAGATCAACACGGCGTATGAGAGATATTATTTAATGTAATTAATTAATATCGCTCATACGCCAAGCAAAACTAGTTTTCTTCAAATGCTTTAAACATTTTAGGGATTCAGCTGAATGTAATCTAAAATAATTTTAATTGTTTTTTTAATTAATATTATTGCCAAAAATATTAAAATTTTCTTAAAAAAACAAAACAATTATCTTATGTGCATGGCGAAAAAAAACTCAAATGCAATTTAATTTTTTTTTTCGCTTTGATGCAAAAAAAAAACTGCAATGCAATTTTTGGTCCTTTCTTCAGAGATCCTTCTATTTTCTCATATGTATGTACAACCACAAGACGAAATTTATTGCACCGTATAAAAGTAGCTGGAATCTTGTTAGTATTTGTAAACTTCTTTTGCCTAGTGACATTTTTTAGAATGCAGCTTATTGCAGAATTTTATTTACAAATTTAAAATTCTGCTTTAAATGCTTGATTTTTAACAGTGCTTCAAGTTTTCAAGCCAACTAAGCGCATTTTTTGTATACCAAAGTTCATCATAGCTCTCAATATACACAATAGCTAAACACTAACACTAACTCACTGGCTCACTCACGCACATGTACGCTCTCATGCAAACTCATACTCATGTTGCAACATTTTACACTGTTTAGCTAGCTGTTGTTGTTTTTGTTTGTGTTTTTGTTTTGTGTTTATATTGAAGTTTTTTTGCTGTACTAAGTTGCATGCATGGCAAGTTGTTAGACCGCAACACATCAGATCAACTTAAGTGCACACGTTTCCGTCTCCGACTGCGTCATCTTTGCGCGCCCAGCTGTGGCCATGTCAGTTCGTTGTGTTATTGAAATTGTAGTGTATGAGCCAGGTTAAAAAAAAAAACAAAACAAAAAAAGTCAATGCATTTTTAAAAATATTTTTTTAAACATACAATTTTTTTCTAATTTTTATTTTCAACACATAAAACTTTGCCTTATGTTGACACTCGGAAGTCTGCTTGAATGTGTAAGTGTGCATGTGTGTTTCATACATGTGCATCCTTTGGTGCATCCATGTTTAGCATACATGAGCTTGTGCTACGTGCCTTGTGTGATATATATTGAAGCTAAAGAAAGGATCAGCGTGCAAGCACCTCCTTCATCATCATCCTTGCTTTATCTTCATCTTGTGCTTGATTTTTTTTTTTTTCCTATATTTATATTCCTTTAAGTATGCGTCTCTAAAATTAAACAAACAAACAAAGAAACAAACGCATACAAATTGAGGCTAACGATGGCGACGCTTGCTCTATATTTTTTAAAACATATAGACATTTTTTCTGTGGTCTTGGTTATCGCTCTTCTGCCTCTTCTTCTATAACTTTTCTACACTCGTTTGCCTCATTTTCGTATTTTGTGCTCACGTGTTTTGTGTGCAGATTTTGAGCTCTATTCAAAATTATTAATAATTCAAAAGTCGTTTCAAAGGGTTTAGTTTTGCATGTTTTTTTCTTGTTCACAGCTCAAAGCTAGAGGTCCTGCAGCAGCCAAAACAGTGCTTTGAGGCATGCCTTAATTTTTTTTTTTAGTAAGCAAGGAACGTAGCTTCGGTTTTTTTTTGTCAAAAATACATTATGACCGAATGTTGTATTCAAATTGGTGCTGAGCAATGACTTTGTCTTACTTTTTGAGTGAAAAAAACAACAAAAATTATTCGAGAAAAACGGCAAATGAAGCTACTTTTTGTTGTAGCCTAGAGGTAGTCATTTCCATTCTTTGCAACATTCTTTTCGATTTATTGCAAACTCGCAGATACGGAAAAGTGTGTTTTTAATGTGCTTGAAAATAAAAGATAAAATGCTTAGTTTAAATTAGGCAAATGTGGTGTATTCTGTAATAAAGACAATCATTTCTTGGAATGCAAAGTGGCATGAAAAAAATTATTAAATTCTGTATCTGCGATTATTTTTAGGCACATGTAGAATTTAAGGCTCTTGAAGAACATTTTGTGATAATTTTTCAGTATTTTTAAACCAATTATAACCCTCAATATGAATCTTATGTAAAAAATGTATTTTTACCCTAAATATGTGAAATTAGCTTAATTTAGTGGTTTAAAAGTGTAAAAAAAAAAAAAAAAAAAAAAAAAACTAGAAAGACTGTCACAGTTTGTGGATATCTTTTAAATTAGACTTTAGTAACACAACAACATATTGTGCGCTGATACATCAACTCAAGCGTAGTTTACTGTATCACCGTATGAGTTAACGCAATTGAGCCACATTCGATTACAAGTCCTGCAGGTATATGTTTCGCCTAAAGAATTTTATTCAAATAATGGTCAGCGTAATGAGCTGACGCCATTACGCCAATGCATAGTTTAAAATGCAATTATTGCTGTGTCAGCAGGATATTTTTAAAAAAGACTAGTAACACAACAAAATATTCTGCGCTGATACATCTACTCAAGTGTAGTTGCTGTATCAGCGTAATGAGCTAACGCAATTGCTCCTAATTTGTGTCTTAAAATATTGTGATTCTTGTATTAACAAAATATTTTTATCAACGCAGTTAGATAGAGCCTTCAGTTATGAAGTTAGTTTTCGCAAATTCTCAGATACGGAAAAGTGTGTTTTTAATGTGCTTGAAAATAAAAGATAAAATGCTTAGTTTAAATAAGGCAAATGTGGTGTATTCTGTAATAAAGACAATCATTTCTTGGAATGCAAAGTGGCATGAAAAAAATTATTAAATTCTGTATCTGCGATTATTTTTAGGCACATGTAGAATTTAAGGCTCTTGAAGAACGTTTTGTGATAATTTTTCAGTAATTTTAAACCAATTATAACCCTCAATACGAATCTTACGTAAAAAATGTATTTTTACCCTAAATATGTAAAATCAGCTTAGTTTAGTGGTTTAAAAGTGTAACAAAAACCAAAAAAAAAAAAAAAAAAAAATCTAGAAAGACTGTCAAAGTTTGTGGATATCTTTTAAATTAGACTTTAGTAACACAACAACATATTCTGCGCTGATAAATCAACTCAAGCGTAGTTTACTGTATCAGCGTATGAGTTAACGCAATTGCGCCACATTCGATTGCAAGTCTTGCAGGTATATGTTTTGCCTAAAGAATTTTATTCAAATAATAGTCAGCGTAATGAGCTGACGCCATTGCGCCAATGCATAGTTTAAAATGCAATTATTGCTGTGTCAACAGGATATTTTTAAAAAAGACTAGTAACACAACAAAATATTCAGCGCTGATATATCTACTCGAGTGTAGTTGCTGTAATGAGCTAACGCAGTTGCGCCTAATTTGTAGCTTAAAATGTTGTGATTCTTGCATTTACAAAATATTTTTATCAACGCAGTTAGATAGAGCCTTCAGTTATAAAGTTAGTTTTCAAGTGCAGTGAGTTAGCGCATTGAATTTTGTGATGCAGTAAGCGCAATTTAGACTTACTTAGAAGAAAAAAAAATAGAAAAAAAGAAAGAATATATTCAATCAAAGGCCTGCAGCAATATATATTTTATCTAAAGAATGTTATTCATATAAAAAAGTTTTGGCCAGCGTAATGAGTTAACGCATTTGCGCCTTATACGTAGTTTAAAAGCTATGGTTACTGTGCCAACGGGTATTTTTCGACGCAAGTCAGTAGGTTTTGAGTAATGAAGTTGATTTTAAAGTATGAATAAAAGAGCGCATTGAATTGAAGCGCAGTTAAGAAAAAACACAACAAATCCAATGAAAGTTCTGCAGCAAAATGTTTTGTCTAAAGAATGTTATTCTAATAATAATAATAATAATAATAATTATTATTAATAAATAAAATAAAAATAATCTCATTAAAAAAAGCGTAATCAATAATAAATCAATGTGAAGAGCTGAGCTTAGCATCTAAAGAAATCCTCTCACATTTTAGCATGCATCAAAACTGTACTTCGTTCAAGGTTAAGAGAGCACGTCAATAGATAAATTTACTTTTCCGATCTGCAGAACAAGTTTAAAACTTAAAGTTTATTCAAGTTTCCTTACATTTTAAAACTGAATACGTTCGAATAAACAAAGAACAAGCAACGAGGAACTATTTGTTTAACTGCGCTGTTGCGTTACTTTAAATACAACATGTGTGTCAGCTAAAAAACGCAGTTAAGTGATTCAACTCAACAACTCAACGCAGCGCTGCATTACACAAGTATATTTAAAATTCTTTACGGTCTTAAATGTTTAAATGTGATCTGCTGTAATCATTTCATAGTGCAAAAAAGATTCTAAATAAAAATAATTTTGTTGATTTTTATGAAATTTCTTGTAACGTTGATTTCGTAAATAGGCATTTGGTTTTTTTAGAAGATTCGGTGATTTTACGTATACTACGAAAATAAAAAAATCTGATAATTTTTAATTTTTTTTTTATTTTGTAGGCTTTTTGATTATTTTCCCCGACGTTTCGTGGGTTATTTAAAAAAAAAAAATAAAACAAGGAAGAATGATAAAACATGAAAATGCATATTATTAATTTGTTTAAACATAAACTCAAGCTTAGTTTACTGTATCAGCGTATTGAGTTTACGCAATTGCGCCTAATGCATTAAAAGGTTAAAATGATATAATGCTTGTATAAACATGACTTTCATCAGCGCAGTTTGATAGCGCATTGAGTTATGACTGTAAAAACGAACTTACAAAAATTGATGTTTAACACACATAATAAAAATTTTTTTTTGAATTTAAACAAACGAAAATAAATAATGACTTCGCAGAACAACGTGCAAAAATAAACAAAATTGGTAACACTACACTTCGCCTAAAATTATAATAATAATTTTTGTTGAATACGAAACAATGCTTTTCTTTAAGAATTTTACCTTCACTTTTTTAAATTATGTGATTAAAAAATTAACTGGACATCCTTTAGCAATGGTTTAGTAATGCATTTTTTACTTACTTCAATTCTATTCTTCACTGTTTTTAATTACGGTATATGCCGTAATTATCATCATTTTTGTTGACTACACAAACACTATTTTTCTTTACCTTAAATTTTAATCATTTGTTTAAAAAATTCATTAAAAATTATATAACAACGATTCAATTAGCCATTTCTATATTGTTTCTAATTACGGAATATGCCGCAATTATAAACAAGGAAATAATTGATTTTTTTTTATTTTTTCGTATAGCCAGCAAGTGTTTAATTTATGACTGAAAGCCATTACTTACGTTTTCAAGCTTAGGATTTTACTCTAAGACAGAGTTTAAACGTTAAAGATAGATTGAGTTTTTAATAAAATCCAAAAAGTACAGCTTTGACATGTTACTTCTTTAATACCACTGTGCTTTAAATTTTATGAAAAATTCATAGTTGCGGTGTTTGCCGTAATTAAAAACGCTGATATCAGTGAGTATATTTTATATTCAAAAAACAGCCAAGCATGTTGTAAAAATAGCAAATGCATTTTTCATATGTTGTGTGTCAAAATAATTTTAATCTAAAAAGTTCTTATTGCCTTTATAGATTAATTAAGCTATAAAATAAAACGTAAGAGTGCAAGTATCGTAATTTAAAGTCTCTAAAATTAATTAACTAGTAATTTAACTTTGTGTTTCTAATTACGGCATATACCGTAATTACAAGCAATGATACTTTTAAGCTTTTTTTCACATAAGAAGTTGTTGCACTAGTTATTTAAGTTATTTAAAGCTTAACAATTTTAATACTAGTTATTTAAGAATAAAAACTGGTGAAGGGACATAACTCCAGGGGACATAATCCCAAATTTCTAATTTATATTTGAACCGTTCCGTACAAGGCAAATATTTTTTTATGACGATATTTATTTTGCGACTACGTCCTCTTTTTTTGGAATTATTATCTCTTTGAAACTGGTCATCATCCCAAATCCAATTTTTGGTATTATGCCCTCAAAAAAGCGAATTATGTCTCGGGGCTATGTCCCGTTACCATAAAAACTTGTGATTTCTATGCAAATTATGGTTAAAGAAAAACTTACTTTAAATATTAGATAAACTGTGTTGCCGAAACACGTTTTATGGACAAACTAATATGCAGGTAAAAATGCTTAAAAAATAACTTTTCATTATAGATTTCAAGGAATTTTTCTAGTTACAAGCTTCACCATATTCTTGGCACTACGTACCGTCATGTAACTCGGCCAATCTAATGTACAAGTGCAAAACGTGTTTCTGCATAAACATCGATAGCAATAGCAACAGCACCAACAACAACAGCTAGAGCAATACAACATGTAGAACGTGATGCCCTGCGAGAACAACGTCAATACGTATATACTTATTTTGCATATTTGGCTCTCTTTCAGTCTTTTGCCGCCACGTTGCAAACGTAAAACAGTGGTTGGCACGATTAAACAAGTAGCTTGTCTGAGTGTATCTATGTGTTGGAGCTCGTTTCTTGCCTCAAGTGTTATCGATATTAGCCCAACGGTTGTTAGTTTGAAGTAGTTTTTAGATAAAATATTTACCAACAACGTGTCTGCATATAAAATTTATTGACATCAACTAGTGCCGTCCTCTTCACACAATTGTGTTTGCTAGCGGTCAAATTTTATGTCCTTGTAGCTGGTTTTTAAATTTGCTGAACAGTTTTTCTAAATGAAATCCTTGAATGCGCGCGAAAATACGCTAACTCACGTTCGTCACATTTTTATTTAGCTGCTTCTCTTTTTTTTCGTCAACTTTGAACAAGTTTTTACTTTCTACTGCACTGCTGTGCCAGTTTTATACCACCTCCCTCTTCCGTTTACTGCAATTTTCTGGCATTTGAATGAGCTGCTTGCAGCCAGCTCTATTTGGCAAATTAATTTGTCATTTAATGCTTGTTGCAGTTTTTGTGACATTTTTAATGCGCCTTTCTTTTTCTGAATGTGGTTTAATTTTAATGTCCACGACGTTCTGTTTTTACTTTGTATCGTCGTCAAAGTCAAGGATTTTGCTTTTTTTCTCATTTGCATCAAATCATTTCAGTCAACAAGAGTATTGTTTTAAGGGAAAAATTTAATTTTCTTGATATGAAAAAACTTTAACCATATTTTTAATTACGGTATATGCCGTAATTACAAACAGTAACATTGCGCTACGGTTTATGCCGTAATTAAAAACAGTGATGTAATTGTGTTTAAAAAATGCAATTTATTTTGAAATTTCACCTTTTTACAACAATCTGTTTTTTATTTGACGTTATGTTTTTATTTACGGTG
Organism: Dichetophora obliterata; assembly: GCA_963920525.1. Lineage (NCBI taxonomy): Eukaryota > Metazoa > Arthropoda > Insecta > Diptera > Sciomyzidae > Dichetophora > Dichetophora obliterata. Next base: position 21,368,676 of record OY986439.1, on the reverse strand, counting down.
TATGCCGTAATGAAAAACAGTGACGATTTTTAAAAATTAAATGTATTTGGAAATTTCACCTTTTTACAACAATCTGTTTTTTATTTGACGTTATGTTTTTATTTACGGTGTATGCCGTAATGAAAAACAGTGATAGTTTTTAAGAAATGCAATATATTTTGAAATTTCACCTTTTTAAAACAATCTGTTTTTTATTTAACGTTATGTTTTTAATTACGTTATATGCCGTAGTTAAAAACAGTGTTGGAATTTTTTTTTAAAAAATGAAATTTATTTTGAAATTTTATATATTTGCAATGATATATATATCATTATTATATTTATTGTTACTTCGTTTAATTGCGTTGTTATTTAACAGTGCATTTGATTTAATTTCATAATTTTTATAAAAATTTAATATGAGTTACAATTATGTAGAAGATTGGATATTTTTGTAAAATTATTAAAAAAAATATAAAATCATAAAAATTTTATATGATAAAATTGAATAAGAAATTGAAAAGGCTAGGAATGGAAACAAAAAAAAATTCCTAAAATTCCATTGAATTTTTTTTTGTACATTAAACATAAGTTGATAATGCTTACTATCGCTTAAGCCTTCTTTTTAATTATTATTGACCTATTTTTAATGCGCAATAATTTAATCCAAGAACTTTTTAGTCGGCAAATGAAATTGTTATTTAATGTTTTCCGCCATTTTTGGCCTCTCTGTGAAATGCCTCCTCAACTAACTGAATGTTTTTTAATTTTCATGTCAACGACGTTTTTGTTTTACTCTGATTCGCCAAAGCCAAGGATTTCTGTTGGTATTTTTTTTCACTTTTTTCTCTCTTAAAATCTGTTGGTTATTGGAAAGTAATTTGCTCTAGGTCAAAATGTGTGCTTGTGCTTTTTGTGGCCTGTTTTGCGATGACCTTGCGTTTTCATTAATTTTTCATTATTTATATTGTTGGTTTCTAAAGGACAAAACTTGGTAAACGTGCATCATGGTTGACATATTTACTCTTATTTCTGCAACATTGTGAGAAGTATTTGCGATATTAAACATCTTCATCATTCTTTAAAAGCTTCTAATGTGTATCCTGTCATCATGTATTTTTTACGATTCACTTACCTTGTCTTTGCTACTTTCAACCACATTCAAGTGTAAAAAACGTGTACTCATTCTTTTTTTTTCAACATATTTCGAATTAATTCTTAAATTTATGACGCCAAAACAATTACTGTCAATAACTACAATTATAACTCAATAAATATAATATGATGCATGACACTGAAAATGTCTCCAAATGAATTTCTAAGTGATTAATTAATGTTATCTAATCTCTGGCATTCATCTAATTCTGTTCGCAGCTCTTTTGTTCTTAACATCTTCATACAATAACACCATTTCCATCGTCATCATCATCAGCATCGTTATTGTTAGTAAATTATTATTTCAATACCGTTCTGAATATGCCCGACAAACATGCGTCATTAAATTTGACACCAATCGGTACCGTTAGTCAGTCGCAGCGTACGTTATTCGCCATCTTTTATGTACGCATATGTTTAACCTTGAATAGCGTGGCGCGTTTTGATGGCTCTTAATGCCTTGCTTCCAGTAATATATCAATACTTAATGTCATGCAGAATAATCCATTCAAACAATATTTGTTTTAGTGTGCAACACAATAGATTGTTTGTGTGCGTGTGTGACTGCGTGTGCATGAGTAAATAAATGTTATGTTGCATACTAGGCTTCTTCATAAATTACTTATTGAAAATTGTAAGCAATAAATAAAATTGCTTTAAATTTTAATAAAAAAGAAATTAAAGCTTTGATTAAACCCAATTATTTTTAATTACTGTTAGATTAGGCTAGGCTAGGCTAGGTTAGGTTAGGTTAGGTTAGGTTAGGTTAGGTTAGGATAGGATAGGATAGGATAGGTTAGGTTAGGTTAGGTTAGGTTAGGTTAGGTTAGGTTAGGTTAGGTTAGGTTAGGTAAGGTTAGGGTAGGGTAGGGTAGGTTAGGTTAGGTTAGGTCAGGTTAGGTTAGGTTAGGTTAGGCTATGTTAGGTTAGGTCAGGTCAGGTAAGGTAATGTTAGATAAGGTAAGATAAGTTTAGGCTAGGCTAGGTTAGGTAATGTTAGATAAGGTAAGATAAGGTTAGGCTAGGTTACGTTAGGTTAGGTTAGGTTAGGTAAGGTAAGGTAAGGTAAGGTAAAATAAGGTAATATTAGGTAATGTTAGATAAGGTAAGATAAGGTTAGGAGAGGCTAGGTAAGGTTAGATAAGGTTAGGTAAGATTCGGTTAGGTAAGGCCAAGTTAGGTTGGTAATGTTAGGTAATGTTAGATAAGGCTAGGCTAGGTTGGGTTAGGTTAGGCAAGGGAAGGTTAGGTAATGTTAGGTAATGTTAGACAAGGTAAGATAAGGTTAGGATAGGCTAGGTTAGGTTAGGTTAGATAAGGTTAGGTAAGATTCGGTTAGGTTAGGTTAGGTAAGGTCAGGTTTATTTAAGATAGGTTACGTTAAGTTGATTATGTTTGGTTAAGTAAGGGTAGGATAGTCTAGGTTTAGCTAGATTAAGTTATGTTAGGTTAGGTTAGGTTAGGCTAGATAAGGTTAGGACAGGTTAGGTTATGCTAGGTAAGGTAAGGTTAGGTTATGCTAGGATAGATTAGCTTCGATTCGGTTGGTTAGGTTTCGGTTAGTTTGGGTAGGTTAGGTCAGTTTAGGTTAGGTTAAGTTAGGTTAGGCTATGTTCGATTAGGTTAGGTTAGGTTAATGTGGCTTCCTCAATTGAGACACTAAGGCCAATGAGACCCATTGTTATACCAAGGATAAATTTCCTTGCTCTATTTCCTTACTCTTACCGAAGATTCCGAGAGTTCGTCAGGGTCGTTGAAAAACCAGTTGCCTAAGTGAAGAAAACGTTTTTGAGCCAGTGCTGGGCAAGTGCAGAGAACATGTACTCTAGATTTTTCCTCCTCTTCATCTCTACAGCTTCTGCAGAAGTCGTTATGGGGGATGTTCAAGCTCTGAGCGTGCCTGCCAATCAGGCTGCTGCTGACCACTTTCTGTTGGCTTAATTGCGTGATAGCTCATGTGTAAAGAGTAAACATGTAGTCAGAAGAATACCAAGGCTTGCCTTATCTGTAGATAATTGTTTGGTAGTACCTGTGCGAGCGAGTTCATCTGCTTTGCAGTTACCTATAAAATACCTATTTTCGGGATTCTAGCATAGAAAAATCCTGAACTGCTTTGCCATTTAGAGATCTGTGGCAGTTGAGAACTGTTTCAGATGTTATTTCATCAGTTTCTAGGGCTTTCAAAGCAATTTGACTATCAGATAGTATTAAGATATCCATGGAAGATATCTTATTTACCTGAAACCAACTTAACGCTTCATGTATAGCAGCGGGAAGATCCACAGATACCCTCTTACACGAGGTTATCACTACGATTGAAAGAACCATCTTCTTTAAATAATACACTCTTACGGCTTTCTAAAACATAAAAGGGGCACATTAAGGCCGTCTTTGATTCCCTGACCAACATTGGTGTGCAAACATCGGTCAAGAACTGGATAGTCTCAATGCTCAGCAAAAGAATAATCCAGGCAGACCTGGGTGGTTGTCAACTCATGAGTTTTGTCAGTAGGGGTACTCCGCAGGGAGGAGTGATCTTCCCCCTACTCTGGCTCATCGCCATGAACGAAGTTCTTCATACACTAAATTGCAATGGGGTCAAAGTGGTGGCTTATGCGGATGATTTGGTTGTAATGGTTTCAGGACTGTTCCCTTCTACGCTCAGTAAGCTAATGTAGGCAGCTTTGGAAAAATTTTGTCTCTGGGCTGCCAGGTGCGGCCTAGGAGTTTACCCTAACAAGAAGAAACTGATGCTATTCACCACCAAAACCAAAGTGCCACAATTTGTCCTTTCAAAGCCTAAAAAACAACCTCTTACACTATCCAGCAGCGCAAAATATCTAGGAGTCATTCTAGATTCTAAGCTAAGTTGGAAAACCAACATCGAACAAGGGGTCAAGAAGGACTGCGTAGCCTTCGACGCCTGCAAAAAAACCTTTGGTAGGAAATGGGGTCCTCAACCAAAAATGCTCTTATGACTATATACAGCGGTAGTGGGTCATATCTTGGCATATGGTGCACTAGTATGGTGGCCTGCACTGAATAAAGCATACAACACAACAAAACTAGCTAAGATCCAGCGATCCGTGTGCATAGGTATCACAGGGGGTATTCGCTCATGCCCTACCGACGCACTTAACGTCTTGACGCACATACTTCCCATAGATCTACACATTAAGCTTACCGCAACAAACAGTGCAGTCAGACTCAGAGAGTCCTACAACTGGCGGAATAGGCCATATGGACACAGCAACATTCTTTATCCTCTACCTAGGGATCTGATTCCTAGAAACACGGACTATAACACCCCCAAACTCGACTTCACGAAATCCTTTATAACCAAGTTCCCCACCAAGGTGGAGTGACACAATGAGGGTCCTGATCTAGCCTTCGATGTGGCCTTTTACACTGATGGATCCAAGATAGAGTGCGGAGTGGGAGCTGGCATATACTTTGGGAAACTGGGGATGGCGGACGCTTTTCGTCTGCCAAACTCAGCTAGCGTTTTCCAGGCCAAGCTTTTAGCGATAAGAGAAGCCTGTCGCGCCTTAAGTAGCGCCAACACCAATGCAGCTATTCTGACGGATAGCCAAGCCGCCATTAAAGCTTTCGCTGCGATCAGAACCAACTTCAAACTGGTAAGGCAATATAAGGAAGAACTGGCCCGGTTAAGTCACCAACTTAACGTTACCATAATCTGGGTTCCCGGCCATAGGAACATATGTGGTAATGAAAAGGCGGATGAACTTGCTAGGCGGGGTTCCTCCCTTGACGTTTCAAGAGCGGAACCAGTCGAAGTTCCACTGATCACAGTTAAGAAAGGCATTCACTGTTACTACTTGGCCTTAGCTGGTCGTAGATAGAGAGGACTACCAACCTGCAATACATTAAGAAAATTATGGCCCCTTTAGAACCTAGGTAGAACTCTAGGAGATGCTCTCAAAACTCCAAAATGACATAGATAGAATCACGGCTATTATTACGGGTCACTGGTGCATCGGAGTACACGCCGAAAAAATTGGACTACCCCTCAACACCCACCGTCGCAGCTGCGATAACCCAAATGAAAAAGAAACACTAAAACACTTTCTGTGCACCTGCCCGGCCCTGGCCAGGTCTAGCCTAAGAGTTCTAGGCAAGCCCTTCCTTAGCAATCTAGAGGAACTTTCAACTACAAAAATTAACAATCTTCTAACTTTTATTAACCGCACCGGATGGTTATAACCTAACAGTGCGTTACTCTCTCAACTTACAGGAACACGAGGTTATGGTATCAAAACGGCTCACTAGAGCTACTTGGATCCTACTTGCATGTAGCAGCACCATCTAAACCAACAAACCAAAGCAGCGATTTCAGCTTGAAATAAACTGCAATGATCAGGGAGCCTGAAGGCTTTATTAACGTTTAATGCTTCAGAGAAGACTCCTCCACCTACATTGCCATCTAGTTTTGATCCATCAGTGAGATCTCCATGGCATTATTAGGTGAAAGGTTTCCTAGTTCCCACTCTTCTCGAGAGGGAATTGATACATCGAACTTCCTTTCAAAGGTTAGTTTTTGTGTGATGTAGTCGATGGACCTGGGTATAGGAGGGAGAAATTTTCTAATGCGAGAGTGTGACGACTTCTTTTGCGTCATTTTTGCTGGTACGACCACAACGGAATTTAGTAAACAACTTCTTAACAATTGAAATTGATGTTGCAGAGTTCTCATAGTATTTATCAAGCCACTTCATGGTTTCAGTGATGGTTTTTTTACGCATTAAATAACGCTTGATTAGCACACGAAATGCACGTTTTCTATTTTCGTTGAAATTCACGAGGCTATGGCTGTCAAACACAAATTTAATGACGCAAACTTGTTTTGCCATCCACTGCAGTTTAAAGTTTAGTTAGTTCATATTTTTGGGATTTGACCCTTTTGTCTTTGAATCACGCTACTGCTGAATTACCGAGATGAATGGCGTCCTCCATAGTCTAGTGGTAATGCGCTTGACTCTTTCCCAAGGGTCCCAGGTTCGAATCATGACCGGGTCCATTGTCCTACGTTTTAACCTTTATTTCCTTACTTCTAATTAAAGGAACTGTAAAACACATCAATTTACGACGAAAAGTTGTAGTTGATGGTGGTAGGAAAGTTTGTGAAGAGGATCGCTTCGTAACTTGATTCCATTCAAATAAACACAGAACACTTTCCTCAGATTTCAATATCACATCTTTCTATGGTTTCTATAGGTTTTTTTTTGCCACACTAAAAACATACTACATATAAGTTTTACTTGATACTCCCTTCTATCCTTCTGTGGTATCACGAAAGAGCAATAATCTCGTCCAAGTAGAACAATCTAGAGACCAACCAGTCGACTTTTACCTAACCAAATCTTTGGGTCAAGACAAAAATATTTTGACATCAATAGGTTACTGTGGATGTGGTGTAGGGTCAAAATGAGCCAAGATAAGCTTTGATTCTCATGTACATTGACTGCTCTCAAATGAACTTGACTGTCCATTGTTTTGTTTTGTGTCACGAATATATATGTGCATATTTTTGTCAGAACTACATGTGAATTATATCTTTTATGTAACGCTCAGTACAACTGAAGTCAAACAAAAGAAGTTTGCAGCACATCTCATCGAAATTTTGTCAATTTGCCATTCTTCATCTCCATTATGTATCAGTTTTGACTTAAAAAACTGATATTTTGAAGTATTACTCATTTTCTTAGCTGATGTTTCCATTCGTAATTTGGTTTTTACCTAATCCAAAAACTGGTGCCATTCCCCTTGTTCCCAATTCATCCCTAATTTATTTGAGAAAAAACCTAGAGCGTCTAAGTCATGTATCGCCATTGCAACAGATTCGATTATCCTTTAAAAACACATACATTTTGATTCAATAATCCCGTAAAACAAGACCTGCTCTCATAACAAACGTGCTCTCTGTGTAGATTACATTTACGATTACATGAAATCACTTTGTTTTTTGGTGCAAAAAGAAATCCGATGAGCCAGCCTAAATAAAGTCATTGCGATGTGAGCGTGTTTATGAAGTGTTGAAAGTGTGTCCTTGTCAATGATAACAGTGTGTTGCTTAAGTGAATGTGTGTGTGTTTGTGCGTGCATACTTGTAAGTAAATTCGTGTATGTGACACACTACAAGTTATTATTAAGCGATTTTCAAATGAGCTAACGCGTTTTTCCGCTTTCTAAATAATCCAACCATAAGACGATTGCGTACCTACTCATATACTCGCACACACGTACATGCATTGTCATAAAAACAAGCAAACATTTAAAACATATCAACCCGAGCACTCTACCAACCCCCCTACACACACTCGTATATGCCACATAAGCGGATTTGTCAGTTAATATTATTCTTTTTTTTGTTTGCTGTTTTTTTCTCTTTTTTTCATTTCCTTTTTAGCGCAAGCCTGACAACGAATGATATACAAACATAGTTAAGTTCTTAACTTGTTATTGTTTCACTTCAACTCGAAGCAACAACTACAAAAAAACTTTTGTGGAAGCAAAAGAGAATTTTTGATACGCACTCTGTTAAAGTTCTATAGTAAATGCAGCGATACCCAGTAGGAAAAATTAGACATGCCTCTATGTCTTAAGAACAGATTTAATAAATTAATAAATGATATGAATTGGCAGAGCGTTTTTGAAGAAAAAGACAATCACAGTTAATCGAGATGATGACCCTATAGGAAAAAATTTAAAATTTTAATCTCATAATTTAAAAAATTTTGAGAAGTAAAGAGTCCGCCAAATAACGTTTTTTTTTTAAACGCATTGGGTGGTCAGTTGGCTTCATCTCCTGCACCAATTGGACTTTGTATGGCGTCATACCAAGGCCTTTATGCAAAATTCGTCTCAAGGATGTCTCCGAAATGTTCAATTGTTGAGAACGACGGTGAATTGATGTTGATGGCGCTTCACGCACACTTTCTGCCACAGCAGCAATACTCTCGGGTGTACGCACTGCTTTTGGCTTTTCACGCTTTGGTTTATCGATGAGGATGCCAGTTTCTTTCACTTTTTTCACAAGATAACGAACGTACGGAGCTGACGGTGCTTCTCTTTTTCCAAAATCCATACGCAATTTTCACACACATTCTGCAACATTACCATGATTTTCAAAGTAAAGTTGCAATATTTCCCAGCGTTGTATGTATATCAGCGGAAGGATAAAACTAATTATCTGTCAAATCAGACATGAGCTAAGTGTTACCATTCACGAAATAAGTACTAGTTGAAAAAAAACGTTAGATGGCGGACCCTGTACATACGTTCGTTTTTGACTTTGCCGTAAGGCATTTCTATAGCTTTTGATCAAAAAAGTTTAACCCGAATGATTTAAGAGCAAGTATTTTATTACTTTTACTGCATGTTTATGTTAAACGAAACGAAGGATGATCGTAGTGGGAGACACGGTAAGCAATACATTTTTCGATTTCAAAAAATATTGTTGCTCGTTTCTTTCACGACGTTGTCAGCCTACGTTTTGTTTTACATAAACATGCAGTAAATCTTATTTTTGTGAGCTGACGTTAAACGTCGGAAAAAATTAATTAAAACAAAGTTTTAATGGCATATAAAAAAAATCCTTTGATTAAAAAGCCTATAAAATGAAATTTAAAATATTGGGAAAACTAAAATTGATCTTACTGAAACTAAAATGATATGTTTTTTAGATCAGAAGTAAAATTTGTTGTATCAGTAAAAAAGTCGTAATGTTTTCAAATAAAAGCTAATAAATGAAAAAAAAATTGTAATATAAAATAAAAAGGAAAGAGAAATTTTTAAACAAATAATATAAATAAAAAATGAAGACATCAACTAATATTAATTTTTTTTAAATCAAAACAAAGAAAAAAATTTAAATACTTATATTGGAATTATTATAATACTTATATAGGAATTATTAAGTATTATAATATATAGATTATAAAACATTAAAATGAAAAAAATATATGTAAATATAAAAAATTAAAATATAAAAGTATATAATAAAATAAAGATATAGAAGTTTTAAAAATAAGTTAATATAAAAAACATAAACATTTTAACTGGATCGTGAAGAAATTTTAAATTGCACAAATGTTAGAAATTTGGCACAGAAATCAACATGATATAAATAAAATAGCAACAAAACAATGCTGTTATAAAAATAAATCAACAAACAATATATGAGCGATCAAAATTATATTAAAAATAGTTGAAAACAGCAATTAAATGATGCTGTTTTTCTTGCAAACAAACACATTTTTTATTTAGTGGTCAAAAATCTTGGAATACATTTCAATACAAGCAAAGCATTAAAAATATAAACAATACAATATTGATTAAATTTAAGACTTTTCAATGGACTACAAAACTTTTCGATACATTTCGTATTTAAATTTAATATAGTTCAAGTATTAAAACGACATTTTTTTGTAGCATACTGCGTTTAGTTTCTATGCTCTTTTATAACTTTTTCTGTTGTAAATTGGAAAAACGAAATATACAAACAAAATCACAGTTTGGAATATTATTAATGTGCATTGAAGATTATTTTGCAATATCTTCTCAGTTGTGGATGTCGCACTCTTTACAAGTTGGCTGAAAAATATAACGAAATTTCTCCCTTTGGAATTTAGTACTGAATATATTTCAACAAAGCATTAACGATATTTCATAAATCCTTCCATAAAACAAACGAGTTGATATATAATTTATAGTATTCCTTGACATTTAAAAAACGAAAACAGTTATAATTATAATTTTGAGTTATGGCTGAAAATTTGTTCTTTCTCAACACATTATTAAAAATTGTTTTGCCGAAACTCAAAAGTAGGGACTTTATGAGCACTTTTGTGAACCGTGTTTTGACGAAAATATATATATATATTTATTAGACTGGTCGTTACTTGTATGGAGAAAAAAAAATTCGTTTGGTTTTCTTAAGCACCATTTTATTTTGTTCCTGCATATTAAAACTACATACTAAAAAAGTTTCAAAAATATTGGACTAATTGGATTAACACGTGTCGCGTTGAGCTAGAAATTAAAAAAATGATCTATCAGCAAAAAAAAAAATAATAAATAAAACAGCAACTCTACTTTGAACGTACCGGACTTTCGGAATGACCATCTCCAATTTCAGTGAAATTTTGCGTGTAGCATAACTGACGGATATAAAAAACTTAATTCGTACGTAAAAAGTTTGACGTAATTTTTGGCGGAGTTACAGAGTTCATAAAATTGACAAAAATCGGCAAAATCTTCGAAAATAGATTTTTTCTAAAATTCATATCTCAAACACTTCTTACGAGACATGTTACCTAATTTTGTCAAAAATTAAGGAGTTTTTAAAGTAAGGATTGGGAAAAAACGGTTAGAGATATTTAAGTAGATATTTTTTATCTGAAAAAAAAACGAAATAAATTTGGTAAGAGTTTAAACCTAATGTGAGGGGCTGACTAAGAGTTATTTAAAAAAAATGAATTAGAAACAAAATAACGGCTTCGCAAAGTGAAAATAAAAAAAAGCCTAACATTTAAGGACAAAAGAAAATATTTTTGTGTATAAAATGAGCTTAGGTAAAAAAAAAGAAAAAATGTTTTTTATTTATCTCTAACCATTTTTTCACAATCCTTACTTAAAAAACTCCTAAAATTTCGACAAAATTAGGCAAAATGTCCCTTAACCGAATCTTAAGTTTGAACTACCGTTAGAAAAGTAATTAATTAAACTTTAATCCAAAAATAATTTTGGAAAATTTTGGTGGTTGGGAATGAGAAAACTATAGTAAAATGCTCCTTCAAATGCATAGCCTCTGTATAAACTTCTAGCTTCGAGCGACATGTGTTATTGTTGTTGAAAAAAAATTGTTTGATTATTTTGAGACGCAAAGGAACAAAAAACCGGGTGCTCAACAATTTTTAAAATAAAGACCACCCTAATATTTATATCTGAATTTATATGAAAAAATGTGTAATTTTCCCACAAAGTTCGAAAGACAAAAGAAAAGAGCATTTGATTTTTTTAATCTTAATATGTCTCAAAATTTTTAATTTTAAACACATTACTAAAATTTTATATGTCGAAACTAAAAATAAAGACTTTATGACCATCTTCCGTGAGCACGTTTTGACTCTAGGCAATGTGCCCTTTTAGCGAATAGATAATAATGAAAGAAGGTTCTGTAGAGTCATAATATCTTACAAGTATCAGTTGTGGGATAAAATAAAGTTCACACAAAATTTTGTTTAAGTTGTATAAAAGGCAAGCACACCTCCCATATAACCGAAACGTTAATTTGTTAAATTTTTAAAAAAGAATAACCCATATCTCATAAATTTTTTTACAAATATGCTGTTTTTAGCAAGAAATAATGAACCATAACACCTCCCATTTACCATCTCCTATATATCGAAATAGGTAAGTTGGTTTTGTATCGAAGACAAGTTCGTGTAAAAGTAAACCTCAGTTGAAGTACAAGTAAGCTCAATAAAGTAAAGTTAAAGTAAAAGTAAGCTCAATAACACATCCACCTCCCATATAACTGAAATTGGCAATCTGGTATATTTCGCCAAAAAATGTTTTCATATCAATAAAATTTGGAACACTAACCTATTTTTACCAATCTTGTATATTTGCTCAAAAAATTATCTCACACCATTAAAATTCGGTTATATCCCATATAAATGGGAGATAGTCGTATCTATGAGCTAAGTTGGTTCATCTTTAGATCAACTATTTCGTGCTAACAAAGAAAAAAATTTTTAATTTGTTTATATATTTGTTTAAAATTGTGTTGCTCTGAAATTTTTTTTTTGGAAATACAAGATATTGCCGATTTTGGTTATATGGGAGCTGAACTTGTCATTTATCTGATTTAAACGAAGTTTTTTGTGAATAATTCTTTTATTCTAAAACTTATTGCATTCCTTCAAAATTCCTTCTATTTTTGTTCACTCGATTTATTAACTCGTTGACATTGTGCGTTGTGGGTTGGAATCGCAAATTTTATACAAATTCAGTGCTAATTCCTAATACAAAATTTTGATTTTGGTGTGGTCATATATGTAAGTACAACGAAAATTTTTGTGTAGAAGCAGGAGGAAACCAAAATCAGAAGTTAAGTCGACTAAAATCAGTTCATTTAAGCTTTCAAACAAACTTTTTGATTGAGTTTCTATTAAAGTTGAATCGAAGCAATCGAAGCTGAGTCGATAATAATAGGAATAAAAAATACAGGAAAATTTTACAGAATATCATAATGTAATATATGATATGATAATGAAAATTATAATGTATAATGTAAATAACAGGCGACAGTTGTTCGCAGTAGAATCTTTTTAAGGGACCATTAAAGTTTTTTTTGGCGACCGAAAATCAATTTTTTTTAAATTTTCGGAATATAGTTATCCGAAAACACCCCTATGAAGTACTGTAGCGCTTATAGGATTTTAAAAAAATTCTCATTAAAATCGGCCCATAACTTTATGAGTTAAATGTTAAAAGTTTATTTACACTTAAATTTTATATAATAGTATAGATGTAAATATATCAGAATAGTATGAAATCAAAATATTCACTTTGATAATGAGAAACATCTCGATAGTTGGAATAAGTTAAGTTGTGATTTAGAAAAATTAAAAAAATTTAAAAATTTTTAAACTTAACTATTGAACTGCAAGAACACGTTAAGCCACATAAAAAATATTTTGAAATAATCGACTTTCAAGTTTTGGAAAAATGTATTTTTGTATGAAAAAATGGAATTGAACGCGGAAACTTTTACAAATAGGTTAAAAAATTAATAAAAAATTGCCAAAATATCTTCAGTGGTTGTTGGCAATGCATGGGTTAATGTATTCAGCCTAAAAAAATTTATTTTTTGATCATGTGGCTTACCACGTTATTGCAATAAGCCCTTCAATTCTATTTTTTATATATTTTTATTTAAATTTTTTTTTATTTATTATTATTATTTTATTTTAATTTTCATTACAGAGAATTAATCCTTACGCTAAAGATTACTAGAATCTTATATAAAGAGCATAAGTCACTATTTTAATATAAATATTCTAGAAATGTATCAACTCTAAGTTCAATTTGTAAGGTGCTACTTTTTTCCTGCAGGGATGATGCTTGAGTGCCTCTATTAGCGTTTCTATGTGTGTGCGAGCGCATTTGAATAAACATGCTCTCACATAATTAGCCAACGGGATGTGCGCCATTATCGTTGCCACACTTATACAAGCTTGAACACGAACACGACCAAAACACACACACACACATACGCATGATAAAAACAAATTCGGGCGCACAAGCCTTCGCATTGAATTCAAGCAAAATCAGCGACTTCAGCAAATGCTGTTTAAGAAGCAAAAAAGTAATCGGATTAAAGTTGACTCTCAAGATTTACACACTTCAAAGACCTTTAATTATGTAGAACACAACAAAAAAATAAAAACAATAAAAAAAAACTAACATAACTTGAAGAAAATCAAAAAAAGAAAGCGCATATTGCTTTCTAGCTACTGCCTCTCTAGAGATATCAAAGCAGATAATACTCTTGAGTATAGAAAACAAAAAATGAGTGCTCTTTCTATTGAAATTCCTTGAAATTATTTCTACAAATTTCATTTCAATTCAATGACTGCAAAGCTTTGCACAGATTTTGCCTTAAATTTTACTTAATTAATTTATCTCTTAGTAGCAGCTGCGACGTTGCTTTGCTATTTCTGTGCTTTTATTTTTTGTTTATATAAATCAGTTGCGTTTATTAAAGCTTTGCTTTTTTTTTGGATAACTCAGAGTTAGTTTTACTTTTTAATTTTATGTGAAAACTTATTTTAATCAGCTCTTTGAGTAGCTTCGGGGTTTCCCTAAAGTTTCTTTAGCATTTTCACTCTCTTCGCTGTCGCTTTTCCTCACGTTTTCCATAATTTTTTTTTTAATTTTTTCACCTCACCTGTCTTTATAAATTTTATATAATTTTTTATTGCTATTTCCGTTTTAATGCTATGGCCGCCTTGCTATGCGTCGCGTGTAGCAGCAATTCTTTTTTTGCATATAATTTTGTTATGGCTTAAAAATTAATTTTATGGCCTGTAACTTTTCTCGGTTAATTTTTTTTTATTTTTTTATTTCGTTGCATTTAAAACGTGAGAAATTGCCAACGTTAAATGGAAATTGAATATTTAATGCTACGTTTAAAGTTTATTCACTGGGGAAAGTTTTACAGTTTTCTTTTCAATGGAAAAATGTAATTTGTTTTATTTACATTGGTTAAAATACATCAAAGTTAGATGGGTGCAGCTAATTTTAATTAAACCTTATTTGAAGAGTTTTTTCAAAAGCGAAATTTTGGTATAGACTCAACACTAACACATACTTACCGTAACGTGTTTGTTGAATGCGTTAGTTGAACATTATTGTTAAATGTCAAATTTCAATGCCAATTAAATGTACGGACATATAAAAGACAGCGAAATTTTGACATTTTAACTCTCCAATCATGGTTGTGAACTTTACTGCATTGAAAAAATTTTGCGGTTCAACAGCGTACTAACCAACGAAAAAAAAAATTTCGCTAGCTTTTCGCTGTCAAAAACTCAATACATTTCTTACGGAAGATTTCTTTTCGCTTCTACAGCATACTAAGCTAAAAAGACAAACTTGTCACTAAATTTACAAATGTCAGTCACCAGAATAAGGCTATAAGATAAAAATTTAGCTCAAAAATTCTACGATTTGCCTTTGATTTTGTTTCATATTTTTAAATACTTTTAGTTTTTTTTACACCTTTTTTCACAAAAATGTTGTCTTTTTTGATACATTTGATACAACAAATTAAACAAAAATATCTCTAAAAATTCTGAAAGTCTCACACGTGCTTTTTGAATTATTCTTAACACTTTTTGCTTAAGTTTGCAAAAAGATTTGCATAAAATCTTTTATTTGCTCTTATGTTTTACTCCAGGCGCCATTATTGATTTGTAATGTTGAAATTTAGTTTTCACATAAATCTTAAGTTCAATTATCTGTTTAAAAAGGCTTAAAAAATCACGTTTTCGAAACTAAATGCTTAAAATTTTTGAGATTTTTAGGTTTTTATGACTTCCTGAGTAAAAATTAAAACTTAATCATAAACAAAGCGGCCGAACAAGGACTAATTTGAAATATTTTTTTTTGGCTCTTTGTGCTCTTTGGCATTAGTTAAAAACCTAAATACTATTATAAGCGGGCGAACAGCGGTTGAACATGGGCCGCACGACCGGACAAGGGTCGAACATGGCCTACAAATAGTCCAAAAAGCCTAGCGGTCAAAATTTAGGTCCAACAGCGGCCGTACAATGCCTAAATTAATTTGTGTATCCGTTGTTCAATACCAATTTCGACCGCTAGGCTTTTTGGATTATTTGTAGGCCATGTTCGACCCTTGTCCGGCTGTGCGACCCATGTTCAACCGCTGTTCGCTCGCTTATATTATTATTTGGGCTTTTTACTAATACTAAAGAGCACTCTTGAAAATATCTTGTTATGGATCTTGATTTTATTTTTCAAGAATTCTTCAATTGAAAAAGGGGACTCACGGAATCCAAAAAAGGATCGTACTAAAAAATTTTAACTTTTGAAATATTAGTTTTGCACACATTTTTTACTTAGCAGGGAGATAATGATACAAATACGTCTATAATATATTTTTAAGTTCGTTTCTATACATTCTAGTTGAATAAAATTTGTTTTCTTTGCTATATGTGACAAGTTTACTCTCACAAAAATTAATGTTCTATAGATAAAGCGATTTAAATTTGGTTTTGTATAGCATTTTTTTTATTTTTTGTGTACTTTTTTATATTAAAAATTTTTGAATAAACCTCTGAATGAGAAGTAACTATACTTGATACGCTTACTTATGAGAAAAGGGGTGGGTATGGTGTGGTAGAATTATCAACGGGTTTGATTTGAGGCATGGTATGATTGCTTTTGAATAGGTGCTCTTTAATATACTTTTCTCAATTCCATCGTATGTTTTGGCTGCACATACAATTTTTTATTTTTCGTTAAAAGATTGTATCTTGGTACTTTCATATATTCATCTATAGTAATAAAACTCATTTTCTTTTTTTTTGTATGTTTGTTTGTTTGGCCTTTATACAAATCTAAGCGGCTCAACGGATTTCGCTCAAACTAGGTATATATATTAAGTGCATCCTAACTTAAAATGTTACATACTTAGTTTTTGCCACGCCCCCAACGAATTTTTTCAACTAACTGTAATTTTGTTGTTACAGTACTTTTTACCATTGGAGTTTTTTGTATATTTCATTTTAAAGAATTTCTGTTATTTTGACATCAAAAACACTCACATATATCCAAAATTGTAGAAATCTTCAGTATAACGACTTTTTCATTAAACATCGTTACAATTAAATAATAACAATACAATACAATTAAACAATACAATTATTAAAAAAAGGAATTCTGAAGATTTAAGAAATTAACTATCAGAGTCAGTTTATTTTATTTTTTATTTTAGACACAAACCAATTGTTATTTTCCAACTGGAAAAACTACTAGAAAATTTAGGAAGTTTGGCGTCCATTTTCCTTTTTTTATTTCCAAATTTGATTTTGCATATGCGAAGTGTAAGTAAAATTTTTACCAGTAACCAGTAAATTCAGTTTAAAACTAAAAAACAATTTTTGATTGTGATAAAACAGTGATCAAATTATTCCTTCGCTAAAAACAGCACGTTAAATTGTTTAAGTAATATTTTTATAGTGGTCTCAAACTTAAAATTCAACATGTCTTTCAAAATTCCAAAGTTTAAAAAAATATATAATCGAGAAGTGTATATTTAAATGTTTATATAAATTACTATCGATTACCTGGTATATCAGCTAAATGTCTATAAAATCAAACCAAGAACAGTGTAGCAAATTATAGCAAACTTTTAAGAAAGTTCTTCAAAAATCGCCAAAACAGGTGTTTTCGGGTACAATAAGTCTTTTGGTGCTATTTGGTTCGGTATATTTTGAAAATAAAAGGGCGGTATAGTATAAATTTCGTAAAAAATGTAAAAATTTATGGGCTTTTGGGTCCGGTGAATCTTTTGGTGCTTTTTTGCTAAATCTCTAATACAAGAGGGCGCTCTATAGTACAAATTTCGGAAAAAACCGCAAAAAACGCCTATACGGCACATTCAATCAGCATGGAAATTTGTGTATAGATTTTTTCGAGTACGGCGAGTCTTTTGGCGCTAATAGTGAACAGCAGATGGCGCTGTAACACACATATCTTTAAAAATAACGAAAATCTTCTTTATCGCTCATCCGATTATCATGGACATTTGGTGTTGTGGGTTTGCAGATACACTGAGTCTTTTGGTGCTATTTGTTTTGCTATATCTCGGTACCAGAGAGCGCTGTAGTACAAATTTCTTAATTAACTGCAAAAAACTCTTTCGATAAACCGCTCATTCGATTAGTACAAAAGTTCGTAAATAGAGGTTTTCGGATTCGGCGAAGGTATTGGTGCTATTTGACAATCTTGATCAATCTTTCATTTTTTGGAACAATGTGAAATGCCTCTGAAAGTTTGTTGGTTCACCCATAATGCACCTTCTAAATATAATACCTCCAAAGACATGCGCTTTGTTAACCTTAAATTTTTGGAAATCTATACATTTAAAATAACCAGCTTTAAGTCTCATACTCCCGAGCAGGAATACTAAAAAATTTATTCACATTTGCACCAAAATGAAAGAATAAAAAAAAATATTCTATACCTGCTTTTAACACATAAAAATATTACATTTCTTTTAAGTTAATTGACAAAAGCCTTTGTTAAATGCGTATAATCATCAGCATCACTAAAGCAAAATAAAAATAAATAATATTAAAGAATAAAAAATAAATTATGTTTTGCACAAAAAAATTATTAATGGCATTAATAATAATAATATTAATAACAAAAAAATCACAAAATATAATAAATAAAAAATTAATTTTTTAAAAAGTATGAAAACAAAAAAGAAATTGTTATTACAAAAACATTTTGTTTTAAAAATGCAACATCACATTCATGTCGTTAAATCTAGGTAGAGCTAAGAGTAGGTTGCTTATTGTTAAATCGCGCTCAAGAGACTTCAAAGAGATTTTGAAGTAAACGATTTTGTAAATCTAGAGTTTTTTGGCTGTCAACTGACATGTTTGCAGTTAATAATGCTGAATATCTCTCCCATTAGCTACGTTTCCCTCTACGCTATCCTCTTCCATTAGCTACGTTTGCAGGTAGGGTTACACAGTGGGCTGAATTGTGCTGAAGTAAAGGCATAACACTTGCTTTAGTACTCTTTATATTGCTCATGTTGTGCAATTTTCTTGCAGCAGTAACTAATCACCTTATATGCCCTATGTTGGGTAATTTTTGCATAGATTTCCGCAATATTCGTGGACTGAGAGCGAATTTTTTCTCGGTCTATGTACATTGTACTCTTCATATGCCTTAAATAATGGCACTGAGCGAGACCCAGGTGGCCGAGGATGCAGATCCACTGGAATTTCATATACCTGGGTATCGCTTACTGCCATTGTTTTCTTTGCATAGGGGCATCGCGCTTTTTGTAAGAACGGATGTGGCGTACCAGTGTGAGAGGAGCCTGAACGTGAACGATTCAGAGTTTAGCTCAATGTGGCTTAGGTTCAGGCTTCGAGCGCACTTGCTACATTTTTGTTTTATTTATAGAAGTCCGAATATAGGGAGGGAGCCCACTTTTAACAAACTGGACTCTCTCTCCGATTCAATTACGCACATTTTGGGGTTGTTTCCTGATAGTGAGATCGTTGTAGCAGGCGATTTCAATGTCCACAACCAGGCTTGGTTACGTCACTCGGGCCCACTGACACTTGTTGGGCAATGTGTTGAGCTATTTGCTGAATCGAACCAATTGATTCAACTAGTGAAGGAACCCATTTTTTTCCTCAAAGTGATATACATAGCCATAACATCCTTGGCCTTTTTCTGACTTCGCATCATGAAAAATATGATGTGAGTGTCAACGCACCTCTTGGTAACTCGGACCACTGTACCATCTCCGCTGTTTTTCCAAATTCTAACCCCTGCACCTCTACGCCTAAAGCCCCGAAGAGGAATGCATGGTTTTATGGAAAGGCAAATTGGACTGCGTAAAATAATTTTTATCGCAGCTTCAATTGGAAATTATTTTTCGCTGATAGAAATGTGAATGCCGCGGCTGTCATGGTACAAAAAATTATTTTATTATGTATGCGGTCTTTCATTCTCAATAAGATGAGAAGCATTAAACCAAAAGATCACTCATGGTTTAATGAGACTTGCAGGATTGCAGTCAGGTCCAAAGAGGAAACCTTTCAGAACTGGCGTTCTAACAAGAATACTAATACAAAAGGACTTCGCATTGAGGCAAGGAATCGCTGTTATGCAATTTTAAAACGCGAAAAGTCTCTGCACGAAGCTCGCATTCGAGAACAGGTTCTTTTCTGCCCCAAAGGGAGCAAAAATTTTTGGTCATTTGTTAAAAGAGTGAAGAATCAGACATCATCATCGATTCCAAATCCTTTAAAAGATGACCAAATCTTCACTGACTCGGCTGATTTATCAACCTATTGGCTAGATTGTTTGCTCAAAATTCCACTCTCTCGGATAGCAATCAGCCACTGCCCTTTGTTAGGGGTGGATCTTCTGCAATGCAGGAGATATACTTTCGAACGAGAGCAGTTAAAAGGGTCCTTACAAATCTCAACGTAAACAAAGCCTCTGGTCCTGACGGCATACCGCCAATTGTGCTTAAAATGTGTGCTTCTTCGCTGGCTCGGCCTTTGCGCAACCTTTTCAACATCTCCTACAGAACAGGAGTATTTCCATCTTGTTGGAAGGTGGCAAATGTCCAACCGGTACCTAAAAAGGGCGATGCCACGAACCCTGCAAGCTACCGACCCATTGCGATAGGCTTTAATTAGGAAACTTTAACATCATGAACTATCTGGAGCTCAACCAACTGCTTAGTGATCGTCAATATGGTTTCCGTAGGGCTCGCTCTACTGGTGATCTTATGGCGTTCTTAACTGAAGAATGGAACCAATGCGTTCACTTTTTCGGCGAGAGCAGGGTTGTTGCTCTTGATATTTCAAAAGCATTTGACCGAGTGTGGCATAAAGCGCTCTTGTCAAAACTTGGTGAATATGGTTTTGGTGGTGGCTTTGCTCGATGGATCACGTGTTTCCTTAAAGACAGAACGATTCGGGTCGTAGTTGACGGTATTTCGTCCGAGAAGCACGCCATCAAGGCAGGAGTACGACAGGGTTCAGTCCTATCGCCAACCTTGTTTCTGGTTTTTATCAACGACCTTCTGTCGTTGACGCATAACCCAATACATTCGTTTGCGGACGACAGCAGTATTTGTCATTCATATTCATTTAAAAAACGCCCAAGCTCTATGGAGATTGAGAGAAAAAGGCAAACTATGAATGACGCACTCCTAAATGATCTTCAAAAAATCTCCGAGTGGGGTCTTGCTAATAGAGTAGAGTTCAATGCAAGCAAGACCCAGTGCTGCCTGTTAACCCACAAGCGGATGGATTGCCCATTAGCTCACCTCTATATGAATAGTGTGGATCTTGTGGAATCAGCCGCTCTTGACGTTCTGGGCATATTGATCCAATGTGATCTTCGTTGGAATGATCATATTTTCGATGTATCGAAAGAAGCGGCCAAGTGCCTAGGTTTTTTAAAACGGTGCAAAAAATATTTCACTTCAGCTGATCTTGGCATGATCTACACCTCATATATTAGGCCGAAAATGGAGTCCAATTCGCACATTTGGGCAGGGGCTTCAAGATCTTATTTGGAGCTTCTGGATCGAATTCAACGTCGTGCGATATATTTGATAGGGGATGAAAGTATTTCATCCACTCTCAACTTCTTGTGCATCGACGCAATGTTGGTTGCCTAAGCCTTCTGTACAGGTACTACCATGGGAAGTGTTCAAGGGAGATACATGGCCTGACTCCACCAGCTCGTGTGTTTCCCAGGTCCACTTGGGCAGCTGTTCAAGTCCAAGTTCAAGTCGGTTAGTAAAAGAATCTTTTAAAGATATTTTTTTTCTCTCGAATATATGAAAAGCTTTTTGCAAAAACACGATAAGCCTCATAAAAAATATTTTGAAATAATCGACTAAAGTTTTAAAAATTTATTTTTGTATGAAAAATGGAATTAAACATGGAAACTTTTAAAAATAGGATTTAAAATTATAATAAATAGCTAATATCTCTTCAGTGGTTGTTAGAAATGCATTGAGTAATGTATTTAGCCAAAAAAAAAATTGATTTTTTAGATCATGTGGCTTATCGTTATTTACAATAAATAAGCCCTTCGTATATTATGTGAAAAAACATTTGTAAAATAAATTTAAAAAAAATAAAAAAAATTTTCAAAACCATATAAAATTCATAAAGTTAATGGCCGAATGTGATAGAGGAATGGTTTTGAATTTTTTTTTCAACAGTCTAAAACGGTAAAAGTAAAAGAGAGCAAAAAGTAATTCAATTTTTTAAATCCATATAAAATTATTTTTCTGAACTTGACTGTAGATATTTTAGTTCCGGAAAAGATAAATATTTAACAATTTTTAAAAATAAAAATGAAAATTTATATTTTCTTGTGAAATAGCACAAACATGTAGTATAGCCGTTAGCATTAAATAAAAAATGAATGTTGTTTACAAAGCCACCAAAAGCTGTGTATGTTATTACAAAGTATTTAAAAAGTGCTCACTCATCAAAATTGACCGCGATGTATTTGCAAGGGTTAACCCATTCTCGTAAGCAAGTTTGAGCTTCGGAGAACTACGTTAATTGTGGTTCTTGTGCTAGTTTAGATTTGAGTCTGAGCAAATACACAAACCAATTATTCTAGAGTTAAAGCTTTCAGCTTTTAAACTGTGTGATCAACACTAGTCTGCAATTTAGCTGAGAGCAAAATATAGCCGAGAGACGCACCCTGTTCTTTGTTGTTTTTTTTATCTGTTTATAAAACAGTTAAATCAAAAACAATCTCAACATCCGGTATGAAAAACTGATTTAAATTAAATTTAATTGTTTTTGCTCTCTCTCTCTCTCTCTCTCTCTCTCTATCTTTTTTATTTTGATGATCTTGACAATTTAGCTAAAGCTTTTAATAGCGGTGTAAATAATGAGAGAACACACCAACATTCAAATTTTTGTGTCACGTGTGTCAAGTTTTTGTATTGTATCTTTTAAATGCTGGATAAAATGCTCATTAGCATAAAACAATGAGTAAACACAGAACAGTTTCAATTAAAGTAATGCATATGAATTGCATTGTGTAAGGCTTTGAAAATTGCTATTAAAGTTCTCACTAGTTCATACTGGCTCATGCTTCATTTAACTGCCTTTCATAGTTTGTATTCTATTTTAAATGCTGTAATAATTTACAACTGTTATTAATAATGTATATCTGTCACCGACAACAAATTTTTTTAGCGATCAGCATATATGTGAAAAATCTTAAATTCGCCACTTAAACTAACAGAAATTTAAACTTGTTTTTAGCTTTAAACGGTACTATCTTCTGTCGTAATATTTATTGTTTACATGCAGTTAAAAGGGTTGAACGACTAGAAAAAAACAAAATGCCTAAGTTCATTAAAATTTAATAACTGTTTAATAACAATTTTTTTCTCATATGTAAATTATTACTTTGCGAAGCTTAGAAATCAATTAGTTCAAGTTTGCTGCTATAAAATAATGCCAGCTGTTTAAAAATAAACACTTACATCTAAAAGATGAAATTTCTTTACGATCTTATTGCAGCTAATAAAATGAAGTCTTGTGTTTTTTTGTATGATATTTAACTCATTTTTCAAGTTTTGCTATTTCCTTTCTTGATTAGTTTTAACCCTCGCAAAATGCATTTTCCTCAAATTAGTTATTTGTTTTGTCTGCTTCTTAAGGTTTCTCTAAGTTTTTCTAAATTTTTTATTTCTTTGTTTTAATAGTGTGCGCAAAAATTTCTCAACAGAACTCTTAAGTTACTCATTTCTACACATTACCTCCCCCCTCCAAACCCGATCAAGGCGACGCACAGTGGACCATCCCATGCAAGTTAGTCGGAAGAAATTATTTTATGATTTTAAACGATATGGGATGCAAAACTGAGCAAAAAAATGTATCGGAAGTGGGGGTCTATTCCGACCCTTTGGGGAGTTATGGGCTAATTTTGTGTTTTCCGGAGGTTGTTTCACTAAAAATGCTCTTGCAATGAAAGTTTTTTGAGTGAAGCTTTATGAAAAGACGTTTTAGTAAGATAATTTCATGACCTTTCCAACGATAGAACACTAGTAGAGATTTGTGTCACAAATATATGTATTTGGTGGTTAAATTAGCAAATTTTGTAAAAAATACACTATTTTTAAAGTTTCATTTTTTTTTTAAGATCAAAGAACCAAAGCATGCAAAGAACCTTATACAAACAAAGTTTGGTCTTTGACCTGAAAGGAAAGGGATAGATTTATTTAGAGGAATTGATTGGAACCATACGTGAATTATTGATTAGGCGAAGCAAAAGTGAAAGACACTTTGAATTGCTTTTAACCGAGGCTAGTGTTATGCCTTAACCTCGGCAAGCATTTCCAGCCCTTAGTTGTTCTTGTCCTTTAATTCCACATTTTCCACAATTATATTTGTGGATTTTTCCATAATTCTTAAATGTAGGAAAGTACAAAGAAAGTGAAAAGAACCATTCCCGAACTCAGATTCGAACCAGGGAGCTACTGGGTTGATAGTGTAGCGCACTCTCCACTAGACTACAAAGGTCGACATTTTGAGAGAAGGGCGTGACAGAGGATAGAAGAAAAAACTGGGTGATTAAAAAAAATTTTTGCTTTCAAACTAATTTGCATTACAATTAAATACAGAAAAATGGCGTGGTAGCTGCAATAATACACAGCAAAATACATAAAACTACAAAAACTAAGGGGTTAGGGCCGAAAACTCCTTGAAAAGGAAGGTTGCCAAACCTTAAAATGCTCAAAATATTAAGTAAATATAATATACTTTAAGAAATTGTCAAAAGTAAATACAAGAACATACAAGGAGGGATAAAATTCCACCTGGAATAAAGCAAAAATTACCTTTTTTGGTAGTTCGAGCATATCCTCAAACAAAAACATATTAACAATTTATTAAAATAATTTTTGTTGTACGAAGAATTTCATAAACATACATTGGCGTTTACACAAAGTGGCCTTCCGTTTCTGTGAAGTTCTTCGTTTATCAGTTATGCCAAAAAAATAGAAAATCGTGATGTAGGGAAGCGAAAAGGCAAATTTTCCCATACACATTTTTGTAACTTTGGTACCATACGGTCTATCTGTATGAAATTAACATACAAAGAAGAAATGCCACTCAATAGCCTTACAGCTCTATTCTAACAAAGTCACAAAAGCCACCTCTGTATCAATTGACACAAAAATCACAATTGATACAAATTCGTATTATGAGCACTTTGAAAAGGCTCTTTTTGTATCAACAGCGATGAAAATAGTGAGGAGCAGCAAAATAGGTCACAAATACATACGTAAAGACCCAAAATAAGGATATTTTCTAAAACTTATATCAATTTTTGCTCTCAAAAAGAGCCAAGAATTGATTTATTTAATGTGTTAAAAAGTTATTTTGCTATGATTTATCGCTAAAGAAATCTGATTGTAGCAACTTAATTGAAGACATTAACATAAACAAAGCCATTGCTTCATAACATCGTTTTAACATTTGGACACAAACAAAACTCTTTTAAGCACCCAACTGAACATTTGTGTATGCATGCATTTATGTATACAAATCTATGCTCATTACACAGAAAAGCTTTTCACCTTAATGTGAAGAGTTATACAAGCTTTTCGGTTGAGACAGCTTAGACAGAATACGGATCAATAGAGACCATATCAAAATTATCACAATTTTTCAGTATCAATTGATTGTGGCAATGATGCCAGAATAGAGCCGTAAATCCCAAATTTCATCATCAAAATCATTCCGTTCACTCAAACTCGAGTTTCAGATTTATTTCCCTCGAAACAGGCCAAACAGTCCACTGTGCGACGTTTGTCATGGAAACACATTCATGACAGGGCATCTTAGTTTTTTTTTTCTCCCAACTGCCAACAAGTGTCTTTGTCTGTTTTCTATGGTATTTTTTGTTTTTGTATTTGCTCATTGTTGGTCTCCCCATTTTGTCGTCTCATGTCTAAAATGTCTCGTGTAGCGTGTCGTTAAACGTTTAAAGATAGTTAAAGATTAATTAATATTTTATTAGTGCAGCAGACAAGACTTAGTTAGCTAAAGTTGCATAGAAAGCAACAAAAAAAAAAATAAAAGACATTAAATTGTCTTCTGGAAATAATGAGAGAAAAGGTAAAAATAAAGCTTAAGAAATTTTCTTACTGTCTTTTATTTATATGCTTTCTTTTTAGAGGGTAAAAATTTATGATGTCTTTATAAATTGGCTAAGGAAGTAGTCCTTTTTACTAAGTGACTTTAAATGTTCAAGTCTAGCTCAAAAGCACATAACTGTAAAACCTGCATTCAGTGCTAGGTATCGTTGGTTAAATCCCTTTTTGTGTAAAATTCGACCTCTAAAGGAATGTAAAGAACAGTCCTGTTTTGGAGGGAATTTTCTAGGGAGGGAACTAGTAATTTGCTGGACTTGAGAAATTTGTTTTCCTTGAGCTGAGAACAATTGCTTGATTCAAGTAAACAATTTTCTTAATACAAGAACGTTTTGATTGATATTAGAAACATAATTTTTTTATTAAGAGCAGAATATGCTTGATCTAAGTTATCTATTTACTGAAAACGATAATAATTTGCTTCATTAAGAAGAAGAAGAAGAATTAAGAAGAATTTGCTTCATTCATATAAACAGTTTTCTCAATTTAAGAATGCTTGTAGTTTTTTTATAAAAGCTTAGTATGCTGTAGGAAAGAAAATTTTTGGGCATATAACTCTACACGCGAAATTTTGGTGTAGAGTCAAGATTTTTGTGTGGAGAAGAAGTACTTGCTGTTTTGGTTGACAGATTCATATTTTTATAGCTGCAGTTTTATATCCTATAAAAGGCAAGACTACACATTAATAAACTATATAAAAGCAACAATAAATAAGCTAAATAACAAACTCCACACTTAAACATACTTACTGTTTATTTTTTATTGTTGAATGGAAAATTTCCGCGCCAACTAAATGTATGCGCATATAAACAACAGCGAAATTTTGATATTTCAACTCTCCACTCACGAATGAAAATTTGGCAACATAGCAATAATTTTCGCTTCTACAGCGTACCAGCTGGCGAAAATTTCTGTTCTTTGCCTGTTCGTTGTCAAAAATCTCAATGTATTTCTTATGGAATTTTTTTTTGCGTTCTTGCAGCATACTAAGCTAAAGTGATGAATTTGCTGTATCCATGTAATTAACTATCTGAAAATAAGAAAGTTTTGCTTGATATATAAGACAATTTTGTATATAGTATCTGAATATAGTAAATTGCTAGCTACATTGTGTTTTTAAACTAAACAAAAACTTGTTATATATAAAAAATGAAATTATGTTTTTCATTAATATTACTAATACCTTATTTTAAAAATTAGCTGCGTTCCTTTCGCCTTAATATAATCGCGATAACAAATTTTCTCAAAGGAACGGAAAGAGAAAGGATGAGTAGAGGGCATCACCGTTGCAGTCAAATTAAATTCAAACAAGCAATCATGATACAATAACTATTAGGTGTCATGAGACTGTGTCAGTCAAAACTGTTGTGAACTGTTATGGTAGCGATACCTTAGTGAACGATGTTTTTCTCTGAATGTGTTTTACTCTAAACGTCAGAAAAATTGTAAATTATTTAATAAAATTGTTAATATTATGCAATTACATAAATAATTTAAGTGCAATTGTTGTCTCCGCTGAATTCGTCCAATGTGTGTGACACACCCGGTTTGTTTTGTTTTCTTTTGTTTAAAATTCGATGGTCGCAGCTCGTGAGGAAATAGGTAGCTGTCATGGCTACCTTATAGTCATTGTATCAAACAAACAAAATATTCAAAAAATGAAATGACAGCTCAGAGAAATATACAGGTGCGACACCTGTGTTTCAAATTGTTTAAAGGCTATATCACAATTTTATATAATATGGATTATTTTGAAGCGAATGGAACGCAGCTATTGTTCTGGTGATAAATTTAAACATTAAAAAGGCTATATTTTACTACATACTTTATTTAAAATAACAATTATATTTTAATAATCAATATTTATACAACTGTGCATTTTTTTAAATTAGTTTTTAATTAAAAAACTTTAAACTAAAAAAAAATGGTGACTAACTTAATTATATAAGGATTCACATACACAAGTATAGTAAAGAAATGGTTACGTAATTAGGGATGCAACATCGTTCTCAAAAGCAACATGTTGTCAAACATCGATGTTCACCTGACAGTTATCGATGTTTAAAAGCATCGGTTATAAGACCGATATATCGATGTTTTTCCAATGTTTTAATTTTTGTATTAGGCCTATTATTGAGGTCAAAAAATATAAGTAGTATTTTTATAGATTACATATTTTTTATTGGCACTCTATTATAAAATATGAAAGAAAGAATAATTTCTTACAAACTATCGACGTAGAAAAATTTACAAAAATAAAATTTTAATAATTATTAAAGTAAAAAAATTTTTAATATAACATGTTAAAAGTATAAAGTATATTTATAACTAAAAAGTATAAAATAATTTCTCCTAAAATTGGGCTGTTAGTTCTCCTATTACTTCAGGATTTTCCAATTACTTCAAAATTTTATAATTTTGAAATTCTGACCACGGATTCGAATTCAGCGACCCATTTTTGGTATATCATTTTTTTTGCCAGCTCCGAATAAAAATGCATAAATTAAGGTGGCAACGAACTAAATAAAGGTACTAAATACAAAACTAACTAAAAAGTATCAAATAATTTCTCCTAGAGTTGGGCTTTTAGTTCTCCTATTACTTCAGGATTTCCCAATTACTTCAAAATTTTATAATTTTGAAATTCTGACCACGGATTCGAATTCAGCGACGCATTTTTGGTGTATCATATTTTTTTTTGCCAGCCCCGAATTCATAAAAATGCAAAAAATTAAGGTGGCAACCCTATCCATCATCCTTAACTTTAAAATTCTAACTTCAGATTCGATATCAGCGACGCCCAAACACTGATAAATAATATTTAAATTCTTAAAAATACATATTAGGTGGCAACCCTATTTTATAATTTTGAAATTCTGACCACGGATTCGGATTCAGCAACCCATTTTTGGTGGATCATTTTTTTTTGCCAGCCCCGAATAAAAATGCAAAAAATTAAGGTGGCAACGAACTAAATAAGGGTACTTAATATAAAACGAACTAAAAAGTATAAAATAATTTCTCCTAGAGTTTGGCTTTTAGTTCTCCTATTACTTCAGGATTTCCCAATTACTTCAAAATTTTATAATATTGAAATTCTGACCACGGATTCGGATTCAGCGACACATTTTTGGTGTCAAAAAAATAAAATGTTAACTTTTATTTTTGATCAATAAAATAAAAGTCAAACTTGAACTTTTATTTTTGATCGAAAGAATAAAAGTAAAATATTAACTGTTATTTTTGATCAAAAAATAAAAGTGAAATTTTAACTTGTAGTGATCAAAAAAATAAAAATCAAATTTAAACTTATATTTTTGATCGAAAAAATAAAAGTCATATTTTAAAATTTGTTTTTGATAAAAAAAATAAAAATCAAATTTAAACTTATATTTTTGATCGAAAAAATAAAAGTAAAAATTTGACTTTTATTTTTGATCAAAAAAATTAAAATCAAATTTTAACTTATATTTTTGATCGAAAAAATAAAAGTCACATTTTAACTTTTATTTTTTATCAAACTTAACTTGAACTTTTATTTATGATCGAAAAAATAAAAGTAAAATTTTAACTGTTATTTTTGATCGAAAAATAAAAGTAAAATTTTAACTATTATTATTGATCAAAAAATTAAAATCAAATTTAAATCTCTATTTTTGATTGGAAAAATAAAAGTAAAATTTCAACTTTTATTGTTGATCGAAATGAAATCAGTCAAAATATAACGATTAATTGTTGACTTTTTCTTACAAAACTGTTTTTTAAAAAATCGTGTTTTTCAATCTTTAGAAATCTTTAGAAAGCTATAACTCAGCAACCAAGGCAGGCAGATACAAATAAATGTCAATTAATGCAGTCCTTCTAGGAGAACATTATAGCAGAACTGGAAAAAATCGGACACCTATACTTTTTTGTGATCCGTTACACGTAGAATGCGCCATATATTACCAAATTTTTAAGTATCGTATATCACTTTACTTTTAAAAAATTGATTCCGAGATTATAAGTGTCAATCTTTACAGCTATTTTAATATCTCTGAGCACATCTTCTCTGAATAATTTTCTGTAATGCACACTTTGTGACTTCACCCTGTAAACTTGTTGACAAACGGTGAACATAAAAGCAACAAAAACAAATAACAATAATTTGCCCAAATGGCAATCAAGCCAGCCAAATGCAAATAATTATTTTTTTTTTAACAAAAATACAAAAATAATTGCATTAAATAAGGAAAATCAGTGAAGAGCAAAATAAAAACAAAAATAGAAAATATCAATAATTTTTTTTTAATTATAATGACGAGCCAAAAAAGCTTGCCACAGCAGCTGATTTCAAGTTCGGTGCTGCCGCTGCTGTTGGTGCTGTCGATGGTTTCAACAACGACAACGACTATGACGACGAACACGCTTTGGCAGAGAATTGAATGAAGTTGCGGCGCGATCGGTTAAAAAAACGACGACTTTAAGCACGACCGACCAAGCCATTTAGCACCCAAGAGAAACAAAGAAATGACAAAAAAAAGTGAAACAAAAAAGTAAAAAACCTGTGCAGCGAGCTTTGATGCGAAACGCCGCGAGTTTGTTTACTACGAGTTGCTTACTACAAGCTGCTCATTCGGGCGCCAACTGTGAGAGGTTGTAGACGACAACACAACACAATACAACAAAACCAAGCGGTGTGCAGCGAAAATTGACAACAAAATAAAAACAAACGAAAACGAAATCGAAATAAAGTGCAACACAGCAAAATTTGCAGTTCTTGGTTTTGAAAAAAAAAAAAAAAAATTAAAAAATTTAAACTTTCTGTGTATGCGTTAATATGATGCTTTAGAATACACAACAAAAGAATAAAAAAAATATTGGTGCCTTTTGTTATAACGAGTTGATATATAACTATAAAAAAAAAATACACCCACTTGCCAGTCGTGTCGCGTTCCCACCCAACCACCAACACGCTGAGTCAAAAAATGTGCAGTTGGAAATGTTGTCGCATGCCTACGTTACTCATAATCGGCGTCATACTCGCCATAGTTTTGGTCTTTATCACCGGCATCACGCTCACCAACAGCATCAACATCTCGAACATAGTTAAATTGCGCGAAAAAGTCGCTAGCGATTCGGCCGCGGCCAGCGGTGCCGCAGCGGCACAAACACGCGCCGCCATCGTCGAACAGCAATATGCTCAGCTGCAGCAGCATCACTTGTCGCGCGGTGATCTCAACTATTTGGCTGCAAATCATCCAAAGAATTTGCAACGTTTTGCCGGTGCTGCCAATCAGCTGCAGCAGCAGCAGCAAAATAAAATAATTATTGAAATCGGCATACGTAACTACAGCACAGATGCCGCAACAGAAACAGCACCAAGTGCTGCAGGTGCCGCAACTAGCAATGCCACAAGTGCAACAAGTGCTTCCGTGGTTAGCGTGGCCTTGGCCACCTCGCCACCTCAACAACAACCGCCACCAGTGCCACTCATAATTGACGCCATTGTTGATGGCAACATTGATTCGATTTCCGTGCCAGCCGCAGCGCCAGCGTCGGAAGTAAATCGTCTGAATTTGACACAGTCGCTGTCGTCACTCTTTTTACCTAAAGCAAAGCGCAACTTGAACGGGTCCGTGTCGCCGGCAATTGAAGATGCAGAGGCACTGCAGTCTTTGGCATTCGAACAACCGGAAGTGCTGCAAATACTCAGCATTGCCGACCACAATCCGGCTATGATTGATTTTGAGAAACGCGCCGTAGTGAAGAAGGTAGGTTCACCTCTTTTATACACAGAAAAAAATCCGCATAAGTGGATTTTCGTCTGTGTAGCAGTTTGCTACATAATTATAATTTGCTATATAATTTATATCATCTATTACACTAGATAACAAACAAAACGTGTTCCGTAAGTCACTATATATTTCTGCTGTGTGATAGACCTCTAACTACAAAAAAGTATTTTAAATTATATTAAAAGAACAATTAGTTTTAAATAGAAAAATAAAAGTCATTCGTTCAGTAAGTTAGAATATTACCAGTACAAATTAATTCGGTCCATTTTTTGTGGTAAAGGAATGCATTTATTTCATTACAAAATGAGAACATATAAATCAAAATATTGTTTATCGTTGCACAGAGGGAAATTCGGGCTGCAAACAATCCCAAACCAATTTATTTTGGGCGAGATTCTGAGCTTAGCCATAATATGCTTGATATCAAGCCCTAATGTGATTATTAAGCAAAAAATAAACACGCTCATTTGTGCCCAATGTAAGTACTTTTGGGATTGCTTATAAAAAAAATAATATGCCCACAAGTGCCCAATCTAAGAAATATTTGGATTGTTTATCAAAAAAATAATACGCTCACTTGTGCGCAATTTATGACATTTTGGGAGTGTCAAAATCAAAAATTGATTATGCTCCCTTGTGTCCAATTCATGTTATCGTTGGATTGTTAGTTAAAAAATTTAATATGCCCACTTATGC
Organism: Dichetophora obliterata; assembly: GCA_963920525.1. NCBI lineage: Eukaryota > Metazoa > Arthropoda > Insecta > Diptera > Sciomyzidae > Dichetophora > Dichetophora obliterata. The sequence continues at coordinate 21,336,552 of OY986439.1, read as the reverse complement.
CCAATCTAAGGGCCAATTTTTCAGTACGAGCTTAAACTCTAGTTAAATTAAACTGAGGTTAACTCACCAAAATTGGACGTTTTAACTCGGTTTAGGCAATAAAGAAACACATTATATGATCATTTAAGTCAATTTAACTTCAACGAAACGAAGCCTTGCTTTGTTGTTGTTGATATTTTCATTGCCCAAATTAAAACAATTCATTATTTTATTTTAATACTTTTTTATAAGCAACATACTTTTTTTTATAAAGCCTAGTAACTACTCTGTTCGTTTGCGTGAAATTTCGCTGGCAACATCTATTTATTTGTTGCGTGAAATTTCTGACTTAAAGTTTGTTGCGATGAATTCCTACGGCAATGTTTCTCAGAGAGACTCAAAGAATAAGTTGGGAGATTTCATATGATCTCTCTTTTATCACTTCAAAATAAATAGGCAGTACAATTAAATTGTCGTGAAAGAATGTTGCTCAGAAACATGTTGCGGTAATTTCACGCAGCGGAACAGAGTACTGCTCTGACGAACATGTTGTGAAAATTTCCACGCTTGTTTTGCAGCTGTCACTTTTTATATGGAGATTTGAGTGAAATTTCACATGAAACTGAACAGAGTACTATGCTAAAGCAATCACAAAATTACTCTTAGTAAGCAGAGTTTGACGTGTTTCTCAAACAAATTTTCAAGCCCAATCTCTGGCATAAACTGCGAACGTGAATGGCATATTTTGGGATAGTTTTGAGCTATATTGAGCTAATTTTATTGATGAACGGTTTGGGATTGATTTTAGAACATTTTTTCTCTCCGTGTGGCTTCCAATTTTTCCTACCTCTTAGGAAATTACATCGGAGACGGAAAAAAGTCTCGTCTTTTAAATTGATCCAATTTTGATGTCAATTTTCGATTTCGTCAAAAGAAGTAAACCGATGACTTGCCAAATCGTGTTGTAGCGGAGAAAGCTTTGTCCAGGGAATTCGGTGGGTGAACAAAGCATACCACTTGAGCGTTTCTAAATATTTTTCACGACTTTTGGGACATGTGGACGAGCGCTGTCATGGAGAAGTATAACTTTATCATGTCTTTGTTTGTAGTCCGGCAGTTTTTCTTGTAATGCATGGCTTTAACGCATTAATTGTAGTCTATAGCGATCGCCCGTAATAGTCTTGTCAGGTTATGGCAGCTCATAGTACACAAACCCTTTTGACCCCATCAGCTACACATCATGACCTTGGAACCGTGAATATTCGTCTTTGGTGTTTATGTTGAGTCCGATAGCAACGATTGACCGCCTGAGTAAAAATATTAGCGACCGAACAGCGGCCGAACATGGGCCGAACAAGGGCCGAACAAGGGCCGAACATGATCTGAACATAATCCAAAATGCTTAGTGGTCCAAAGTTGGGTGGAACAATAGCCGTATAAGGCCTAAATTAAGTACGGCTGCTGTATGACCGTTGTATGCCACCAAAATTTGCTAAGCTCTTATTCCACAGCAAACGTATGCGCAGCAACAAAAGCTAACCTCACTCGGCGTTGCTGGGTTGCTAGTATCGCCATTTGTATGTGGCGCAAAAGGTTTTTTTTGTGCATGAAGTAGTTAAAAACGGCTGCTCATTTTCGTTGTAGAATAATGACTGTTCGGCCGATAAACGACCCTTGTACGGCCGAAAAAATATTTAAAATTAGGCCTTGTTCGGCCGCTGTTTGGCCTTAGTTAAAGAGTTTGAATTTTTACTTGGGCGGGCAAAGCGTAGTATTTTTTATTCTTGCAATATCGTAGAATATGCATTTCTCATCTCCATTCATAATCGCAGTTTTGAGTTCATGAGTCAGTTGACTTGCTTTTGAATCATTACCATGGATTTGCATCGGACGGAACACGTTTCGTGTGAAATCACTCCCAATCAGGGAGTTGAAATAAACCTTAACAAACGGTTCGTTTTTGGTCTGTTCTGTATTTTTTAAAGAGCGCAACCTTTATTCCATTTTATTCGTGTATCGCTCTTCAACTCAAACACAAACACTACCCTTAGTAGGCCGAAAATGGAGACCGAAACAGAATGGTAGCGTTGTGTAAAGCGGGATTCACTGACCACCTCCAGCAAGTTTTGCAAGTTTTTTTATATGAAGTTTTGAACATTTTTGTGCTCTATCTTATCTCTCTGCGCACTTAATGAGAGAGTAAAAAACCCTACTCTCTTAACTTAATTTTCTTGCTGAATCTTTTTGCGCGGTGTTGTCAGAATGGAGTTTCTTGAGTTGAAGTTGACATATGTTATTTTTTGAAGCTTTAATATAAAGAAGCGTTGCGCCTGGCAAAGAAAAACAGAAAACTTGCTGAAAAATGTACATGCCAGTGAATAGACCTGCGGCACCTTCTCACAGAGAAAGCAAGAAAGCTGTCACAAAAAACTTACTGAAGGTGGTCAGTCAATCCGCTTTGTTGTGGTTTTTGCTCGTGATCGTAAATATCAGCTTAAGCAGTAACAAATGTACCACGATTCACCGATTGTTACTGCAGCTCTAATTTTGGCATGAGTCAACAAATTCTTTTGCTGCTGTTCTGCAGAATTTTAATGTTGAAGTTGTTACAACAGCTGCGGTGAGGCGGGGTACATTTGTTACTGTTTTGGTTTGTGCTTACGATCACGATCGATAACCGCAATAAAGCAAATAATGTTTTGTGGTCGTTTAACACAACGCTACCATAATTTTTCAGTCTCCTTATTTGGTCTCTTAGTTTAGCATAGCCATTGAAAGGGTTAAATGGGCAAATGTTGTGAAAGTGCGAAAAAGCTAAACTCTATTGTTATTATTGCATGTCTCTCTCTCTTTGGCCTGCTAGGGGTAGTGTTTGTGTTTGAGTCGAAGAGCGATATATGAATAAGAGCCTGAACAGAATCAAAAATCGTTGCGGCCGACGATCTTTGTTGTTAGAAAATACATGCAAAATGTAGAAAAAACCGCAGATCGTTTTCCGCAACGACAAATCGCAGAATTAGAATCTATTCTATTTCAATCGTCGGCCGCAACGATTTTTGATTCTTTTCAGGCTCTAAAGCGGAATAAAGGTTGCGGAGTTAGCGTTTTTGTAGCGCTACATACAAGATATTTTTTCCCATTCCATGACGGCGCCTTACGGAAGGCTAATCATTATGAAATAGAGCGTGCCATTGGTGAGGAAAATTGAGTGATAAATTTTGAATAAAACGACCATTTACTATTTCGAATGACGAAAATTTAGACGTTTTTTGCAATACATAATTTAATAACAGATGCTCACAACGGGGCGTGATAGGTATAAAAAAAATATTACCACTTTTTATCAGAATCACTTTCAAGCCAATTTAGCCATTTCTATCTGTTTGTTTGCACGTCTCTCCTTCTGTCAATTTGTCCGTCCGTCTGTCTGTCTGTTTGTGATCACGACTACAGTCATTATTTTAAAGTTATCGTAAAAAATGCGATGTATGAGTTTCTGTTTGAAAAATACAAAGTTAAAAAATGAGCCTTATCAGATTTTAATTACACCTACCTACAATATTATTCATATCGTCCCTATCAAGGGACTTTATGAAAATAGTTTAATCTTTTAAAACTCCAAAAAATTAGTGGCAATGCATAACAAAAATAAGTTATAAATAACCGAATTGAATTTACCCATACCTCCCATAAAAAGATTACTTTATGAAAATGGTTTAATCTCTTTAAACTCCATTAAAATTAGCCAAATGACTTGAAATTTGGCATAAAAGCTTTGTTGTCAAATATTCACATTAAGTTTGAATTTGAACAAAGTCGAATGAAAACCATGCCAACCTCCCATACAAAGTTACTTTATCAAAACGGTTTAAGCTTTTAAAACTCCACCAAAACTTAATTTAATGAAATGAAATTAGGCCCAAAGGCTTTCATCTGCAAAATGCATACTGTGTTTGAACTGTGTCAAATCGGATGGAAACTACTACGCCTACCTCCCATACAAAGTAATGCTGGTAAAATAAACTATGGATGGCATATAGGCGTGGTTTCCATTCATTGTGGCTGATTTTTGGACATAAGGTACCTTAAGTAAATTGTCGATTGAATCAAAATTTACACATTGATTTTCATCAATGAAAATGATCTACCTTTACGATAAAGGTTTGTATTAACGATTAATTTTGTGTGAAATTTATCCTAGAAAAGTGGGAAAAATGTTGCTAAAAAAAGGACTTTTTCGTAGTATTTACTTCAAATAATGAAAAATTGGTAAACAATTAAATCATAATTTTTTATTTATTATGTTGATTTTATATGATTTAATTACAAATTCTAAATGTTTGATAGTTAAAATCAAACTTGTTTTTTTATATGCTTATACAATTTTTGTAATTTTTTAAAACAAATTCCGAAATCCCTTCTCGAGACGTGATAAAAAGTATTAGCATCTATATTTTCGAAAATTAATTCTTTTTTTAATTTTTTTTTTTTTAAATTGTATCCATAGAATTTAAATAATTTGAATTTTTGTGGCAAGAAACCAGAAATTTATAGTAGCTACCGGAACAACGATATTTTTGCTTAACTTGTACCCTAGTGTGAGTATTAGCTATATAATTATTATTTCTCATATAATACTTATATTTTTTTTTATTTTTATTATTATAGCTATTTTGAGAACTTTTCTCTACTATATATTGTTTGTGTTCTTATCCCAATTCCTTGCGTGCCTCACGTTCTAACGTTTAAAAAGATAATCTTTCAGCTTGCTTGGTTTTGTCTGTTGAATATTTTAAGTTAAATTAAAATAATTGCCAACATTAATGACAAATTCCGCATCGAAATTTTATTTTGTTTTATTAATTCGTATTATCATTGTTTTGCTTGGAATTGCTTCCCCCCCTTCCCCCCATATAATTATCGCGTGTTGTTGCAACAGCAGATCCGATGTAAACATATTCCTAATTAATTTTTTCATGAGGCATCAGTTCCGATATGATAATAATGCATATTCTTGCTGGATATTATCTTGTCAAGCGGATGCGAAATTTATATCGCATTTGTGCTATTGTTAAGTTTCTTTGTAAAACTTATCAAAAGAGAATGGTGCAAATGAAAGAGAAAGGCTCTTCTGAAAATATTTTGTTGCAGGTGCATACTAAAACAATTGAACAATTCTCGAGTGGAGTTCAAGCAATGCATATTGGATATGGTCAAAACATATTTTTTTTTGTTCATTTAATTATTATAATATTAAAGTGATTTTTTAGAAAAAGTTTGTCTTATCTCAAGTCAAACTTTGATATAACTTGTAAATATTTCGCTGCTTTTGGTTAGCTTACATAAGATCATCGGGATATTGATCAAAAGAATCACGTTAAAAAAGAAACTCTTTTAAATAACTATTTTTTGGAAATAAATAAAAAGAAAATAGTAAAAAACGGAGATACATTTAACAATCTATAAAATTCATCATCACCACTGTCTTTGTCTCTCTCTCTCTGTCTCTCTCTCACTCTCTCTATATCTCTCTCTATATATCTCTCTCTATATATCTCTCTCTCTACCTCTCTCTCTCCCTCTCTCTCTCTCTTTCTCTATTAAAAAAGACACAGTTTCGATAGTATCGTAAGTATAGACGTAGAATTCCTTTTTATATAGTAATGGAGAAAAATTCTGGTATTTTTTATTTATATTTTTCAAAACTATTTTAAAGCATTTCATCTTCTAAATAAAAACTATTCGAAAACAAATTTGTTGTTGTTGTCCTTCTTCAAACTTACCTGATCTAAAAAGCTCACAATTAAATTCATGTAAAAATTTGTTTTGTTTTATAAAAAGTTCTCGTTTGATATTTTTGGTGATAAATTTGTTGTTCTTGTTCATTTGTTTTGTTGGTTAAAACTAAATGTAATTCAAAGGTATGTTAAATTAATGGAAATAAATATGGGTAAATTTGAATTATTTATTTTTGCTGTAGTAAAGAGCATATACATATATGTATATTTTAAAAGTAATTTAAAATTAAAATTTTAGTTAACAAAATAATTTTTTAATATGAAAAAAATATAATGCATAATAAAAATAATTCGAATTTATTATGGTATTTAAAAAATAAATCGAGTTTTTAAAGCACATCGCATGCTTAGAAACGCATGCGCAAATTTGCGTAGTAGTATGCGTACACACTGCCTCTGTAGCTACACGCATCTGTATTATCTGTTGTATTTATCTTGCTGAAAATAAACATTCGTTTTTCTCGTACTCCAACTCATGGCAGAATTAACCAGGCTGACTCGGAGAGGAATGAAGTAGAAAGTAGAGAAAAGCGAGCTAGTTGTAAAAATCAGCTTTTCATGTCGAGTAAAAATTAGAAATATCTAAAAAATTTCAGCTAACTGAACCAACAAAAATTACCAAGCAAATCTAAAACAACGACGCACACAGAAGAGCAAGATCACAGCGGTTGAGCAGCGTTACAGGGGATGAACCGAATCGTCCACAGAAAATAAAGAAAACTTTGCTTCCTATGTCCCGCTTTTCACTCGTCACACACGAAAATTCTTGAGCTTGCGGCGAAAGCAATTATTGCTCCGAGAGCAATATCCTGACCTTAAGCTCAACAAACGATTTGAAAGTATCAAACAACTAGCATTGGTATTTAAAATCAAGAATGATTTAAACTATTAAGCATTGAAAATTTGTATTAAATCATAGAAAATCAACATTAATATACAACTTAATAAATGGCACGCTTATATGAAACACACAACGAAACAACGAAACGGTCCGTAGTTTACATACATATTAATAAAAACATCAACAACAAAAGCAGCACAACAACGAACGACGTAATAACGAACCACACAAGCAAACACAACAACAACAACAACCTTAAAAGCAGCATAAGCAGCTACTGCAGCTAAGCAGCTTGTGCGTTACTCATACGAATGTATGAATTTTTCATCCTTTTAGATTTTCCTATTTTATTAGATATTCGTTTTATTCCCACTAAAACTGATATTTTGGCATTTTTTTTTGTTTGTGCGATGAATATTAAAGGCTGTAGGTATACCCCAAAGTGTCAAATATCACATTGAAAAAATTTGTGAAAATGACCCCCATACAAACCGCGCTGTAAGACGTAATTCTACGTCAAAAATACCCCACACTATTTTCTCAAGAAAGAGCTCATGACATCTCATTTTTATAAAAAACTGTTTCAGTTTGACACAAAATTCGACCCCCTTTGATTTTTGTAACAAAATCGAATTTTTTAACAAGTTTTTTGTTAAAAAAAAAAAATGAAATTTCAAAAAAATTTTTCTTTGGAAAACTTTTCTAATATCTTTCCCCAATTAAAAGTAATAAACACAAATCTGTCAAATATCTCATCTATTTATATAAATAAAACTAAATTTCTGTATTGAAATATTTTGTATTAAAAACTCTATTGTGTCTTCTTTCTAGAAATAACGCTTATTTTCTAAATTATTACGCTTATTTATTAAAAGTCTTCATCATCTTTTGTCTATCAAGAGTACTAAAACATATTTTTTTGAATTAAAATTGTCTATTCTTATTTATACTTTATCTATATTCTTATCTATACTAAATTAAAAAATCACTTTCTTTATTAAAATTTTCTATCCTTCGAGCCCCCGTCTACCCCTTCCGCACATACTAACAAATGCTATCGTCCGTATTTCTTCTCATCAATGTTTGACGAATCATCTGTATTTCCTCTCAGCAAAGTTTTGTGTGCATCTTAAGAAATACTTGGAGTGTTTGGGCTTTGCTACTATTTGTTTATTTCGACAAAAAGTACCCCTGAATTATAAATGTTGTGAAGATAACAAATTAACACCTACGCAAGAACAAAAAAGTCGTATAAAAACAGAATGACAGTATTAATATTAAATTAAGTATTTACTATGTTGACTTTATATGATTTAAATACAAATTCTAAATGTTTGATAGTTTAAATCGTACTTGATTTTAAATACAAATTCTAGTTGTTTGAATTCTAGCCGGGCAGAAATTGTGCAATAAGATCAGCTAGTGATTTTTTCCTTTTCATATTGAAAAAACTTTGTTGTTGTTGTTGTTTCTTTGGAAAGATTCGTTAGAACAATTAATTGTTCTAACTTTGACCTTAAGCTCAATAAACGATTTTAAACTATCAAACAACTAGAATTTGTATTTAAAATCAAGTATGATTTAAACTATCAAACATTTAGAATTTGTATTTAAATCATATAAAGTCAACATAACAAATATAGAGGTCATTTAGGAAAAAACTTTAATTTAGTATTTACTCTAAATTTGTTAGAAAATTTTAAAACTAAAAACAAAAGTTATTTTTTTATACTTTTAAACACTTTTTAAAATTTTTTCAAATTAGAAAACCATTATTCTTTCCAAATTAGAATTTTCGCAAATAATTGTAATTCAGAATAGAGCTTTGATATTCGTACTAATAAAACCTTTGGTTTTTTTTGTTTGTTTTGCAGATAAGTGGTTGACTGGAAGTCACAAACTTTTAATGGTTAAAAGTATTTCAGAGGCGCCACATTTATCGCTTTTTAAGAATTTTAAATTTTGATATTTTATTTGTATACAAAAACTATTGCATAATAAATAACAGAAAGTTAAATATCATTGGAAGCGTTTTTTATTTTTTAATTCCTTTATTATTAAAGCTACGAAGTAAAAGACCTTTTTATCCTTTAAATAAGTTTATGTTTACTGTTAATATTTTGTCTAATTGGAATATTTTTAGTTTTTATATTTATACTAGCTGGACGCAGTTGCTTTTTTATCAATTTCCAAAAGACAATGCATGCCAAAGTAAATAAAAAACATTTATTCTTTCGTTTTATTATGTTTTGGAACGCACACTGCATTTATATGTATCTCAGTATTCGCCTTAGCTTGCGAACAGAGTAAACACCGATTCAGACAGGCAGGCAGACAGGCGCAGGCAGAAACCTGCGAAGAAACGAGAGAGAAATAAAACCAAGCTGACTTTTATCTCGCTTGTTCACACAGTTCGCCTGCGCCTATCTGCTTGCCTGTCTGAATCGGCATTCACTCTATTTGCAACCTTACTTGAGGCTCATCTATTTTTTTGTTGCGCTATGATAGCTGAGCAAAAAAGAGAGTAGAAGAGAGCAACATGAAGTTTATTTAAACTCTCGCAACATAAACGAGTGAAAATAAAACGATGTATAAATGCTTTTCAGTTGGGATGATTTCTTAAATAACTTAATACTTTAATTTAATATGCTTATTATTACAATTTTGAAATGAAAATACGCTTAAAATGTGATGTAGAACGAATATATGTTTCAAAACTTTTTTCATAAAACTCGACCCAGTACTTTTGGTGTTATCCAGGAACAAAAATGCTCACTTAACTCTAACTGGTACTTCTGGTCTGTAGGACCACAATGACAAAATACAACAAGAGAGTATATTTCTCTAATGACCCAATTATAAATTCAATTCGATTCAAAATATTTTAAAAAATTATTTCTTAATACGAAAAAAAAAACTTTTTAAGACATTCTTAAAAAAATAACATAAATTTCTTACTAAATTTTGTGGTTTTTTAGCATTTTAGTTGGTGTGGTTCCTGGGACTAGATGCACTGTTAGTGTAATTTTTATGAGGTGTACCATTTAAGGGTTAAATTTTATATAATAGTAAAGATATACCGAATAGGAAACCGAGCGCTTCATACGCGCACTTGAAGCACTCCAAAAAACCAGTAGATACATAGAAAGCGCTTTTAAACAACATACAGGCAAAGCTAATAGAAATTTTACTGGTGGGTAGATAAATTATCTACATATATATATAAAAAAAATGGATGTATGTATGTGGGTATGTTTGTATATCACGTATAGACTCCAAAACCGCTGAACCGATCTTTTCAGTTAAACTGAAGCATCATCTTGAGAGTGTTTCTGTGATGTTTGGTGTCGATTGAAAAAGGGGTTGTGGTACCGCGCATACAAGCCAAATTTGCGCTATCGCCCACAAAAAAAAGGGTATATATCAGACCGTTTTGATCGTAAAAATACTAAAATGTAGTAATTTTTTTCAGATAATTACTGTCGGCAACTCTACCAAATGGTCGCAATATAATATGCCCACTTTTTCGAAATCATGACATTTTCCGTAGTTGTACATATTTTCATAGTGAAACTTGGTATGTAGGTGCTCCAAGCGGTAGTCATTATATTTAAAAATGTTGCTACGCCCACTTTTATCGCCCAAAAATCAATATAACTTCTATATATCAGACGGTTTGATCGTATAATTTAGTAATTTAGTTCATATGTCTGAATCAATTTTCATGAAACCTTAGGAAGTTATTTAACGCATACCTAAGAGGATTTTTGCATTGAAAAAGGGGCGTGAAACCTCCCATACAGCCCAAATTTGCGATATCGAATAGCTTTGGAATTAAAGGTTGCACAGCCTCGGAACTCGATATTCGAGCACTTATAGTATTCGAACACATCTCAAAAGCGTTAGATGAGGGGCGTGGCACCTCCCATTTAACCCAAATTTTCGATATTGAATAGCTTTGGAATTTTATAACGCAGAGCCTCGGAGTTCGGTATTCGACCACAATTTACACGTGCAGTTTCACGGATAACATTGTGTATATATAATGCGCAATTGATATGGCGCATAATCCTTTACAGTAATAAAAAAGTCTTTATTAAAAAATCAAACTAGGTCAAACAAAACTAAAATTTTGTAGAAATTGACTTTTACAATACAAAAGTTTTTAAAAAATTCAAATAAAAATTGGAAATCCGACTAATTGAAATAATTAAAAAGCAAACTTTTTTAACAAAAAAGATGCAAAATCTCGAATTTTTTTGATCTTTTGCTTCAGTTTGCAAATTTGAAAAAACCTAATTGTAAAAATTTAATTTTTGTACCTAACGCATACTAAATAAGAGTATACATGGATAAGGCAGCGCTGCGTTGCGCTATTGAGTTGAAGCATTTAATTGCGATATTGTGTTGATATGCTTGTTTTGTTGAAAGCAACATAATCACAGTTATACAAACGAGTTTGTTTGCTTTGAGTTGTTGTATTGAGTTGAAGCATTTAACTGCGTTATTGTGTTGATACGCTTGTTTTATTGAAAGTAACATAATATCACAGTTATACAAATGAGTTTGTTGATCATTCTTTTTTCTGTGTTTATTCGAACGAGTTCGATTTCAAAAGTGTAATCAAACTTGAATCCAACTTTAAAATGCCTAAAAACTTTTCCAACTTTTGTATTCCAAAAAGATATCATTGCTTTATCAATATTAAACGAAGTACATTTTAGCTTCGACTATTTAGTTTCGACTATTTTTGATAAATGCTGAACTCTGCGCGTCGCTAAGAAAAGCTTTAAATTGATTTTATATTTTTTTATTGGTATTTATTTATTATATTAACCTTCTTTAGATAAAACATATTGCTGCAGAACTTTGATATGATTTTTTGTGTTTTTTTGAATGAGTCTAAACTGCATTTACTTCATCACATAATTCAATGCGCTATCCAACTCACTACACTATAAAATCAATTTCATAACTCAAGGCGTTATGCAACTCCAAATCTTACTACTTTAATTAAAGTCGAGTTGTAAAGATACAGGAATCGTAGCATTTCAAGTTACTTAATGACGCAAGTCCATTAATGCATTTCGTGATACAATAAACTCAACTGAATTTGTGTATTAACGTTTCTATCTAAAATATATAGATCAAGCTCGAGAATGAGCCATATCTTCAACAAACCACGCCTGCCTTCTATACAAAGAGACTTAATAAAAATAGTCAAATCTCTTAATACTCAACAAAATTATTTAAGTATCTGCATATAAGCCTTAATCTAAAATATGCATCTTGAGTTTGAAATTTGTCAAAATTGAAGAAAATCTCGCCTAACTTCTATTCAAACTGTCATCATAAAATCAGTAAAATCTACTCAAAATATTAATCAAATAACTTTATTGTCGCTCATCAGTTGCATTTTTATATATACACTTAAAATATGAAATTTGGTAAAATCTTGTGCAAAATGACGTCATTAAAATAGCAAATCATTCACAAATTCTACAATAGTTAATGAATTGACTTGATATTTAACACATAAGCTTTGCTTACAAAAAAGTACTCGGATATTAAAATCTGGACAAATTGGATAAAAACCAGACCTATCGCCCATACAAAGTGACGTCATTAAAATTATGAAATCATTATAATAAAAATTTTGGGAAGTTAAGCTAATTCGGGAAAAATGGGAAATGAAAATCGAAAATGCGGCAAAACTCATTGACTGATTTTTCAAAAATTAAGATCACTGTTAATCAATTTGGGCGGAAGAGTAGATGTTTTTATAACTGTAAGGGGTCCTGGACCATTGCGCTATTATTTTCTTATATATAAAAAATTGAGATGAAAACCCATTTATATTAACCCTTAACTGGTACTCCTGGTCTGTGGGACCAGAACAAAAAAAACAAAACAGTATATTTCTCAAATAATTCAATTCAAAATTGATTCGATTCAATTCAATTATTCAAAATAATTAAAAAAATTACATGGATTAAGTTGTGAGCTTAAGATTAAGTAAGTTTTTAAGAAGGCAACAAGAACAAGAACAACAACAACAACTACAACTACAACAACAACAACAACAACAACAACAACAACAACAACAACAACAACAACAACAACAACAACAACAACAACAACAACAACAACTCTGCATAGAGTCAATCACTTAGCTGACTAGACAGTCTGTTTCGGAAATCGCTACATTTTCCTCTTCAGTAGTCTTTGAGTGATTAAGCTGAGATCAACTCACTGTTTAAACTAGTATATGAGTGAGCAGATTTTGGAATTCATTCTTTTGAATTTTATGGCTGCTAATCATATGATCGAACACCAATGAATATTGAAATAAATAAAGAAGCAACTAGAACAGATGGCAACCCTTGATAGAGTTGATAGCGGTGATCTATAAATAGCCTACTGCTTTGAAATGTCATATCTTGAGGTGTACCAGTTAAGGGTTAATAAATAAAAAAAAATATATATTTCTAGAATTATAAAATAATATAGTAATTTAAATATGCCATAATTAATTATTCATGTGCGAACACTGGTGCGAATTGAACCTAAGAAAACAAAATTGTTATTATGCTAACACATACAATAACAACTTCTGTCAATAAAATCTTCTTCATGACTTCCATAGTTCCGTATACCAGCAATTTGCTGGAGCCTAAATTGAGTCGTGATAAATAAGTAAACAAAGAGCACAACAACAAATTTTTTTGCAGAATCAATGCAGCCACTTTTTGGAATTTTTGCTTTGAAAGGCAAAAAGCAAAAATGTTTCTGTTTTTATTAAACAGAAGTTGTGCGTATAAGCTTATCAAAGTGGATGAACTGCAGAAGCCACAGAAGACTGCAAAAGAGTTGATGTAGCGATCAGCTGTCTAGTCTGCTTACTGGTTTGTTCTGCAAAGAACTTGTTGTTGTTGCAACCTGTTGCTTTATGAACTTATTTGGCACTCAAATATAATTTAGAAAAAATGATATATTTTATATTAAATTAAATTTATTAGTTTTTTTCTATATAATAATAAATAGTAATTAAAATAATATAGTAAAAACATCTGGATTTTTCGCCATAACTCCCAAACCATACATCCTACAAAGACAATTTATGCTCCAAAATGTTTCTAATACATTTATACACAAGACTGCATTTTTAGAAAATACATTTTTTTTCAAGAATCGTAGTTTTATAAGTGATTTTTTGTGATTTTCTAGTTTTTTTCTGAGTTAGCCAAACCTCCCTCATCATAAAAGGACGATTTATGCACCAAAATGTTCGTTAAGCTACTGCCTACAAGACTGCATCCTTGGAAGAATTTTAAAAATTAGATTTCATGTTTATTTTATATGTCCTTTTTTGTCAATTTTTATTTTTTTTATTTCTTTTCTAAAATCCAAACAACATATCAGATAAGGACGATTCATGCATTAAAATGAGCGCTAGGTCTTCTTTGTCGAAATGCATTTTGCTCTATCTCTTGTAGCTTAGGAGTTGTAGAACACTTTTTGGAGTGGTAACTGGCCAAAAACATCTGGATTTTTCGCCATAACTCCCAAACCATACATCCTACAAGGAAGATTTATGCACCAAATTGTTTCTAATGCATATAAACAGAAGACTGCATTTTTAGAAAAAAAAAAATTCTTTTTTCAAGAATCTCAGTTAAATTTTTTTTCAAGAATCATAGTTTTCTACGTTATTTTTTGTGATTTTTTGATTTTTTAGCCATAACTCCTAAACCATACATCTAAAAAGGACGATTTATGCACCAAAATGTTCGTTAAGCTACTGCCTACAAGACTGCATCTTTGGTAGAATTTTAAAAATTAGATTTCATATTAATTTTATATGTCCTTTTTTTGTGAACTTTTTGCTTTTTTTATTTTTCCGTCATAAATTCGCCCTAAAATCCAAACCACATATCAGACAAAGACGATTCATGCATTAGAACGATCACCATGACATTGTCCTTAAGGCGGGTTATTTCTTTGTCGAAATGCATTTTGCTCTATCTCTTGTAGTTTAGGAGTTGTAGAACACTTTTTGGAGTACAAGTATGCCAAAAACATCTGGATTTTTCGCCATAACTCCCAAACCATACATCCTACAAGGACGATTTATGCTTCAAAATGTCTAATACATTTATACACAAGACAGCATATTTAGAAAAAATTTTTTTTTTTAAGAATCTTAGTTTTATACGTCATTTTTTGTGATTTTCTAGTTTTTTTGTTTTTTAGCCATAACTCCCTAACCATACATCATAAAAGGACGATTTATGCACCAAAATGTTCGTTAAGCTACTGCCTACTGCCTCATTAATTGTTCATGTAAATAGCTAGTAAAAGTTTAAAAGTAGGATAAGTTGTAGTGAGGATCGGTTAAACTTGAAGTGTCTAAGGTCAAGTTATAACACATGCCTAAGATTGATCGTAACACGTTTTTAGAGCTTACCGGCTCACGTTGAAATCCTGCACGTAATCCAATTAGCAAAGCAGACGTGACCGAATAGATGCAATATCTAAATCCATTGGTGCAAAGCTAAAAACTCTACTTAAATAACTTTTTTCTTTAAGCCAGATAAATCAACAGCTGACAATAAATAAATAAATTCAATAAAGCTAAACCAACTATAATTAAATAAAAATCAAACTTTTCAACACTATCAAAATAGAACAGCAATTTATTGATTAACTGATAAAAGAAAATCATATTTCAACATTTGCTATACCGAATTCTACTGCTAACTACGTTTTATCTTTTTTTTAAGGGGCGGCATATTAAATCCAAAGTGTCAGTCAGTGAACGTTGCCGATATAATATATAAAAAATATTAATTGCTTTTCTCTAAATTGATTACACATTGCAAATTTAATTAACAGTATGGTAAAAAATATATACATATTTCTACTTTTTCTCCTGGAAATTCACACTCATACATATTTTTTTAGCGAGTGATGCTTTTTTATTCAATGTGTAATTAGCACCTACACGCTAAATAATATTTGTGTCGAACCATGTGTAACCATTTCTATTTTAAATTCTTGAATTCTGGAACATTTTGCCATAAATCAAAGTATACTTATATAAATATCATTGTTGTAGCATTCTTTCTTTTTTCTAGATAAAATAATTTAAACTAATTGATTTTTTTTCGTTAAATAGATTTAAAAATCACTGAAGTGCAACGTTTGCCAATTAAATCACAAAATAAATTGACATATTTAAAAGCTAGAGGAAAAAAAAAGACTTTATCATTACTCTTTGTGTCATTTTCGTTCACTTCATGCTCTTCGCACTTGCTTAAATTTTTTATTCGAATCTAATTTAATTTATCACTCGAGTCCGTTTGAAGTCAAAATGTGTAATAGATTTGATAGTCATACAAATGTCATATGTTCACCCTTTGATAAAAAAAAATGAGTGACGAAGCAATTAAAGCTCTAAAAAGGAATAAGAGATTTTAATGCGCTAAGCACACATTTGACTTTATTACTTGTGCCCCTTTGGCCCCAGTACGAGTACTCCCATAGAATAAGCTTGCACCCTACAAAGAACAACATCGAGAATTACCGTCAGCTTTGTTATTATTATTCAGTTATTTTGAGAATGAGTTATAAAAATAATGGGTGCAGTACAAAAAAAAAAAAAAAATAGAAAGTAATACTCACGATCCCAACATGAGGATTTATGAAGTAAAAGCAATAAAAAAAGTACATTCGGTTTTTTCGACCGTCACACAGTGAATCGTGTAAAACATGCTTGCTGGACAAAATTGATTTTCTCACTTCGAGAATTTCGAGGGTTTCGAGGGTTAACTTGTTTTAGGAAATTATTCTCCAGGTAATTCTGAATGTTTCTCTCATTGACACGAAGTCGATAAAGTTAATGAGAAAAAAGTTTTTCTAACAAAAACTGCATCAACATGTATTTGACCTTGAACCTTTAATTTCTCGAAAACTGGTACAAGGATTAAAAAACGGTAAACGCCATTAAATTCAGCGTCCTAAAATTATGCTGAAATGGTATGTCTCCAGCTTGTTTGATAATTGGACATGCACATTGTTATTAATTACACGGTGCCAAAAAATTAAAAATTTGATGCTTTTGGAAAACCACATAGTAGAAGTTGTAGACATGATAAAACATAAAATTTCTACATACTTGGTTTTTCGCATACACCCTCAAAATCTGGATTCATGGTCAAAAAACCTATTTTTGATAGGTACATGTATATTTCATAACGTAATTCTTGTGTGTCTGGTTCTATTTGAAAACTGAACACTGTGTTTCACACATGCAGTATGTGCGAACGCACGCTCATCCGACTTCATATATTTTCTCATTCTAAAAAAAAATGTCGTGGAGTGAACATATAGAGAAAACAGAGTGCAAAGTTGAATATATAAAAACGGCAGATGGTTCGCATACTGTTTTTTGAATGAAGTTCATTAAACTTTATACAATTTAACTCTATGAATTATAAAACAGCAAAAAGTTGTTTTGCCATTGCATGATGCTATCTTTTTTAAAGCTGAAAAATAGTCCGATAGTCCGAAACTCCCATTTAGTACATTTTTATTTTAATTACTTTCTTTTAAATTAATTTTACGGTTAATATTGGAAAACACTTGAAAAAAAAATTAAACAAAAAGTTTCTATCAGATACAAGTAAACGTTCAAATTTT
Source organism: Dichetophora obliterata (assembly GCA_963920525.1). Taxonomy (NCBI): domain Eukaryota; kingdom Metazoa; phylum Arthropoda; class Insecta; order Diptera; family Sciomyzidae; genus Dichetophora; species Dichetophora obliterata. The sequence continues at coordinate 21,319,233 of OY986439.1, read as the reverse complement.
TTTTTGTTATCTTGTTCTGAAATGTGGTTGCTTAGATTTGAATAAAAAAGTAATGAGCTAGCCAACTAAAAAAGTAATTAAATATTTGAACGCAGAATTAAAAAAGCTTTTAGAATCCTGTACTAATTAGGGATAGTGCTTTATAAAAATCGCCAATAAAATTTTGCTAAAGTTGAAAAATGTAGACAAAAACACAAAATTTCAGAATATTTTCTACTATAACTCTGTCAATTTGTTTGATAATAAAATTTTTTATACACTATTTCAAAGCCCTTAATTTCTTGGGTGAAACACAGTTTTCAGTTTTGAAATCGAACTAGACATACAAGAGTTAGATTGTGAACTATACACGTACCTATCAAAAATCGGTTTTTCGACCATGAATCCAGATTTTGAGGGTGTATGCGAAAAACCAAGTATGCAGAAATTTTATGTTGTATCATATCTACAACACCTACCATGTCTTATGCCAAAAGCATTTTCTGTGTGGCATCGTGTTATGCGTTATTAATAGTTCATTGCTCATTATTCATTATTTTCATCATTTCTCACTATTCATTGTTCAGTTTTCATTATTCATCATTTATAATTTCATTACTAATTATGCGTTATTTATTCTTCATTCTTCATTTTTAATTAGTCATTATTCATTATTCATTCGTTATGCATTATTCATTATTCATTACTCATTATTCATTATTCATTACTCATTATTCATTATTCATTATTCATTATTCATTATTCATTATTCATTATTCATTATTCATTATTCATTATTCATTATTCATTATTCATTATTCATTATTCATTATTCATTATTCATTATTCATTATTCATTATTCATTATTCATTGTTCAGTTTCCATTATTCATCATTCATAATTTCATTACTAATTATGCGTTATTTATTCTTCATTCTTCATTTTTAATTATTCATTATTCATTATTTATTAATCGTTATTCATTATTCATTGTTCGTTATTCATTAGCCATTATTAGTTATTCATTATTCATTATGCATTATTCATTCATTATTTATTATTCATTATTCATTATTCATTATTAATTATTCATTATTCATTATTCATTATTCATTATTCATTATTCATTATTCATTATTAATTATTCATTATTAATTATTTATTATACATTATTCATTATTCATTATTTATTATTAATTTTTCATTATTCATTATTCATTATTCATTATTCATAATTCGTTATTCATAATTCATTATTCATTACTCAATATTCATTATTCATTATTCATTTCTCATTATTCATTATTCGTTATTGATTATTCATTATTCATTATTCATTATTCATTATTCATTATTCATTATTCATTATTCATTATTCATTATTCATTATTCATTATTCATTATTCATTATTAATTATTCATTATTAATTATTCATTATTCATTATTCATTATTCATTATTCATTATATATTATTCATTATTCATTACCCAGTATTCATTATTCATTATACATTATTCATTATTCATTATTCATTATTCATTATTCATTATTCATTATTCATTATTCATTATTCATTACTCATTATTCATTATTCATTATTCACTATTCATTAATCATTAATCATTAATCATTAATCATTATTTATTATTCAATATTTATTATGCAGTATTCAATATTCATTATTCAATATTTATGTATCATTACTTATTTTTTAGGTTTCATTATTGATAATTCATCATTCATAATTTAATTAGTTATTATTTGTTATTTGTTTTTCATTTTTCATTATTCATTCCTCTTTTTATTATTTATTATTTCATCATTTCATCAACGTTCGTTCATTATTTATTATTTTACATTCTTTATCCATTCATAATTAATCACTTATAGTTCATCATTCATCGTTCATCATTCATTATTTATAATGAATCGTTTATGGTTTATCATTCAGTATTCATCGCTCATCTTTCATTATACATATTTCATCTCTAATTATCTTTTATGCATCATTTTGAATTTTCATTACTTTTTTTACATTGTGTAGCGCATCCCATTGTTTCGCCATAGCCTCCACTCGCCAGATGTTTAATTTCGTAGTATTTCCTCTCTATTTGCATATGCGACGTTGTTAGCGATCGTGTTTCGCTGCTCCAACTGGCTGCTTCTGAAATGGACTACGTTACGAAGTTCAGTAACTTAACGCTGTACGTTTGCCAGCGTTGACTTGACGTAATTTTAGCACATTTTCAACTTGTTTTTGCTAAGCTTCTCTGTCTTCTGTTCTCGTCGGATGTAGTTGTCGGGTTTTTATTACAAACTTTTTTCGCTTTGTTTTTTTTTGTCGTTTTAAACATTCGCTGTTGTTCTTCGCTAGATTTATTTTAATTTATATTTAAATTATCGTCGCTTTTATGCAATTTATATATTTTTTGCAACTGTCAACGTAAGTAATGTTTTGCGTTTTTCTCCAGGCTATTTTATAAGTTGCGTGATCACATTATTTGTGGTTTTGTCTCACGCCAATTCAAAGTTTTTTGTCTTAGCTTAATGCTTGTTTATGTTTTTAATTTTGTTTTAAGAGAGGTGTTTATTTAATGTACACAATATTTACATTAATCGATTAAGAAATAAAAACAGCATATGTCCAAACTCTAACACATTTATATATTCATCAACTTCATAAATGTGTTGAGTATTGTGTTGAGTCATTGCAGTGCTAATTGGCTTGATGACTAGATTGATATAAATCCAGTTAATGCATGATAAAGGTTAAAACAGAAACGTTGATGTTTTTCCTGAAGTGATTTATTAATCACATTTCTTTTTGTTTTTAATAAATAAAAATAAACATTCACCATGCTCATATAATTTTGTTTTTAAAGGTCACTTTTCATTAACCATTTTCAACTATAATTTTTAAAAAGACATATGTATGCAAAATGCAAGCTAAGAGCTGTACATATTCTATTCTTTTGTAATCTTATTTTTTGTACACGGTCCGCTTGAGAAGATTTTGTGGAAAAAACGTTTAGTTTTAATTATTTAATGGAGAAAGTAAAAATGTTCTTAATGCATTATTGAAAGTCATTTTCATTGCATGGTTTTAGGAAGTTTTTTAATTGAGTTTACCATTTTTCTTAATAGAAAAACGCTGTAGTCAAATTTTGCAAAAAGATACATATTGCAATATTTTCCTAGACTCATTTCATAGTTATTTTAACCCTCTAAGACTACTTGTTAGGTCACTAAACACCCATAAGAGTCTGCTACAGAGCTAACATTTTCGACAAAAGTAATTCTCATAAAACTGTTTTATTGGTTTGTGAACACACAACTATGTCAAAGGCATAAATTTATAAATTTTCATACTCTATGTAAATGAATTGCTATGTTTAGTGCACGTTTTAAATCCATAACTATTAAATATTATTTGGACGTAAACTTTTAAAACGCCGATACACTTCTTTGTTTTTTTTGTCTCCACTACCAAAATCCGTTGTTGGACTGCTGAATTACTCTGAGGGTTAAGTTAAGAGTTGTTTTATTTTTAGTTGTAAAAATTATAATTAGTTTCGAGTTATTAAAATGCAGTTCATGACGCGCCCCAAGTAAAATAACGAGAAAAAATACACTTTTAAAAAAAACAAATATATCAAGTGAATCTCCAGGCCAGAAGAACAACAACCACAAACATCTAGTGAATAGCAGGTTCTGTTTTGCTGTCTATTTCATATCAGTAATAACATTATCATAAACAGCAGCATCAACAACAACAAAAACACCTCGAAAATTGTGTTCAAAATAAAGCAACTTGCAACTGGGTCAACATTAATTAGTTTTTTGTAAATATTTATACCAAGTTGTTGTTGTAGCGTTAATTTTTAATGCGCCCGAGCACCAAAAATGAATGCCTGCAAAACTAACCTACATCAACAACTGTAAATTTTCACTTTTTTCTGTTTTCTGTTTTTGAAAAAGTATCTACTTAAGAATGTTTTAAGAATGTTTTACAAAAACTTGAAGAAAAAAAATGACCTTAGCTTGCTTGTTTGCCACTTGTGACAATCTTGTGAGTGTTGCTTGTGATTATTTCTTTTAATTATGTTTGCAATTTACCTTCTTCAAGCATTTTTACCTACTCCACCAAGGGCTAAAGTAGGTGCATGTAGCTGCATTTCTCTCAGTGTGGCACCTGTCTTAGATTCATTTTAAGCCAGCCCGTATTCATAGTTTATTATGTGTCATTATTTTTAATTTAACTGATTACATACTTTGAAATATTAATTTTCCCAAAAACAGGAGCTTGCTATCCTTTACAAGAATTTAATGCAATGTTGCAGTGCGCAAAGAAAACTTCGGAAACTTTACAACAATAAAATTAATTTCCGAATTAAATTGTTAGTCGAAAAATTAATTTACAACAATAAAAATAAAACAGTTTTCGACTAACACATTCTGGAGATAAATAAAAATGATACGTGTATCTGTACTTTGAAAAGTTTACGCCTGAGTAATTTTTAATGTAGGTTTTAAGAGGTAATACTATCTTGGAATCATAGCATGAAATCAAGTGTAATTTTCTACCATTAATATTGAAAAAATGAAATAATATTTTTTTATGTCATACATAACTCGCAAAGTAATTTACTTAGATTATTTTTAAACATAATGAGTGTGCTGACAGGAAAATACTCTGTATTGAAATACATCTGCGGACCACCACCTGAAGGTCGCAATTTTTAATATAGAACAAAAAATTAAAAATTTTTATGAGTAGCTGTAAGAATCTAGTGAAGTAAGTACGATATTTCATTGTGAATTTTACAAAAATAGTGTCAAATTAAAAAAAAAAGTTAGTTTATTACAAAAAACTCAGTCAAGAAACGCTTACAACATTCATAATTTTTGAGAAAATTCCACTCAAAAGCTACAGTTAAAGTGTAAAGTTGATAGGTTGAAAATTGAGGGCGCTATTTAATTGGTCGCATGACTCGAATAATGTGATTTTATTAAAAAAAACGCGTTTAAAGTTTTAAGGAAATACATTGTTTAGCTTTTATTTGCAATGCCTTGACCATTACATAATAATTTTCGTAAGAAATTTTGGATAACAATTTTTCCAAAAAATATGTAAAAATGACGAGGTAGTACTACCTCTTAAGTTTTCTCTAAATTTCGCTATTACATCAACACAAAAGTAAGAAAATTACTAAATATAGGTCAATTTGAAGTTGATCGGTTTGAAATTTAAGGCGCTAGTTATTTGGTCGCCCGACTCGAAAAAAATTATAAAAAGGAATTTTATTGTTTACTTTCAATTTGCAATGCCTTGACCATTCCATAATAATTTTGGAAAAATATTTAGGATACAAATTTTGACAATATAAAAAATTTAAAATATTACAAGGTATATTTTAATTTTTATATTACCTATTAAGTTTTCTCTAAATTTAGCTATTCACTTACATAAAAGTAAGACCATATGCCTTTGACATACTTGTTGTGTTCATAAAAATACTACCCCAACAACAATCAGTTCGTACGCTTAAACAATTTTTAATATTAACACTTTCAGTTTTTATTTATATTTAGAAATCAATGTTTCTGATACAACAAAGTTTGTTGTATTCTTAAAGCTTGAAATGTCATTTCTAAGGCCGCGTTCATAGTGGACGCTTTGGCTGAAGCTGATTCATAAAGCAGCTTTATCGGGCTTTTTTTGGTCATACTGAATGCTTATTTATCGTTTCACAAAGTAGCGTCTTGAGCTTATACGTGTCTATAGCGTGCGCTTTCTGCTTGTGCGAGCAAGCGAGATGGTGATATTAGCGCTGAAAACCATTTAAAAAGTAGCTTTATGCTCGGAGTCAGCTTGCACTGTAAACACTTTGAGCTTTTTCCATATGCTTATTCACAAACAGCAAAACCTCTCAGCTCAGCAAAAAGCGTTTACTATGAACGCGCCTTAGAAATGACACTTCAAGCTTAAAGAATACAAAAAACTTTGTTGAATCAAAAACATGGATTTCTTAATATAAATAAAAGTTGAAAGTGCTAATATTAAAAAATGTTCAGGCGTACGAATTGATTGTTGTTGGGGTAGTATACTGAGGTTTTATGAGAAATATTTTAACCCTTTAGCTTCCTTTTTATACGCCCTTTTTTGATATTTTTTAAAAAATTATGTTGACTTTATATGATTTAAATACAAATTCTAAATGTTTGATAGTTTAAATCATACTTGATTTTAAATACAAATTCTAGTTGTTTGACAGTTTAAAATCGTTTATCGAGCTTAAGGTCAAAGTTAGAAACAATTAATTGTTCTAACGAATTTTTCTAAAGAAACAACAACAACAACAAAGTTTTTTCAATATGAAAGGAAAAAAACCACTAGCAAATTGATTTTATTGTACAATTTCTGCGTGCTAAACGCGTCATCAGAAATCTTTGTGATTGCCCGTGCAAGCGCGTAGACGCACTGCACCATCGGGGCGATGAGATTTTGAAGCTTCAATTTCTCATTTTTTCCCTTAATTTCATAATGCCACATTTGTTGTTGTATTTCTGTTTTACTTTAGTTTCTATGCCTATATTATATGTAGTCCAACAGCCTGCTGGAATTCTGCACTAACAAAGCATGTTTCAAACTATCAAACATTTAGAATTTGTATTTAAATCATATAAAGTCAACATAATAAACATAGAGGTCATTTAGGAAAAAACTTTAATTTTTTAAAAAAGTTTATAAAATCACCCTTAAAGGTCTTAAACCCTGTGCAACTGGGTTAAAATATTCTATAAAACTGTTCCTTTGAAAATTTCATTACAAGTATCTTTGGACAAGATTGTCTGCATTATATAACTATGGAGAAAAATTTAAGTTTTCTATACGACCTTTTTATTTATTGTGTTGATTTTCTATGATTTAAATAAAAATTTTAAATGTTTGATAGTTTAAATAATTCTTGATTTTAAATAGAAATCCTAGTTGTTTGATAGTTTAAAATCGTTTATTGAGCTTAAGGTCAGGTTAGAATAATTAATTGCTCCAACGAATTTTTCCAAAGAAACAACAACATTTTCAATATGAAAAGAAAAACATCAGTAGCTGATTTTATTGCCATTTCGGCCCAGCTACAGGCTTCATCAGAAATCTTTGTGACACGCCGTGCAAGCGTATTAGCGCTCTACACCACAGAGGCGATGAGATTTCAGTGTAAATTTCTCAGTTTTTCTCCCTTTCATATTTTCCTCTTGTTGTTGTATTTTTGCTTTACTTTAGTTTTATGCTTATGTTATTATTATGGTAAAATAGTAAACTTAATGAAACAATTTCCTAAAAGTACGCAATGAAAATTTTTCCCGATGATTTACAGTAGGGCATCCAACCCGGGATCCCGGAATTTTCTTAGTACCGACAGTCCTAGCATTGCAAGGCCTAAAAAAAGCCTAAAATCTTGTCTAAAGATTTTCGGATTCACGGGATTGCCTTAGCAAAAAAAAATTGTGAAATATTCCTACAAAAAATAAAAAATGTATGTGTTTTTAAAAAATTTTAAAATAAAAACCTTTCTCAAACTGTCTGTACAAAATAACACAATAGGCTTTACCAATAGTCATTTTAATGTCGACTCTAACATTTTTATTCTGGCAAAGTAACTATTGTTACCCAGTATTTTTAATATTTCTATGTGTTTGTTGTAATTTTTCGATTTAAAAAAAAAATTTGCTGCTCAAAAATAATAAATTTTGATAAAAAATCGTCACCTTCTTTTCAGATAGTGACAATTCATTAAAACTTTTGTTTTTGACCTTCAAATTTTGTTCTAAAAACAAAAATTGCAACAAAAACACATAAATATTAAAAATACTGGGTAACAAGTGTTACTTTGCCAGAATAAGGCTGTAAATTTAGTGTAAGCTTTTTGAAAACAAATTCTTCAGAAATAATGTCAGAAAAGCTCACACTCAATTAAGAGTTGGCATTAAATCGACTATTGGTAAGGCCCAATGTGTTTAACACATGATACTTACTAAGAAATACTGAAATCAGATTTTAATAATACAACAATAAAAATTTTTTTAACCAGCTGTTAAAAATATGACGTGATACTGTCTTCGAAATACCGAAATGTGACGTTAAAAATTAAAAAAAAAACTTCCTTAAACAAGGGTACAAAATATCACAGAATTCTTACTTAGATATACTAAAATTGTTATACTATTAATTTTTTTTTTTTCAATTAAGAACACGTACAAAAAATTCAATAATGCTACCTAAGAAAAACCTGAATTGATTTTAAAAATTTTTTAAATAAAAACCGTTATTAAACTAGCTGTACAAAATAACACAATCAGCCTAACCAAAAAATATTTTAATGTCGACTCTAAATTTAGTGTAAGCTTTTTGACAAAAAATTCTTTAGAAATAATGTCAGAAAAGCTCACACTAAATTTAGAGTCGACATTAAAACGTTTTTTGGTTAAGCTGAATGTTTAAAACACCTGATTCTTCCTTAGAAATACGAAAATGTAATTTTAATAATACTAAAATAACAATTTTTTTAACCCGCTGTATGACGCGAAAAATATAAATATATAAAGCTTTCTTAAACTAACTGTACAAAATATTAAAAAATTTTACTAAAAAAAACTAAAATGTGACCTTAAAAAATTAAAAAATAAATTCCATAAACAAGCTGTACAAAATATCACAAAATTCCTACTTAGAAATACTAAAATTAATAAACTATTAAAGTTCTTTCTCAATGACCCTTTTATTTATTATGTTGATTTTATTTGATTTAAATACAAATTCTAAATGTTTGATAGTTGAAATCATACCTGATTTTAAATACAATATCAAACAACTAGAATATGTATTTAAAATCAAGATGATTTAAACTATCAAACATTAAGAATTTTAATAAATCTTATAAAATCAACATTAATAAACTATTTTATTTTTTTTTAATAATTTTATGAACCTTCTGAATGATCTCATTCAATATTTTTTTTAAAAAATTCTTTATCTATCCAAACATTTCATCGAAACTGTGTTTTTTAGTATTTTAAAATCTTCTGCAATGTTTTGTGTTGCAAAACAAGGTATAACTACTTTAAAACTTCATATTACGCCTGCCAAAAAATTCGTTTTCTAAGGTTTGTCAAACCCGAGACTAGTCCCGGGATCCCGGGATTGTGTTTTTTAAATCCCGGGATTGCCGAAGCGTCCCGAAATTGGATGCCTTAATTTACAGTAAACTTTTTCTGAAAGTTATAACATTTTTGCATGAATTAATTAAAAACTGATTATTTTTTTACAGAAGTATGCCTAAGACAAATCTTCTATGGTGAAATTTTCCAAAAAACATTTTCATATACAATTTTAACCCTCTTTGACTACGATAAAGTGAATTTGTAAAACCTATTTTCGTAAGGTGTCAAAAAAGCCAATAAATAAAGACGCTAGAGGGCGCTATATTTACCAGCAAATTTTTCCTTAGATTTGTCAACACAACAACTTTGGCAAAGGCATATCTATATATAAATAGGCGTAGGCAAAACAGTTCGGTACCATTTTGTCCTAATGAATGAGATTAGGGAAAAGAGTAGGGAGTTACCGAATATTTTTTGTGACTTTTGACCTGAAATATGAGCGTTAAAAGAGAATTGGTAAAAGAACATTGCGTAATGATGAATTTAAGACATTGCCAAGATGTACAAGAAAACAATCCGTACATTTTTCTCTATCTCCTGCGGATACCCTACAAAAAGCATTTTTTAATGTAACATGGGTGAATGCATATTGTGGTGGTGAAATTTCTTACAAATAGTAAATCTTTTCGTTATTTTGACACCAAATTTATGACGATATCTCGAAAACTGTAGCTTTCTCCTCAGTAACACGTTTGTTTGTATGAAAAGTTATTGATTGAGAAAAAAAAACAGTATACAAAAGCTTTTTTGGTAATATTTTGTACGAATATAATGTTAAAAAAACTTCCCGTTATTTTACATTAATATTATTGCAATATCTCGAAAAATGTAGATTGATTTTATCAGTATAACTAATCTTTGATGCAAGGTCGCCGACTGAGCATGAGAAAAACAAATGAATGAAATTTGAAATTTTGATTTTGCAAGCAAATGTAGCCGTCATTTTCCATTTGATTTTCATCAAAATTTCTTTGTCTAAAAGTTCAATTAACCCACTAACTGCGGTTGGGTATTTTTTAACCATGAAAATGCTTCTGCAGAATTAGTCATATCTCAGGATTGGTAACAGCTAAGTGTTTAATTTTTAAAGTGTTTGTTGCTTTAAGAAAACATAGAGCTATAAATTGTTTTTGGAGTGTGTCAAGAAATTTTTATGTTGACTATTACATTTTCAAAGTCAAAAGTGATAAACTTTGAAAATCAGAAAAGTTTGTGTTATAGCAACCTGCTATTGATAGAAAATTCTTTATATAAAACGGTGTTGTCGTTGCAGATTTAATTTGTGCCCATTTAGAACACATCAACGACGGTTGGGTATTTTTATACCCAACTCATATCTCGACTACGGTGAAAGGTATGTACCTGTGGTAGTTCCTGTGATCAATATGAGAAAGCACATGAAATTTTGGGAGCTGCGGTTAATGGGTTAAATGACTTTGAAACAACAAAAAAGATTTATTGTTATCTTACCAATGCAATGTTTTATATTGTTTTCAAAATACCTCTGAAATATAAAAGTTGTACTAAAACCTATTTTTAAAAGGTCAAAATTTATTTTTGTTGTAAATTTTTTCTTTAAAAATTTTGTATTTTCAACATTCTTTCATATAACATTTAATTTAAAATTACTTCATTTTGACAAATAATTCTAAAAACAGTTCCTATCATCGAAAATCTTGAGCAAATTACTTTTTACAAAATAGTTCTTTTTTTATTTTACAAAGTTGTACAGCTTAAAAAATAATTTCAGTGAAAACAAATTGTCTAATATTTTCAACCACTCCAAAGCTATCCATACTATTATATAAAATTGAACTGAAAATTTTTTGTTCCAGGTAATTTTCAAAAGTACTAGGCCTATTTTTATGAAAAAAGTTTTAAAATATCATATTTGTGCAACAGTTTAATTTAGGGGTATTTTTCTTTCGAAATTTTAAAAAGTTTTTTAAGAAATCATCCCAGCTGCCCCGCATTGCTTACTCGTTTTCTTTTCACGCGGTTGAGTTGCGAGAGTTTCATTAAACTTTATGTTGCTCTCTACTACTCTCTGATTTGCTTATCTAGCACAGCGGAACAAAAAAAAAACCAGATGAGCTTCGAGCAAGGAGAAAAGTGAGATACTTGTAAATGCAGTGCTGCTGAGCTTTAAAACAAAATGAAATAAAAGTAGAAAAGTTTTTATTTCGTTTGACATGTATTGTCTTATAGAGATTGATAAAAAAACAACCCAGTGGGCAAAAGCAGGTCTTTGAAGCGCTTCTAGCAGGCCATCTTATGGATTTCTTAGCCCTTCCGTGCTCGTTTCCAAGCCCATTAGCTTTTTTATATGAAACAAGAAAACTTGCTAGGCCTTCCTCTCTCGCGACTCTAAAGAAGCCTGCTAGAAGCCCTTCTTTAGAATGTACATTAGAAAGAAAAGCAATATAAATATCAACTTGAAATAAAAAACTTTTGACAATTTCCAGATTTGAAGCAGCGTCCTCTCATCTGGCGGTCTGGCATCTTACCCACTCGTCCACCTCTGTTGTTAACAAACCTCAGCTTATTTTGCATCATTACAAATGAAAGTAAGCTTTCGGGAGCGCGGGTTCGCGACCCAGCTCGGACCAAAAAAAAAAATAATTTTTTTTTGTTTTTTTTAAAATCTAAATTTTTTTACAAAATTTTCTGTTCATTTAAAAAAATTTTTGGAATTTTTTTGTAAATTTCTTCATACAAAAATAATAGAAAAGATTTAGAATTTTTTCATATAATGTGATATGCAATGTGTTAGATTTCAGAGACCTGGGTTCGCGTCCCAACTCGGACAAAAAAATATATTTTTTTTTGGTTTTTTCTTTAAGATTTGATTTTTTTTAATTGATCTGTTCATTTATATATTTTTCAAAATTTTTTTAAAAATTTTTTTATATAAAATAATAGGAAAAGACTGCAAACCTTCAAAAGGTAAGCCTTACCGAAGCACTCATCAATGCAGCGATCGTGGAAGGTATATTGACGCCAATAAGAGCACTACTAGCATGCTTTCTTTTGCGTATCGCTAGATAAAATGCCGACTGGGAACTGCGACCTGCTAGTGTCTATATAATTAGGCGTAGGCAAAACAGTTAAGAACCATTTTCTCCCGTGTTAAGAGAAAAGTTTTTATTGATAAGAGTAGAGAGAAGGATTGCACCGTATTCATTAATACATAGAACATGGGCGTAGCGAGGGAGGAAAGGGGACCCTTAACCCCCTAAATTTAAGAGAAAGAATGTTTTTAACATAAAAGTTAGAAATTCAAAACAGTTTTTCTTATAATTAAAAAAGTATTGAAGTTTTTAATATTTATTAAAGCTTAATGTATTTTTTATTACAAATTTAGGACTGACACATTTATTAATTAGTAAAAAAGTTTATGAAAAGCTTTAATTGAAATTGATTGAAAACTTTGACATGTATGTACATTGCAATCTAAGCTGCACAATTCGTTAGCCGATTTTTCACCAACACTAACGTTCGTTGTCATAACTAACGAAACCAAATTAAATTTTTAATTGGATTTACGAGTATTTGTGCATATTTTAATTTATATTAAGGGTTCTCATCTAAGCATGTAAACATGTAAACATGTATAGCACTTAAACTTTTGATGAGCGATAAAGTGTAAATAGCGTAAATCTCGATAAAATGGCGGCTGCGGCTGCGACAACATTATGACTTTTTTTAATTTTAAACCTTTTAAAAACCTTCATTAACATAGAAAAATAAATAAAACGTGTTCATATTTACTTCAACTACTTGAAATATGTAATGATTAGCGCCAAAGGCAACCCTCATTCACACATGTAGATTTACATGCTAGTTTACACTACAAAATAGGCTCGGAAATGATGTAAACTCATGCCCATACAAATTTTGACAGATAGTTTACGCGCATGTAAGTTCACAAGGCTTACAATGTTTACGGGTCAGTTACATGCTTAGATGAGAACCCTTATTATTTTATAGATGAAAATAAAATAAAGTTTTTTGGTGGTTAGTTTATTTTAAGTTACTGCAAATTATAAGGTCTATGTTTATTTTCTAACAAATGTGCTTTACAGTCCAGAAAAGAAAATTGAGTGGCAATGAGAGCAAAATAGAAGATAAAGACGAGTTGCTTGCACTTACTTGCGAGCATTTAATTGCTTATGATTTTTCATTGCGAAAGAATCTATCTACGTCTGCTTCTTCTAACACATGCAATAGTAAAAGTTTCTGTGAACACGACTTGGGCAAGTAGCTTGGCTGATGTCCTTTAATAAGTACATCTCAGAAATTGCAAGTGCTCAAATGCCCTTGGGTTCCTCCTCAAATCTACGATTTTAAAAAGGACGTGATTGGGCCCAAACTTAAATTTTGTCACAATGGAACAAAATCGAAAGGTTTTGTCTACGATTATTTTAGCTAAAGTTTTTATTGAATCTCAAAACTTGCCAGTTCGTGGAAACGACCAATCTTCCAATCATAGTTTAGCAAATACGGCTTCAAGCAAAAATTGAAATTATCTTAGAAACCATTATCTTACCTTACCTTACCATTACTTTGCCATTACATTACCTTTCGAATATTGGAAGGTGTCGATGTTCATACCAGAGAACTGCACAAGCTTATTTGAAGTTTTTTGTGTAATTATGTAATTTTTGTATAATAAGGCTACCACCTTATAATATGTATTTTTAAGAGTTTTAAACATCATTTAACAGTGTTAATCGCTGATTTCAAATCTGAATTCAGAATTTTATAAATCGATATGGTTTATAGGTGGCAACCCTATTATAAAAAAGTGGCATAATTTTGAAATTCTGACAACGGATTCGGATTCAGCGACCTATTTTTACTAAGTAGCAAAAAAATTAGGTGGCAACCCTATCCACCATATTAAATTTAAAAATGCTGACTTCAGATTCGAAATCAGCGACCCCTTAACACTGTTAAATGATGTTTAAAACTCTTAAAAATACATATTATTAGGTGGCAACCCTATTATACAAAAAGTAAATAATTTTGAAATTCTAGCAACGGGTTCAACGACCCATTTTTACCTAGTGTTCGCGCCAGAACCGAATTCGTAAAAATAAAAAATTAGGTGGCAACAATATCATTTTGAATTTTAAAATTCTGACTTTAGATTCGAAATCAGCGACCCCCTAAAATTGTTCAATTAGGTTTAAAAATCTTACAAATACATTTTACTAGGTAGCAATACTGTGGTAAAAATTTAGGTGGCAACCCTAACCTCCATCTTAAATTTTGAAACTGTGACATTAGTTTCAAAATAAAACTGTTGTAAGAATTTCAAAATTACAAAAATTTGCAAAAGTATGAAAAAAATCTAGGTGGCAACTCTATCGCCCATCTTCAATTTTAAATTTTGACATCAATTACGAAATCAGGTACCCCCTAAAACTGCCAATCATGGAGTCCACAGTACCCTTAAAAGTCCTATTACGCTTAAGCTTTCTCAACTCAAGCTCATTGAAGTTTTTGGATACTTGTCTTCAATTTCAAGCTTTTTGCCGAAGGCATCAAGTTTTCCTTTACTTGGGACTTCGTGACGTTCGCTTGCAAGCTAGCATACTTGCAAGTCGCAAGCTGTAGTGGGCTTATTCATATTCAAGTTCAAGTTATACTTGATTGAAAATTATCAAGCTCAAGCAAGCTTGAACTTGTATTTCAAGCAAGTACTTGAAATAGACTTTAAGTAAGCTTGTGCAGTTCTCTGGTTCATGCCATATCTCGACTTATTAAAATCATCCTTACAACTGCGGTTTTATTCCTTGCGTGCACAACTATTTGATGCAAGAGAAAAAAAAGAGAAGCTGAATGATGAGCGCCGATGATTACTTTGATTTCAGCTTTTGTTAAATAGCGTTTAATTCAATATTGTTTCCAATTTAACTTTATATTTTTCTCAATAAAACCAACATATAAAAATATGAATTTAATTTTTCAGCTACATGAAACCATAACTGGCCGGCCCCCTTGAGTAAAATCTTGGCTACGCCCATGACATAGAATATCCGCACTAACCGTGCGGCATTGTTTCGTTAGGTTTTTTTCTTTACAAGTTCGCTTAAGTCCCAACCAAGTTATGCTTAAGCAAACAAAAGTCTCAGAGAAAAGTTGACGAAAAGTATGATTAAGTAGAAAAGTCGCCCAAGTTGGCAGATTTCAACCTTAAGAAAATGTCAAACATTTACAAAATCTTGACAAAAATATATTAAGAAAGTTCAAAAGTTCTTTGAAAAATTTGGTAAAGTAGTGCCTCCCAGCTTTTTCATACATATTTTTATGTTTTTTAGCAATTTTTATGAGCTTATCAACAAAATTGGGATCTGAATTAATTCTGAATAAACAAATTAACGTATTTTTTTTTTCAATTGACAGATAAAAAAATTTGTATAGATATGTTAAAAAGGGTTGCCATCAGCGAACACAAAAAGCATGTTTATTATGCTGCTTGGCTTAATATGCACAGCAAAAATATACACATTTTCCATGATTTGCTTAAATATACACAAACGAAATAAAAAAACAATATCTTTCATTAAAAAATTTGGAATACAAATAATAAAATTTTAATCAAACACATTTTCAGTACTGTTAGCAACCCTATTCTCCTTAGCAAACAGCGATGTCAAGCGCTCGCTCTCTCAAGTTTCAAAAAGTAAACGAAAGTTGGAAAACGGAACGAAAAGAATGCTTAGACAAAACTTGGGCGACTTCATATATTGCTGTGTTTAACTTGGTTGGGCCTTTACGTTCGCGTACGTTCTCATATGAGCGTAGAAAAACGAAACAAAAACGACTTTGTATCTATTTTTAGTTTGCCGCCTACATTGCACTCTCTTCTGAGCGGGAGAACTGGTGGCTTATTCATTAGGAAAGTAAAAGTAATGCCAAATTTTTATAAAAAATGTATGTTTTTGACATTAATTTTGTATCGAATCAACGGGGAATGTATGCGAAAAGATTGAATTTCGACCGCTGTCGAACTCAAGTATTTAGTAATTTTCTTAATCTTTATGTTAGTAAAATTTGCTTAATTAAGAGTCAATTTTAAAGCATCATCTATTAGTCAGACGTAAACTTTTAAAACGCCGATACTCTTTGAAATTTGTTTCAACTTCTCTACTAGAATCCGTTGATCGAAACCTGTTATTTGGAAGAGTTTAAAAATTGTTGAACAGTGTATGTGATAGCAATTATCTGCAGTAGAAAACATTGGAATGGCTACATTTATATTTAAACCCAAACCAGGTTCAATTTCTTAAAATTATTTCAAACATATCTTTGTGTGCATATGCCGTTAGCAAGAATGCGTTGATTGTATTTTAGATTAATTAAAACATTAATCAATATCCTAATTGTAATCAATTTTCGGCACTCAGAAAGTTGTGGAATATTACATCACACTTAAGCTGACATTTCTGAACTGACAGCTGTCAAAGTTTTGTGCTATATACTCAAACAACTCAATATGTTTTGCCGCTTCTTTCTGCATATTCATTCTCTTTATTTCATCACATCATTTTATTTAAGTACAGCTCGCTGAGTTGATTCTTTTTTTTTCTCCATGCAGACCTTGTATTATTTTCTATAAATTGCTTTGAACCTATTTTTAACCCCATTCACACAATGCGTGTCCTGCACAGATTCGCCATTTTTCTTCTCTTCGTTATTTTTGCTTTTTTCACCAATGCGACATGCTCTACTTTCCCGGCCAATTTTCATCAGCATTGTCTGCTTTGTGGCTTTTGTCTTGACTGTTTACACACAAACACACATTCACACATTTTCATTCGAATTGGCTTAAAGAAAAAAAAAAGACCAACTTGGCCAATGCGGCATAGCTTAGCCTTTGCGCCTGGTTGGTACATGAAACTTTTGTTCAAGTCACATTTTCCGGTAATCTGTGCAAATGACACAAATTAATATTGACGTTTCTTTATTTATTTTCATGACATGACATAAATTTTAGTTATATTACTACATTAAGTTAACAAAGAATTTGATTGAATTGTCTTTTTTTTATGTAAACTTTAATTTACTTTCTTTTTCTTCTCTTGCAGGTATGTAAATTATGCTCTAATAAAGGATGCCGCCGATTTAAATGAAATGGGTAAAATTAGTTTAGTTTTATTCTATTTTTGATTCTATCTTTATTTACTCAGTTTTACCATTTTAATTAAACTTAACATAATTTAACGATCCTACAAAATTACAAATTTTCTAGTGTACATTTTTCTAAAGGAAAGCAAAAAACCTTTTTCTTAAAACTTATGAAGCTATTGTTTTTGTGGTTTTAATAAAAATTACGTCACATTAGCATTACTTGTAATTCTAACGTCTATTCTAAATACCAGCGTTGTCTATCTGTTCTCATATGAGCCGTAAAATACTCACTCGAACTAAAAAAAAAGAAAAGCAATTAATTGAGTTAATGTGCGGAAACGGTTGTAATGACCCATTGACATCTAGTCGGTGTTGGTGTTTGTATCAATTAATGTTCACGTAAAATTGCAACTCGTAACTGAGTTTGTATTCTGTTGAACTGGTTTATTTTTAAGCATTTTACGCCGCTTTTGAACAAAAGAAACTAAATGTAACAAACAGTTTTTGTAATTTTGGACATGTAAACTATGATTTAACCCTAAGATGACTTTTTTTAATTATTACATATAAAGTAAAAATTCATAAAATACCACGTTTTCATAAACGTTGTGTAAAAACTAAAAATTAAGAAGTAAAAAATTAGTATAAAATCAATACAAAGTTAAATTATTTTAACAAATGAATAAATTTGAGAGAATTATCTAAAAGTCTCATTAAAAAAAAAATATTTTTAGGTCAAAACAACGACTTTACAATTTTTGCTTTATATCCTTTTTGTATACCTTTTTTTGGATTGAAAATCGAATAAACAAAAAATTTTAAATTGTATATATCACATATAACTAAATTTATTCCAATCCTTTAGAAAATATGTAACGGAAAATAGCTATTTGCTCATTAAAGGGTTAACTTGCACTGCGGGTCAGGTCGGAACTCAGCCTGAATGTAAAAAAAAGCTTAAAAGCTTTCTTTACAAGAATTACAAAAGCAATAAAATTTAATTTTTGGACACTTTTCTTACCATGTATTACCAAAAGGGCAACCGTAAAGGGACGGTAAACAGAAGTGAAAAAATTAGGGGTGTTAGAGGTCCTCCTTACTAAACAACCCTTCGTGTGATTAGTTTGGCCGGGTCATTAGTTTGGCCACTAACAAACGTAAATTTGATTTCTTTTGGTTAAAATGACATTGAGCACAACATATTGGGACTTTTTATACCGTGTGTTCTTTCCAACCCTGCGACTTTCTGCGCCTTGCATCTTTTTAACCTTGTGATTTTTTATGCCTTGCGATTTTTTATACCGTGCCTGCTTTTTTTATTTGGTACTTTTCCTTGTGACATTTAGCACCTTGAGACTTTTTGCACCTTGTATTTTTACCTTGCGACATTAACACCTTTCAACTCTTCACTTCGAGACTTTTTCTAATTTACACATTTTTACTTGTCGACATTGTGTACCTGTTAGAATTTACCTCGAAATTTTTTGCACCTTGCGACTTTTACATCTGTAAACTTTTTGTGCCTTTTAAATATTTGCACCTTGCGTCTTTTTGTACCCTGCCACTTTTTGTGCATTGCAACTTTTTGTACCTTTTAAATATTTGCACCTTGCGTCTTTTTGTACCCTGCCACTTTTTGTGCATTGCAACTTTTTGTACCTTGGATGGGATACCTTGTAGTGTTTTCCTTGAAACTTTTTGCACCTTGCGTCTTTTTGTACTCAGCAACTTTTTGTGCGTTTCGACTATTTGTATCTTGCAAAATTTTACCAATTGCGTCTATTTTTTCTGCGATTTTTTTACCTTTTATATTTTACCTTGAGACTTTGACACCTTGTAACATTTTGTACCTTGCAAATATTTATATTTACCGTGCGTGTTTTACCCTGCAACCTTGTATTTCTTACCTTGAAACTTTTTCACTTTGCGTCTCTTTGTACTGTGTGCCTTTTTGAGTCTTTCGACATTTTGTACTTCGCAAATTATTACACTTGGCGTCATTTTTACCCCTCGAATTTATGTACTTTTTGTTTTTTATTGCAATTTTTTCACCTTGAGAATGTTTGTACTTTGCAAAATTTTGTATCTTTTTATAACCTGCGACCTTTTGTACCTTTCACCCTTGAGCCTTTTTTGTACCTCGTTTTTTTACCTTTAAACTTTTTGCATCTGGCACCTACTTTACCCTGCGACGTTTTGCACCTTGTATTTCTTCTCTTTCAACATTGTATGTCTTGCCTTTTAGAATTTGTCGTTTTTTAACAAGAAAAATTATTAGTTTTAGATTTTTTGTACCTTGTGATGACTCTTTACCTTGAGCATTTTTCCACCTTGCGTATTTTTGTATCTGTGACACTTTTTACCTTGCGACTAAATTGTTCCTTGTAGTTGTTTGACCTTGCGCTTATTTTTACCTTGCCATTTTTTGTACCTTGATAACTTACCTTGCGACTTTATATATCTTGCGACATTTAGTATCTGGTGACCTTTTTACCTTGAGACTTTGTAAACCTTGTGTCTTCTATATCCTGTGACGTTTTGTTCCTTGCCACTTTTTGTGTCCGAAAAATTATTACTTTAAGATATTTTGTACCTTGTGACTTTTTACTTTGCGACTTTTTGCACCTTGCGTCTTTGTCTCTGCAATTTTTTCTGCGTTTCGACTATTTGTATCGTGCAAAATTTTTTGTACCTTTTATATTTTACCTTGAGACTTTGACACATTTAAACATTTTGTACTTTGCAAAAATTTATATTTACCTTGCGTGTTTTTACCCTGAAACTATTTTTACCTTGTATTTCTTACCTTGAAACTTTTGCACCTTGCCTCTTTTTGTATTGTGCGCCTTTTTGAGTCATTCAACTTTTTGTACTTTGCAAATTTTGACACCTGGCGGCTTTTTTACCCCTCGACTTTTTGTACCTTGTGTTTTTTATTGAAAATTTTTCACCTTGAGACTGAATGTACCCTGCGAATTTTTGCATCTTTTTATAACCTGCGACCTTTCAACCTTGAGACTTTTTATAGAATTTTTTCGCTGCTTCTTTTTGTATCTCGTTTTTTAACCTTTAAACTTTTTGCATCTGAAGGCTTCTTTACCCTGCGACGTTTTGCACCTTGTATTTCTTCTCTTTCAATTTTATATGTCTTGCAACTTTTTGTATAAGAAAAATTATTAGCTTTAGATTTCTTGTACCTTGTGATGATTCTTTACTTTAAGTATTTTTCCACCTTTTTGTATCTGTGACATTTTTTACCTTGCGACTAATTGTTCCTTGTAAATGTTTGACTTTGCGTTTATTTTTACCTTGCCATTTTTTTACCTTGATATTTTACCTTGCAACATTTAGTATCTAGTGATCTGCTTACCCTGCGACCTTTAGTACCTTGCCACTTTTTATGTCTGAAAAATTAGTACTTTGAGATATTTTGTAGCTTGTGACTTTTTACTTTAAGACTTTTTGCACCGTGTGTCTTTTTGTACCTGAGAATTTTTCACCTTGAGACTTTTTATACCTTGGCTATTTGCACCCATGTTTTGTCCCATATGACTTTTTGCACCTTGCGACTTTCTGTTTTTCACCTTGTGAATTTTGCTACTTGCATTTTTTTTACTCTGCGAGTTTTTGTACCTTGTGACTTTATGTAACTTGCAATATGTAGATTCTTGTGACTTTTGTAACATGTACGTGAGACTTTGTGCACCTTGCGTTTTTGCACCCTTTGTAACCTGACTTTTTGTACCTTTCGAATTTTTTACCCTGCGTCTTTTTGCACTTTGTTTCTGTCCCTTAAAACTTTTTGCACCTGGTGCCTTCTTTACCGTGCATCGTTTCGTACCTTGTGTTTTTTACCTTGTGACATAATAAATCCACTTTTTGTACCACAAAAATTATTACTTTGAGATTTTATGTACCTTCTGCGTTTATGTAACTGGTGATATGTAATATCTTGTGGCTTTTTTACCTTAAGACTTTTTGCATCTTGTGTGCTTTGTACCTGACAATTTTTCACCGTGAGACTTTTTGTACCTTGACTATTTGCACCCTGCGTCTTTTTGTCCCATGTGACTTTTTGTTTAGTACCTTGTGTATTTTTGCACCTTGCATTTTTTTACTCTGCGAGTTTTTTTACCTTGTGATTTTATGTAACTTGCAACATGTAGATTCTTGTGACTTTTTTAACATGTGTGTGAGACTTTGTATACCTTGCGTTTTTGCACACTTTATAACTTGACCCTTTGTACCTTGCGTATTTTTACCCTGCGTCTTTCTGCACTACGTTTCTGTACCTTCAAACTTTTTGCACCTGGTGCCTTTGTTACCCTTCGTCGTTTCATACTGTGTTTCTTACCTTGTGACATTGTAAATCTTGCCACTTTTTGTGCCGGAAAAATGATTACTTTGAGATTTTATGTACGTTCTGAATTTATGTAACTGGCGATATGTAGTACCTTGTGACTTTTTACTTTGAGACTTTTTGCACCTTGTGTGTTTTTGCACCTGACAATTTTTCACTTGGAGACTTTTGTACCTTGACTATTTGCACCCTGCGTCTTTTTGTCCCATGTGACTTTTTGTACCTTGCGACTTTTTGTTAAGCACCTTGTGAATTTTTACACCTTGCATGTTTTTTACTCTGCGAGTTTTTGTATCTTGTGACTTTTTGTAATTTTATGTAGTTTTTTGTGACTTTTGTAACATGTACGTGAGACTTTGTGCACCTTGCGTTTTTGCACCCTTTGTAACCTGACTTTTTGTACCTTTCGAATTTTTTACCCTGCGTCTTTTTGCACTTCGTTTCTGTCCCTTAAAACTTTTTGCACCTGGTGCCTTCTTTACCCTGCGTCATTTCGTACCTTGTGTTTCTTACCTTGTTACATTATTAATCTTGCCACTTTTGGTGACAGAAGATTTATTACCTTGCGATTTTATGTACCTTCTGAATTTATGTAACTGGCGATATGTAGTACCTTGTGACTTCTTACTTTGAGACTTTTTCACCTTGTGTGTTTTTGTACCTGACAATTTTCCACCTTGAGACTTTTTGTACCTTGACTATTTGCACCCTGCGTCTTTTTGTCCCATGTGACTTTTTGTACCAGTCGACTTTTTGTTTATTAGCACCTTGTGAATTTTTACACCTTGCATTTTTTTTACTCTGCGAGTTTTTGTATCTTGTGACTTTATGTTACTTGCAACATGTAGATTCTTGTGATTTTTTTAACATGCACTTGAGACTTTGTGCACCTTGCGTTCTTGCACCCTTTGTAACTTGACTTTTTGTAGCTTGCGTATTTTTTACCCGGCGTCTTTTTGTACCTTAAAGCTTTTTGCACCTGGTTCCTTCTTTACCCTGCGTCGTTTCGTACCTTGTGTTTCTTACCTTGTGACATTATATATCTTGCAACTTTTTGTCCCAGAAAAGTTATTACTTTGAGATTTTATGTATCTTCTGAACTTATGTAACTGGCGATATGTAGTATATTTTAACCTTGAGACTTTTTGCACCTTGTGTGTTTTTGTACCTGACAATTTTTCATCTTGATACTTTTTTGTACCTTAAGACATTTTTATCATAGACGACTTGCACCTTGCCTTATACCTTGCGACTTTTTGTGTTACACCTTGCGAGTTTTAACACCTTGCATCTTTTAACTCTGCAAGTTTTTGTGCCTTGTGACATTAAGTATCTTTTGACTTTTGAACCTTGAGACTTTTTGCACCTTCCGTGTTTTTGTTTCAGCTTTGGTTTCAAATCTAGTATTTGCAAAATATTGAAAAATGGTTTTAATACAGCTATGGTTTAAAATTTAGTACAAGCTTGGATTAAAATAACAAAAAAAAAAAAAAAAAAATAAACACCGCGAGATTCGAACGCACGACATTCAGTTTGCAAACTCACCACTCTAACTACCGGGCTATACATAAAAAGCGCGACAAACAAACATATGAACCAAGTCGCCTAATATTCAGTTGCAGCGTTGCCAGGCTAACTTTTTACGGGTCTTAATCCACATTTGCAAATGTACTAGAATTTAGTATAAATTGTATTAAAAACAAAAAGTAATACAGAATTGTACTTAAATTTAATCCAAGAAGGCTGAAATTTAAACCAAAAAGCTAAAATTTTAACTAAAAAGCTAAAATGCATGCTGTAATATTTCTTTTGGTTTTGCTGTAATATTCTAGTACAGAAGAGTTTTAGGTATAAGTTAGTATTTGAAATGCTTAAATTTTAAACTACAAGGCTTAAAAAAATGCTGTAATATTTTAATGGGACTAAAATTTAGTCCAAGATTTCTAAAAGTGTACCTGGTAACTTTTCTTCTTGCAACTTTTTGCACTCTGAAACTTTTAGTACCATCCGAATTTTTGGTCCTGAAAATTTTTAGATTCAGGCGACGTTATCTATCTCTCTCAGCTATACTGATGTAAAGTAACAAAAGCAAGATATTTTCGTGACAACTCTTGGTAACGCATTCTAAGTTTTTTACTCCAAAGTGTTATTCCTAAACCTAAGCAGTGTTGCTAACAATTTATAATCAAAAGGCGCCAACTCACAAAAAATAAATGCGTAATTTTGACTAAAAAGCACTAAAACCAATATAATAAAAAGGATAACTTCGCATTTGCTATTCTTTATAAATTGTATCATAAAAAGGTATTCTTGTAGATAAAAAAATAATTTTTATTAGATAATATTTCAACTTTATTCTTACAGGGAGTTTCATTATTTGAATTAAATTTTTTAACTCAATTTTCATTATTGTTGTTTAGTCTTTTAAATTTTTTATAACTTTTCTTTAAAAAGAGGCAACATTTTTATAATTTATTTAAGAAAAAACACAAATATTTAATATGTAGTACAATTTCTTCTTTTGAAGAAACTTTACCATGTAAGTAAACGTTCTTCAAAAGGGACATGTTATAGAAATGAAGTAGTTCTTGAGTTAAGTGAAATAAATGCCATAATAAAGAAGTAGCACCCAAAAAAATTTTTTAAAATTTATATAATTTTTAAATTGGCAATGCAAAAAGTTAAATTTTTTATTAAAATAACACTCATAGAAAAAGATTATAAAAATTTTTTTAAAAAAAGGAATTAATTTTATAAAATAGCTGCCAAACATTTCCCATACATTTTTATGCCATTTTCTTATCGGAGGTATTTTCATTGCGGGATTTTTCATCACAGCATGTTTTCATCAAAAATTTATCATCACAACATTATTAAGAACATCTCTCCATGCTAAATATTTGTTGCATTTACCTTTCTAAATGTTCAAATGAACTAAATACTCAAGTTTATGGTACATAATCAGTACTGAAACCGCGAAACCTTTTTCAAACCACATCCTGTAATCTTAAAATGTTTTAAGTTTTCATTAGAATGGAATCAATGTATTTTATCAGCGAGTTGTAGTCCATGCCAACTTTTTAATTCTCAAACATTTGTTGAAAATAAATCTTTGCAAATTCCTCGAACATTTCTAGCTAAAGTCCTTAAATTACTTTGAAGATTTATAGACGACACAACCAAACCCTCCCTCACGCTTTTACTTCCTTCCACTTGAACACAGAACGGTCAATGAACAAAGAATTTTTACCAGAAGCCAGAATGAAATCGATTACCATGACACCCATTATGTCGACATTCAAACCGACATACTAAACCTTATAAGCCAAATACACTTGGCTTTCGATACCGAGTATGAATGAACGTGTACACGGTTAAAAATTTTGAGCTACTTTTTAATCCAAACTTTGGTTTAAAGGAATTTTTAATCCAAAAAGTACCTCTTTTTAATCCAAACATTAGTTTAATTTAGCTGGGTCTCAAACCCACGTTCCTGAAAATAGCTTACTTGCATTCGTAATGATGCAAAATAAGCGAAACTATGTTAACAACTGAGTTGGACGAGTGGATAAGTTATTGGACCAGCACATCAGAGGACGTGTGTTCAAATAACGAACGGGTCAGAACATTTTTTTATTTTACTTTAATTTAGCTGGGTCTCGAACCCACGTTTCTGCTCGCTTGCTTACTTACTGCAAGCTTACTTGCATTCGTTATGATGCAAAATAAGCGTAACTTTCTTAACAAATGAAATGAACGAGTGGATAAGGTGTTGGACCAGCACAACAGAGGACGTGTGTTGAAATCATGAAAAGTTTTTTCTTTTAAGTTGCTATTTATATTGCTTTTTTTAAACTTTTTTCGGATTGAAAACTAATCTTTTTTGAATTTAAAAAGTCTTGAACTTTTCCTTGGATTAAAAAGTAATCTTTTTTTTGGTGTTGTCCTATATGTAATCGAAAAAAGTTTAAAAGTTAGTCCAAGATTTTCAACCGTGTACGTAAGAACGTACTTCAAGCAGACGTTACGTAAATATTTTCACATAAATTGCGCACTTTCATTTATTTCTGGTAGTGATTGCTACGTATCCATGAATATAATATGCTATTTTGGTGTAGCTGGTAGTCGAGTTACGACACCGCACAGCATCATCTATGTGGTCTTTGGAATAAAGTCACTTTGGTTGATGCCATCATAATAAGCAGGGGCAATAAATTCGGTGACACTCGCAGCCAGACAAACAAACAAACACAAAAACAAGTAAATGAAAATGTTATCAAGTTGTGTGTTTTACAATGTAAGGGTGGGGGTGGGGTGTGTGTGTGTGCGAGTATATGTTTTGATGTTTTTTGAGCTTACAGATTCATATAAAAGATAAAAAAAGGAACAAAACTGAGGGCCCATCTCCAATCTATTTTATTAATACATCAGATGAGTCTTCAGCGTTGCTCTGTTGCTCAATTTATATGAATTCCTTTAAGTTTCATTCTCGTTTCTTAAAATTCGTTAACGCCTAATTGATGCCTCCTGGCAGCCATTTAATTATTTTTCATTCTGCCTCAATGCAGCTCTGCTGCACAGATTAAATAAGAAAAAAAAAAAGAAGAAAACTTTGTCCTCTTTTCGTTTTACTTTCATCAACTTTGTGCAAAAGAATTCGCAATTTCCAGGAAAACGGATATTGCAAAACCATTGACGAGATCAACTGCCATTCTATTACCAAAATTGCTTCGCTTCACTAGTCACTGAATTGCATATTGAAAAAATACACTGTAAAAAAGTGGGATGCTAAAAATTAGTTTGTCGAAATAATGTTAAATTTGCGAACCTACGATGCTTTTGCAAAACAATCATGTAATTTAATTTGAACCATAAGATTGTTCTGCAAAATTTGCATAAAATAATATAAATTTTAAACAGCAGCATGAAAATTGACGTGACTTGCATCTAATTTCTCTCAGTGCACACATTAGCAAACATTTGTTTTTGCCTTTTATTGTTTTTACTGTAATGCTGTCTTCTTATATTGGAGTTCATGTTGCTATTTATTCTACTTTTGTTGTTGTATTTGCTGTTTTGGCTATTATACTACGTACATATTTGTTGCTTCTGTCGTTGTTCTATTCTTCTAGCTGTCAAGTTTTCACTTTCACTTGCTAAACATCGAAGAATATCCATCATTGTTCATGGCCGGAAAGTATTCAATTTCCGAAAAGCTTCTTCATCACAAAAAAAAAAAAAAAAAAACACAACAACATTAACAATACCAGTTGATTCAGCACAACCACAACTAAGAGCACAACACATCAAGTCAACTCCTAGACATGTATCTATGAGTATGAGTTATGCACTTTGCGCAAAAATGGTATCTTTTTTGAAAAAATAGAAAGATAGAAATATAACAAAACAAAAAGTACCATTTAGTTTCATGTTGAGTGAATTAAGACAAGAGAGTTGTAGAAATTTTGGAAATCATTAAATTTTGCTGGCAAATTGAACTAAGTTTATCCCTGTGTGATGGTATTCCATAATTTTAATATAAAATATATACCGTCATGTGAGAGTAGCCAGATGTGAAACCAGGAAAGGCTGAAAAAGCAACTCCACATTGTAACCATCATTCGTGTCTGCCGCATTATAAGTTTGGCCCTTGCCAAATGCAAATTTAATGGATTCTTTGATTTTAATAAAAAAAAGCACATTTAACATCACCAAGGAAACATCAAAAACTTATCATGAAATACCATGAAATTCTGGCGAATATATGTTTTTTAAAACTTAGCAGGAATTGGATCGATCCGTCTTCGAAGACGTCTTCGAGACATGTCAGCTACTCGAAAGACGCATTGATACATTTCCATGGCAGTCTTCAAAGACATTTTCCAAAAAAATTGCACTTGTGCTTGCAAGACATGTTGTTGAAATGTCTTCAACGACGGCGTCAATCCATGTCTTGCAAAGCGGATGCATGTAAACCAGTGGTCGTCAGCCTGGGCTCTTAAGAGCGCTTGTTTCACACGTATTCTGACGCTCTCTCGTTTAGTCTATCCCAGCAATAAATGTTTATAATTTTGTAAAGCCTTTACTTAATATTCGCTTATTTAATGCAATACATAATACTTAAAGCCCAAAAAGCGTTTACTTTTTGTTTAAAGTAATGCAGACTGTAATGCCTCATAACATTTGTTTCTTTTTGTTCTCTTTGTTCTTTGTAAGAATCAAGTAATGCCAAGAGTAAAGTATTTTCTTTTTCAATAAGTTCTCTGTACCAATTATAAAATGACTTGAGCATAAGATATTATTTATCCACCTCCGGTATGCATATGCAAGAGTGCTTCTCTGGTATAAGAAATTGCAATCGCCTACTGCCGATGACATGCCTATGTTAAAGTAATGCATTCTTTAAGCCAGAAGGTAAGTTATTACTGATGTTTTCTCGATTATTTTAGGCATTACTTGTAAGCGAAGTTTTTGCTGGAATATTGAGACAGCAACGACACAACATCGAGAGCGATAATCCACAGAGAGAAATTTAAGTATTTAGTGAAAATAAGAGAAAAGTATTTAGTGAAAATATGTATGAAAAATATTTTATGATGATGTTATATTTCATTTCAAGGAATGAAGAAAAGTAATGTGAAAAGACATTTTGGATTGTCTCATAAGTATGTTTAGGAATGAGAAGATGGAGAAAAACAAAGGTTTTATAAAGAGAATAAGCATTTTTTTCTTGTTTCTTCAAAAGCGGTGACTTCTTAAATAGCAGTGAACGATTTTTAAAATAGTTTTGTTCTTAAAAAAAAAACATTTGCACAAAATTTTAATTTTTCAATTTCGTTTGAAATGCTTGAATTAGAATTGATTTGTTTTCAGTGAACAATTTTTTCTGCTCACCAACACACGCTCATTTTTATTTTTGACAAGCACTGCTACCCAGATGAAAAACAAAGCAGGCCTGCCGACGGAAGGGATGTGGCAGGTTATAATTTTAATGCTAAGAGGCCTATTTTTTTAAATTTTAAAACTTCCTCCTTGCTTTTGAGTGCGGTGCATTATTATTATCATTTATAAACAAAAAGCATTAGTACAGTAAAAACTAAATTCTTTTATAGCACAACATAAATACATTCAATATATGTATAATAACAACTGTACACTGTAAAAACTAAGTCTTATTTTAAACATTGCCTTAAAATCATCAATAGTCTTAATTTCATCGTCGTCTTTATATTAAGTTTATGCAGCCTTAATTGCAGATAGTAGGCAGTTGAAATTCAAAATTTTTAAGCGTGCTTGTTGAAAATCATGCAGTCTTACTGTTATTATCAGCAGGGCTCACATTAATTTGACGTATAGGTTGCTTTTTCACTAATAATAAAGGCTCGATTTCAGCGAAGCTACTCGTCGGTAAATCGTAGAAAGGCCCTAATTGACATTTTTGGTATTGTTCTGGAGACGCAAAAAACTGTATAAAAACCGCCAAAATAGAAAATTCAAAATTGTTTAAATGTAGTATACTTAAAAAAACAGCAATATATTTATTTTTATTGAAAAACATAAATTTTTTTTATTGATACTTCTTTTATTTCATTTAGGGCTTTTTGACATCATTTTTATGTATCCGAAAGTGCATTTAGGGCTTTTCGCCGTAACTTCTGAAACTAAAAATTTAATTCATTTATACAAAAATAAAATAAAAACAAGCCCGAAATTAAATATATTATTAAATATAGCACTACTAAATGTAGTTTTTAAAGCAAAATTAATGAAATTATTAATGTATTACATAAATTGCAAATTGTCATAAAATTGGTGGCAATCCTGCGGCAATAAAATTTTCAAATCTTGTAAATGGTCCCACTTTTTCTTTGAAATTTGGATTTTTTGACTATATAAAGGGCCTGGCATTACTATGGAAAAACTTCTTGATTGTGATGTCATAGGTAAGGGTTGATATTCATCCTGTATGTCAGTTTTGAAAAATATTTCGTGAGAAGGGTCATATGCCAAGGCTCTGAGCATATTTACTGTCGGATCGCCAGCTTTTTTCCCTGTAAATATAATCAAAATACATACAAATTAGAAAGCTTAGAATGTATCAGAATAACAATGTATAAGAATAAATAATTTAGAAACTTACCAGGTCGAATTGTTGTATAACGTTTAGGAATATTTTCATAATTTAAGAAGTAATCATAGCTTAATTGGTGAACTTGAAGAGGTGGTTTTTTCCGTGCTTCGCTGATCAACTGAACGAATTGAGATGGTAGGTTGATTTTCTTGTTTTTTATTTTTCTTTCAATAAGTGAGTGTGTTGCATCACACTCCATTTGTGTGTGGCCCTTTATTAAATATTTGTGTTCTATGGTTATTTTCTTTTCTACGCATAAAGAAAGTAAAGCATTTGAAAGTACGACGTTTCGATTTTGGTATCCACAACCATCGGAATAAATTATAATGTGATGGATGTCTGCTCTACGAGTTATAAGATTGTTAATGTGCTTGATAATACAAGTCGCAAATATTGATGCGACGAGCTCTCCGTCCGTTTCATCCCATACATAGTTCACCGATTCATGACTAACAACATTATAGATGGTAAAATTATGTACCTGCAACTTCATTTTATAATAGGCAGAGTTTGCGTTCAACTGAGGAATTAGTTTAACAGCCTGCATATCTACGCAAAGTAGAGTGCTTAATCCTGCAGAAGCGTTTTCTGTGTCACTTCGTTTTTCTTCCCGCATTCTTTCTACATCTTCCCTATGCAGTTTATACTCTTCCTCCGATACATTTTTTGCTTTATACGATAAGCATAAATCGCACTCGTCTTTTTTAGGAATATAAACTGAATAATTTAACTCTTTTGTTAATTTTCTAAAATAGTTATAGCTCAATGCTTGTATTTCGTCACTTTCACATTTATTTTTATATAATTTATAAACTTCAGATAGTGAAGTGAAATCTGCTTCAAAGTAAAATTTGTTTGTACTTTTTCTACAATAGTGGGACTCCATCTTAGGTAGGCTATCTAAAAAGCTTTTCAAATTATTCCGGTTACGCAGGTTTTGTTGACCGATTAAGGAAACCCGCTTTGACTGTACTCGCAAGATTTTTGAATCATCAGGGCTAATTTGAGTGCCATGAATACAGCTGCCTTTTATCCAATTTCTCACCATCTTCTCTTTTAAATCTAATGTTGAAAAAAACATTTGACGACATACTTGTAAACGTTGGGAATTATGTTTTAAAAAATATTCAAGAGACTGAGTGCGCGCTGAGTTTTCAGACACAACTCGCTTTCTGTTAACGGAATCAACAAGGCCTGTTACATATAACTTTTTTTGTTCCCATGTCATTTTCCAAAATCCATCAAAGATTTCTTTCCGTACAATTGCACTAAAACGTGAACAGTTCCGGTTACTTCTTTGTTCGCAATATTTCGAAGTGCACGGTGGTCCAAGCTGTCTTTTAGTCCTCTGGCACAACCCGTTTTTAATCGAAACGCCCGTATATTCATCTCCTTTCATTCGTTTTTTAGTGTTTAAAATTCGAGCGCGTTTTGATTTTTCCGGTATTGGATCAGCGGCATTAATCTCACATAAAATATTGTCAGAAACACTCATTTTGAAAGATTAAAAAAACGACCGCACTCGTTCCGACACAAGTTATGCACTAATTTTTTCTAATTCTTTAAAAATTAAAAAGCCACTTTGCTATGCATTTAAAATTCTATAGAAATTCAAAGCCTTCTACGCTACCCATTGCAAATTAAAAATTTTCAAATTCAAAACTACTTTGCCAGGAAATGCATTTAGGGCCTTTTTACATCAAGAAAAGGTAAAATGCATTTAGGGCTTTTTGATATCACCTAATAACTTCGGTATTTTTGGTGCTATCGATTCAATTTTTTGGGTGAAGGTGTATTTCAGGTTAATCTTCAAGAATATGTAAAAAAAACGTGTTTCAAAAAAATCGTCAATTAGGGCCTTTCTACGATTTAACGACGTACTGCTGCTTTAACAATTTTACTGCCTTAAGATAAGACAGTATTGGATGCTGGTTTGCAGCAAATAAAGGCGAGTGTAATTTCAGCGAAAGCTCTCTTAAAGCTGTTGCAGCTTACTTTAAGACAACTTTTTCACCTAAGAATAAGATTTATTTTTTACAGTGTATCATAATAAAGTATCATGTTTGCTAATGCAAAATTTCGATTAATTTTAAGGGACAACAACTTCAATATTTTCATGATTGCTGTAACTTTTCGACTTCGTCGAAGCACTTTTGCTATCAATGTTGTCATAAATATTATTTCAACAAAATAACAACAGTGCGAACGGCTCTGTTGGCTGGGGCTTTAGTTTTAATTCATGTATTTTGGAATCTTGAGTTCAAAGTGGGTTCAAATCCTATCAGAGACATAATTTTTTTCAATGGCTTTTAGTTTTGTTTTGGTTTTTTTTTAGTTTGTTCTGTTTTTTTAAGTGATTTCGTTCTGTATTTTGCATTAATTGCTTAGAGAAACAATGCGAACGCGTGAATTTTCTTACTCTGTGCTCGTACGTTTATTCTTAATGAAGCAAATTAAGCGAATTAGTTAAGAGCTGCGATGGTCGAATGGATAAGCAGATGCACTTACACTCACGCGGCCGAGGTTCAAGTCTCCGGATAATGGTAATTTTTAATTTCCGGCAACATTAGTTGAAAATTCAGCAGACATGCTCGCCTCCATACCCGCTAATATCTTTTTTCTAAAGGCATGTCCAAGGACGGCATGTCTGTCAAATTAACTGCCGTAGCAGCAATGCAGCATGCATCTCATGGTATGAATTAATCTCATTAATGCCGAGAGATGCATGCAGAATTGCTGCTAAGGCAGTTCATTTGGCACACATGTATACCTTCTGCATTCATACCATAAGATGCATGCAGCATGCCTATAGAAAAAGGATATAAGCGGGTATGGAGGCGAGCATGTCTCCTGTCCTTCAGAGGCATGTTGCCGGCAGACATACAGCAGGGCTCTTTTTCCAACTGGGTATAAACAAAACCATGTGCTCTCAGCAGTGTGACCAGAAGATTTTTGAAAAAATAAGCTTTTTGTTCAAAAAAAAAATATGCTAAATATTCCACTTTCAATTTTTATATTCCACAAAAATATTCCACTTTCATTTCCAAAGATATATATCTAAATAAGTCTAAATATGCATATAAAAAAACACAGAAGCAAGTTTAAATCATTTATTTATTTGATTACTATCGCACTTGAATTTATTTTCTTCTTCTATAAAAAATTATAAACATTGTTATGGTTTTTTGAATTTTAAGTAACTATATACAATATACAAAACTAAAATTCAGGCACATCTTCGAGGTCAATTCTTAAATTGTTTCTTGTATTATTATCATAGAAATTCGCATTTCTAAATTTTTTTATTAAGCTATCTGGTATTTGATAGGCATTACAACACTTTTTTTGAGCATGCAGCCATGTTTTTACATTCAAAAAATTATATAAAAGTTTTTCTTGCATTCTATTTCGAATTTTCGATTAAATAAGAAAGATTCATATAACTAAAAATGTTCTCAACATCAGCATTGCTAAATGGTAACCTAAGCGAGAAAAGCACAAATTTTGATAAATCTTCAGATTCCGAACTTTGATCAATAACTTTTTTCTGCTTTATTGTTTTGAATCCACATTATAAAATAGTTAAAAGAAATAGCTATTGTGAGCAATAATAGTGGTATTCACGATGTGGTGCATTTGTGATAAATTTTTGCAAAATTTACAATACTTACAACTTATTGTGATCGAACCTTCAGTAAAGTACATATTGTATTTTTAAAATCAATTATATTAATTTTTATTAAATAAACTCACAGCGTAGCCTTTAGCTTGCCCCATGCTGAGTAGAAATGCTTGTACAATCAGCTGATCTAATACACAACTTGTATATTTTCCACAGGGTTGTATTTTGAAAACTGAATTTTGTTTTTGTTATATTAAAAAATTTACTACATATATCAAATTTATCAAAAATACACAAAACAAGGGAAAATACAACACATCGTGAATACTCCTAATGTTTTCTTAAGTAAATTACTTACTGCTGTAACATAATCCATAAAAAAATCTAACCAAACATACATATAAGCAAATGCTTCACTTTTTAAGCTGCGTGAAGTTATTACATGAATTGCAATAAAATTGACAACGAAGAAGTTAACCACAAAATGAATTATTGTAATTATATTGCGTTTTACAAGGTGGTTCAGAGATAAACAAAAAAATGTCGATAGCCAAAAAACCCATTTAGTAACCAAATAGACATTTTTTTATTGCAATTCTTGTGAATTTTGAAAAATATAATCATACGAAAAATATTCCACTTTTTATGGTGCATATTTTTATAAAAAAAAAATGTTTCTCGAAGCTAAAATATGCCAAAGTGGAATATAATATTCCACTCTGGTCATACTGGCTCTCAGTGCTAGATATTTATATATTTACACTCAGAGAGCGTAAGAAAAGGTTGCACGTTATATAAAAACATACAAGGCGTATAGTTTTATTTTTTGTAATTTATATTTTATAATAAAAAAAATAGTAATAATAATGAAGAAAACAAAATTATGCAAAAACAAAAATTATATAAAAATTCCTTTCAGAGAAGTTATGGTAATAATTAAAACTATTTAACTACTGCTATTTAACTACTATTTAAGTACTATTTTATTTAACAACTATTTAACTACTAACTGTAGTTAATTTTTTGCAGAAACAGCTTTTCTTATTCAAAATCCTGCTTATGCAGCTTAATTTTAGCAAGTCTAAGACTTGTCTCAGCTCAGTTATGAGCTCTTGATTTTTCAATTCAAACTGTCGACAGAAGTTGCTTCTGTAAAATTAATAAAAGAAATTGATAGAAAAGATACGTCATTATTGTGTATAAAAATTTTACTAAAAGTTGCATCTTCATAAATTTATACTCTTTTAAGGAGTTTTTACCTTTATACATCATACTTGAATCCCTTTCCGATTGAAGAAATTTCCTTCTTTAAAATTTTTCAACAATTTTACAAAAAAATACACAATGCACAACAGAAAAACCATAATATATAAATTATACCATCAAACACAATGGAACCCATAATATATGCATAACAGAAAAACCACAATATATAAATTATACCATCAAAAACCATATAAAAACGTGCTTCGAATCCACAATTGACTCGAGGATTCCAAAGTACAAATACAATTTGAATAATAGACATAGACACGAATCTCAAAAATATTTGTGTGTAAATATTACTAATAACTGCGTCAATTCTATAAATTTTGTTCTTAGTTCAGCCACTAAAAAGATTCGTAGAATCGACATATAGTAGTACATATTACGAATATTTTATTCGTATTCTTAAAAAAATTAAATGTGTATTGTATGAATACATTTGTTACATTTACGAATGATCATAATATCCAATAACGAAAAAAAACATTCTGTCTGAGATGGGGTTTGAACCTTGGCTCCTTAGCTTACGAGCCACGCACTCTACCAGTAGGCTACAGACACTTTACAATCATACAATTCCTTATGTTCTGTAGATGTTCGACAAACAAGGCTGAACGATTTCGGTTTTCAATTTTTTTAACTCTACTAATAATTCGTATGGTCAGCCTGCGAATGACTTGTTTCTATTAATATTATTTTTCATTCGTAAAAAGTATGAAAGCATTAGTAAATACTACGAATGTAATGAAAGAAATTACGAAGTTATTCGTACGAGAAATTTACGAATATTATTATTTATATGTACACAATCATTCGTAAAATGCACTTATACGAATTGACTTATTTTTGTTTACGAATATCATTAGTATATAAAACAAATATATTCGTAGATACTACATCAGATATATTTCGAATTCGTAAAGATATCACAACAAAAATACTTTGTATATTGTACGAATATTTGTAGAATGTACGAATATTTTGTGTACTAATATCATACGTAGAAATTTTACGAGTAAATTTTTTGAGTGTCCGCATTGATCTCTGAGCATCAAAAAATAATTTCTTGATGAAAGGACATCTCGCTGCTTCCTAAAAAATATGCATACGAGTCTTGTAGATCGTCCACATTTATTTCTAAGCATTAAAAAACAAATTTTTTATGAGAGAACATTAAAGGTTTTTTGCTGACAGTATAATGACTTGTCTTGCAGAGTGTCAGCGTTCATTCCGAGAATGAGTTCTTTGTCTTCGAGACGGCTTCGAAGACTTCGTGTTTGAGGATTCATATTTCAACTGGGAAACTATGACATTTGTATTTTTTTTAGTATATATTATAAAAAATTAATAGAACAAAACCTTATCAAAGCGATTGCAATGAAAATAACTGAATGCATTTTCAATTTTCCACATAAATTGAGCAACGTTTTTAGTCTGCCTAAACTTGGTTGCATTTTGAAAATATTTGCTCGGCATCAAATGCAATCATCGCAACAAGCAAGCACTAAATTCCTCTGGTGCCAATAAATCAATAAATTCATTGGAAATTGAAATAATTTATATTACAAATTTTCATTATCTCGGTTGAATTTAGTGCAAACTGAGTCGACGAACTTCAGATGTCATTTCCATGAAAGTTCACCAGTAATCATATATTAGAACTTGCTCTTTATGTGGTAAAAATGTTGAAAATGTTGAAAAAATAAAATGCCTTAACTACGTCTAAATATTTATGAATTTACTGAATTACTTATTTAGTTTAAAAAGATTCTTTTTAACTTAAAGCACTAATTTTTCTTTAAGTAAATAAGTACTTACCTTTTATTTTATTTTAAGTAAAAATTTAAATTGCGAATTTTAATACAATTATAAATGCAAATGTAAATGCAAATGCAAATGTAAATACAAATAAAAATACATTAATATAATTACAATTACTTATAAAAATACTTAGAGAAAATATTGTTCCTTGAGACTTTTTGTATTTTGCGAACATTTGTACCTCGGCACTTTGTGCATCTTGTGACTTTTTGTATCCAGCGACTTTTTTCTTGTGAGTTTTTTGGTCTTGAGACGTTTTATATTGTGTTCTTAAACCTTGCGGCTTTTGTACCCAGAAAATTTTTATACCTTACGAATTTTTTACACTGCGTTTTTTTGCACCTTGCGGCTTTTTGTGCCTTCCAACTTTTTGTACCCTGACATTTTTTGTTTTATGTGACTTTATGTGCTGCTTTGAGACGTTTTGTACCTTGTGCTTATTTACTTTGTGTTTTTTTGTATTTAAAACGTTTCCAAATAGTGCTTTTGAAACTTGTGAAGTTTTGTTCTTGTGACTTTTTATATCCCGAAACTTTTGGTTCTTTGTGACTTGATGTGTCTTGAAACGTTTTGCACCTTGTATTTTTTACTTTGTGACTTTTTGTACCTTGCGATGTTTTTTACCTTGTGACTTCTTGTACCCTGAAACTTTTACTAGCTTTCGACTTTTTTCGCCCTGCAACTTTTAGTGACTTGCGACTTTTTGTATCCTAAATCTTTGTACCTTACGACTTTTTCACCCTGCGAGTTTTATGACTTTGTAAACCGTGCGACGTGTTTTTTTGCCTTTGTAAACTGAGCGACTTTTAGTTTTTTGTGAATTTGTAAACCTTGCAACCTTTTGTGCCTTGTGACTTTAGGCACCTTTCAACTTAATATACGCATTTTCAAACTAAGCGACTTTTAGTTTTTTGTGAATTTGTAAACCTTGCAACCTTTTGTGCCTTGTGACTTTTAGCACCTTGCAGTTTTATATACGCATTCGTAAACTTAGCTACTTTTTGTTTTTTTGTGAATTTGTAAACCTTGCAACCTTTTGTGCCTTGCGACTTTTAGCACCTTACAACTTTATTTACTCTGCGACTTTTTATTCATCGTAACATTTGTGCCTTGCGACTTCTGGTACCATGATACCTTTTATACCTTGTGATTTTCTTGTGGCTTTTTAAACCGAGCTACTTTTTGTCTTTTGTGCATTTGTGAACCTTTGAACTTTGTTTACCTGGCGACTTTTGGTACCTTGCAACTTTATGTACCCTTCCATTTTTTATTCCTTGTGACTTTTGTGTCTTGCGACTTTTGATAACATGAAACTTTTTATACGTTCCGAATTTTTTTCCTACGACCATAATTCCCTTGTGACTTTATACTTCGCGACTTTTTTACACTGAAATTTTATTCCTAGTAACCATACGTGCCTTGAGGAGTTTTTATTTTGTTTTTTACTTCGTAACTTTTTGTACCTTGCTACATCTTTTACCCAAACTTTTTGGTATCTTGCGACTTTTTGTGCCCTGCGAAGTTTAGGTCCTTACGGCTTCTTGTACCCTGAAATTTGTATAACTTGCTAGTCTTGTTCCTTGTGAATTTTTGCCCTGCGACTTTTTGCGACATTGTAAACCTTGCAACTTTTTATACTTTGACTTTTTAACTTGCGACGTTTTTTATCTTGTGACTTTGTGTCTTGTGACTTTTTGTGCCTTGCGATGTTATGTACCAAATGAATGTTTGTGCCTTGCGACTTATTGTAGCCTTTAATTTTGGTACCTTCCACATTTTTTACCATGCGACTTTTTGCACCTTGCTACCTTTTACTACGAGACTTCTTGTACCTTTAAACTTTTTGAACTTCGTAATTTTTTTTACATGGTGACTTTTTGTATCTTGCGACTTTTGCATTCGTCGGATTTTTAATTTGAACTTTTAAAATCCTTGTTTATACAAAAAATAGATTTCTTTAACAGAAAATGTTTAGAGAATTACATTGAATGTACACTGAAAAAATCAACATATTTGAAACTTAAACCAATGTTTTATACTTTTGATTAAACAAAATTAAAAGTTTTCAAATACGTATTCAGAAATATTTTAAATACATTTGCTGTTACCTTTACTAAAAGATGGTGTATGCTTTTTTAAGCCAAAAAATTCAAATAATAATTAATATAAATAAACTGGCCATTTCAGCTCTTGAAAGGACTTTGACCAAGCTTCTATTGATAAAGTGTGTTGTGCTTGTTATTAAATGTTTGAATACAAATGATCGAGAACTGCACCCACGAGTTTTATGCCGACTCTGAATGGCGAGAAAATTTGGAGAAAAACAAAGTCAATGAAATTTTTCAAATGTTCAAAAGTCACAAAACAATTTTAGAGAGTTTGCATGCAGAGCAGATAAATATTCCAAGAATCCTTTAAATCAATAGAAAAACAAAAAGAAATTATTTTGAATTTTTACTCAATAATTTTGAATTGAACTTTAATTGAATATTCTTTACAAACAAGAATTTCTGAAGGACTCTGGTGATAGGACGAGGAATAACAATGGAAAAGTGGAAAAAATCGCTGTCCTAGTGCACAACGATAAGAAATTAATTAATAGATTTTTCTTTCACAGCCACTTAGCTCCATCCAGCCACGAATAATGAATCTCTAACAGCCATGCAAGGATACGCTTCGCACAGTGGTTTCATCTCATACAAAAGTTGGCAAAAAATAGAAATAATCGGCGTAGACTAATATTAGATGGAATTGGTATATGAGTTAGAATTAGTTATATTAGATCACAAAAAAAATGTTTTTAAATTCGTTCACAATCACGCCTACCTTCTTTGTAACACAAAAATTTAGAACTTTATTTTTTTTTTATTAAACCTATAACCAAACAACTTCGTCAATAATATTAAATATATGTTTAGAATATGGATAAAAATAGTTTTTGCCACGCAACAGAAAAGCACGATAATATTTATAGGGTTGTTTGTAAAAATATATTTTTTTTTAAAATGATAAAAAAGATGATTTTCTTATAGTGTAAAAATATTATATTATATTATAAGATCTATTTCCACTCTTGTCCAATACCTTTGGCCATCTTTTTGGCAGCAGCATGATTTCAAGCTCAAAATAAGAAAAAAACTGATCCAGGTGATTTTTGATCTCCTCATTTGAAGTAAAGGTTTTACTATCTAAAAAATTTGTAGACATCGGAACAAATAAAAACCAGAAGGTGCCCGATCTGAAGAATATGGTGGGTGTGGCAGTACATCCCATCCGCGCTGTAAAAGCTTTTGTCGAGTTAACGAACTTGTAATGAGGTCTCGCATTATCTAAGTGAAACGCTACAGCTTATCTATTAATCAATTTTGGGCTTATTTGTTTAAGTGCATCTTTAAATTTGGCCAGCTGTTGACAGTACACTCCAAAATGAATCGTTGTGTTGTCCGATAAAAGACAAAAAATGATTGCTTTGAGATTCCATCAAACAGATAGCATACCTTCTTTGATAAACATCAGTTTTCGAAGTGCTTTGAGCTGGCTCATCTTTTTACTTCATAATCTCTTGCGTTTAACATTGTTGTAGACAACCCATTTCTCGTCCCCAATGGTGATGCACTTCAAAAATGGATAATTTTCTTGACGTGTGTTAAGTTAATTACAGATGTCATCGCGACGCACAGTCAGAGATCGTGGCCATAAATAGAAAAAAGGCAAAAATTTAATATTGTACAACATTTTTTTACTAATCGGTACTAAAAAACTAAGTAGATTACTATAAGGAAGATTTTATATAAACAAAATTTTGTGTTGGCCGATCGCAGAGGTACAGCGCGAGATTGTTGAGGCCGTAGGCATCTCAAACGAACGGATGTGGAACATTTTGCGAAATCATTTGGATATGAAAAAATTATCCGCAAGGTGCCTTAAGGTGCCGTGTTTGCTCACTCTCGACCATAAACGCGATCGTGTGACTGATTCAAAGTCGTGTTTGGCGATGTAGAACTAAGATGAGAAGGATTTTTTCCGTCCATTAGTAACCGTGGACGAAACATGGATCCATCACTACACACGAGAGTGGAACTTCAAGTCGAAACAGTGGACTTCACCGACCGAACGTGATCCGAAGAAGGCGAAGACGGTGATGTCGGCCGGAAGGTAGGTTAAAAAAAAAACTAAACTGGCCATTTCAGCCCTTGGAAGGACTTTGACCTAGCTTCTATTGATCAATTGTGTTGTGCGTGTTGTTAAATGTTTGATCAAAAATTACCGAGAACTGGACCTACGTGTTTTATGCCGACTCCGAACGGCTTATGTTCTCAAGAAGCTTTACATGGCAAATTTTTACTCTCTGAGTTTTGCCATTGTCTGCAGAGAGGTGACGACCGAACAGAAAAATTAATTCAATTGAAAAAACTTTCTGTCTGAGCTGGAATTGAACCCGGGCTACCGCGGATCTTTAGCTTAGGGGCCACACACTCTACCCACTAGGCTACGGTCGCCACATAGGTAGGAAGATAGGTTATAGCGACAGTATTTTGGGATCTACATCGATTACCTTCCACCGAAAAGAACGATCAATGGCGAGTACTATGCAGCCGAATTGGACCGTTTCAACGACGCACAGTGCGCTTTTTTCGATTTTAGGATGACATTTGCATTATATCAGAAACTATAAAAGCTAGGGCCATGCAATTTTGTACAAATGAGTTTTTAAGTAATAGCGCAAAAAATTAGAATTCTAGGTCAACTGCATCGCCTACCTCCCATACAAACCATATTTTTTTAATAAAAAACCCGCATAAAATGGATTATTTATGTTTTAAAGAGTAAATTTAGTTTATTTAACTTCACTTAAACTTCATGCTAAAAATATTTCAAATCGGGAAACTTCTAAAAAAATATCTCCTATTAAACAATATCAACAAATTAACGAAATTAAAAAATTTTTTTTTTTAAAAATGGTTGCTAATACAAAATAAGGTCACAACTTGTTTAAACTTAATCGGCTCTTTGTGAAAATTTTACACACTTTTCAACTTGAAGCTTATATTTCTTTACTATAAGTTTATCAAATCGAGCTAGGATTTTGGCTCAATGTAAAAATCGTATGGATAATTTATGTTTTCGAGGTTTTTTCACGCTAGGTGTCGCTGCTACCCTACAGAAAAGGTTTCTTAATAGGTTCTAGTGCATAAAATTTACACACCTCTCTATCTAGACGCGCCTATGTCACTGTTCTTCTGCTTTATTGTTAATTTTTGTTTCGATATTTTAATAATTTTTCATTTTTTTTAACTAGCTGAAACCCGATTCGTTACTACCCGCCCACCTGTCCTGTCCGACGCCCATAAAATGAACGCCATGTGTAAATTGTAGTCGAATACAGAATTCCGAGGTTGTGCGATCTATAATTGCAAAGCTATTCGATATAGAAAATTTGGGCTGTTTATAAAGTGCCACGCCCCTTTTTATAATGTAAAACTATTCTTGGTATGCGTTTAGTAACTTACTAAAGTTTCACGAAACCGATTTCCGATGCTGTGCGACCTATTATTCCAAAGCTATTCGATATCGAAAATTTTGGGGTATATTTGAGGTGCCACGTCCCTTTTTACAATCAGCACCAGACTTCACAATAACATTTTCAAGACTTTGTTACCGTTTCCCTGAAAATTTCATAAAAATTGTTTCAGCGGCTTCGAAGTCTTTACGTGATATACACACATACATATATTATTTTTTTATAAAGATATATGGGCGGAAAAAGTAGGCGTGGCAACATTTATATATTGGTCCCATGGCTACTTGGTCCCATTGCACTTACATACCAATTTTCACTATCAAAACGTGAACATTTCAGGAATTAGCATGATTTCGAAAAAGTGGGCGTATATATATTGCGACCATAGTAAACTACCAAATTTGAGTTTTATTCGATCAAAACCATCTTATATATAGAAGTTTCATTAAGTTTTTGGCGGTAAAAGTGGGAGTGGCAACATTTATACATATAGTTCACTATCAAAATTTGTAAAACTCAGGAATTGGCATGATTTCGAAAAGTAGGTGTAGATAAAGTGCAATCACGCCCATTTTTAGTACAGTTGCCGATAGTAACCATCTAAACAAAATTTTAATTTCTTACGATCCAAACCGTCCGATATATAGCATTTTTTATGGTTTGTGGGCGAAAGCATAAATTTGGGTTGCATGGGAGGTACCACGCCCCCTTGTCCAGTCGACACCAAACTCTCACTCACCCGGAGCACTCTCAAGATGGTGTTTCAATTTTCCTGAAAATTTGATAAAGATCGGTTCAGCGGTTTTTGAGTCTATACGTGATATACATACATACCCACATAGATACATCCAATTTTATGCATATAGATTTTATACTCGATTAATCGATGTGAAAATATTTTTTTTTGTAATTGAAAAAAATAATGAATTATTAATTTCTTTTAACGAGAACATTGCATGCATGCAATTATGGATGAAAATATTGCTCCTGAAAAATTTGTATAAAATTTAAACACAAGGAACCTATTCGTTTCTAGACAGAAGGGACCGATGAAGGTTAAGAGTACTTAAAAATTTAAGAGTACCTACAAATTGTCTTGGAAATCAGTGCATTTTAGGACAAAATTTTATTTTTAAGACTTTTTCAAATTAAGTGGTTTTTCTTAATAGCAGCTAGATGCAGAGGGTTTTTACAGAAAC
Organism: Dichetophora obliterata; assembly: GCA_963920525.1. Taxonomy (NCBI): domain Eukaryota; kingdom Metazoa; phylum Arthropoda; class Insecta; order Diptera; family Sciomyzidae; genus Dichetophora; species Dichetophora obliterata. The sequence continues at coordinate 21,275,971 of OY986439.1, read as the reverse complement.
AGAAGGTAGAAGTGCGATATTTTATGATAGTTATAGCCTTCGACTTTAATAATGCTTAATTAGCTAGATATTTTCTACTAAATTTTACTTAAATTTTCATTCCTTGAAAAATTTACAGTGTTATTTCAACGTTTTTTCTATTTTTACTTATTAACATTTTTTATTGTATTTTATTCTAAATTTAATGGCGATAAAGACGTTAAAAAGTGCAAAAAACAAAACCTTGAAATATACTTTGCGCTCAAAGTTTTTATTGTTTAAGCTTGATTTTATTTTTTTGGCTTTTATTAAGCTTATTTTTGTTAAAAATGTTTCAACTTTAACGAATTTTATAAAAAATTTTTTTATAACCTGATGAATAAAAATATTTCTTTATAAAATTTAACAAAAAAAAAAAACCCCAAATGTCGTCCTAAAATTAAAAAAAGCCCCACTGTGCGAGGCTTTGAAAGAGAAACGTCCCCATTTAGCGTGGTAAAAAGTGCTCTTCCATCAAGACAATGCGCGCGTACACACATGCCCAGCTCCCATGGCAAAATTCCATGAATTCAAGTACGAATTGCTTCCTCATCCAGCATATTCTCCAGATTTGGGCCCCCTTTGACTATTTTCTGTTTCCAAACCTGAAGAAATGGCTTAGCGGAAAGAGATTCACCTCGAAAGAGGAGCTCATCACCGAAACAGAGGCCTATTTTGAGGGCCTTCCGAAAACGTACTCTTCGGATGGGTTCAAAAAATTGGAGGAACGTTGGACTACACTTCGTCTTGAAAGGAGAGTATATGGCGAAATAAAACTTTTTTGCCGTAAATATCATTTCTTGTTTCACTTTTCACGGAATTATCAAACGGCTCTCGTATTGCTTTCCGTTCAAACATTCACTTGAATTGTGCTCTGCTAGCTGAGCACAAAAAGAGAAGAGCAGAAAGTAACATGGAGCTTATTGAAATTCTCGCAACACAAACATGTGAAAAGAAAACGATTAAGCAATGCGTGGCATCTAGAAGGATTTCTTAAAAACTCAATACTTAAAGTAAATATACTATTTCATAAAGAAAAAATGCTCTATAAAATGCTGTAACATAAATAAAATAATTTAAAACACTTCTAATAAAAATCGACCCAGTACTTTTGGAGTTTACTGGTAAAAGAAAATTTGCTCTTTATTTTTATTTGATACTAGTATTCCCCCGCAGAAAATGTCAAGAAATGCCAAGTATATTCACCATTTTCAGTATAGCTGCCGAGAGTAATATGAACTAAATTACCAAATTTTAGTCTAATATGATCAAAACCCTGCGAAACATAGTATTTTTGCTGTTTTGTAAGCGGTAAAAAGGGGTGCAGCAAAATTATTTCCCTTAAACCATCTCGTAATCGAGACAAATCGACTGCCAAAATTTCAGCTCAATTTAGCTTAGGCCTGGCGCACTTTGCTTCACTGCACGCTGACCCCCCGAAAAGTGAGTTTAACTAAAGTGGGACAGGCCCATTTTTAGCGCACTTGCCGAGAGTAACCATATGAACTAAATTACAAAATTTTTGTCTAATATGACCCAAACCGTTGAAATAAAACATTTTCATTGGCTTGTGGGCGGTAAAAGGGGGGCGTGGAAACCAGTTTAGCCCAGTTGCTGACTTCAACCATACAAACTAAGCCAAAATTTTAGCTCAATCGACCCAGTAGTCAATTTTAATGATTTCTCAAAAAGTGGGTGTGGCTATATAGCAATAACGCCCATTTTTAGTACAGTTGCCGAAAGTAACTATTCAAACTTAAGTATCAAATGTTAGTCTTATACGGCAAAAACTGCTTGAAATATAGCATTTTCACTGATTTGTGGGCGGAAAAAGGGGACGTGTAAACCAATTTTTCGTACAGTTGCTGACAGTAACCACACAAACCAAATTACCAAATTTAAGTTTTATACGACCAAAACCGTCTGAAATAAAGCATTTGCATTGATTTGTGGGCGGTAAAAGGGGGCGTGGAAACCCATTTAGTACAAACTAAATTACTAAAGTTTAGCCTTATACAACCCAAACCGACTGAAATATAACATTTTTATTGATTTGGGGGCGATAAAAGGGGAGGTGTGGCATTTTTTCTCCTCAACCATCTCGTACCTGAAACAAATCGACTGCCAAAATTTCAGGTCTATCTATCCAGTAGTTTTGGAGTCTATAGGCACCAAAAACACAGACACACATCGTTTTGATTTTTATATAAACAGCAATTGATTTGTGGGCGGTAAAAGTGGGCGTGAAAACATTTATGTATAGTGACCGCCTCTTGGAGCACCTTCGCAGCAAGTTTAACTATAAAAATATGTTAAACTCCGGATTTGTCATGATTTCGAAAAAGTAGGCGTTGATATATTGCGACCGTGCCCATTTTTTGTACAGTTACCGACAATAACCTTGTGAACAAAATTACTAAATCTTAGTGTTTTACGATCGAAACCGCCTGATATATGTCCTTTTTTTGGTTTGTGGTCGATAGCGCAAATTTGGTTTTTATGGGAGGTACCACGCCCCCTCGTTCAATCGCTACCAATTCCACAGGAACACTCTCAAGATGTGGCGTCAGTTTCCCTGAAAATTTCCTAAAGATCGGTTTAGCGGTTTTGGAGTCTATACGTGATATAGCCACATACCCACATACATACATCCATTTTTATATATACAGATTATACACATAGATTATGTGGCTTAAATGTGAAGTTCGCTGTGGAAAACTACATTTAAGTTTCTGTCGGGAAAAAACGCAATTACCTTCCGAACAATCCCAAAAGTATCACTGATATTAAAAAAAAAATGGAGAAAAAGTTAAAATTTTTACTTTTGGAATTAAAATTTTGTAACTTAGCTTGGATGCTTTTTTTTCGTTTATTAGTGAAAAGAGGGGGTGCAACAATGCGCAGCCAGTTATTTTTTTAAATTCTTAATAAACATTCTTAATACCATATTTTAAGTTTTTGTTAGCTGGACACCTTAGATTTGCTTAACACAGAAGCTCTAATCCACCAAACTATGAACACTGAAAAAAAAAATTAAGTCTTCATAAAATTTTGTTTTTTTTAAGTAATAAGATTTTCTTCCTTAAAAAATGTGTTTTAAACACATTACAAAATTGCATGTGCATTCTAAATAGTAATTAGGTTTAGGTGATAATTTTGTCTTTTAAAATACAATGTTTTGCAATGTTTGATGTTTAGATAATAAGTTGCTATATACACGTGCTATTTAAATATTGTGTTGCTAGTACTTTAAACATAAGATATTTATCTTGTTGTACTAGCATATATCTCAAACATATATAATTAAATAAATAAATAAATGCAGTATTCAACTGAAAACGACTTAAAATGACGACTTCTTTTGGGAGTGAAAAATTAGCTGTTTTTCACTCTTTTCTTCTTTTTGAAGATATTAACCAAGAAATTTTTTAAAATTATGCTACTGAAACATATCTAAATTTTGAATAAAATTTTTTTTTTAAAAAGCAACATGACAAAATTAACCACTGTGCGCCGTAGCTATTGTCGTGCTCTCTGCTATACTGTTGGCTCACGTTACCATAGTGTTGGTTCTCGATGTGCTACATGCATGTGCCAGAACGATAAAATTTCATAATAAAGCTGCGAATTATAGCAACAACAAAAAAAAAAAAAACCACACAAAATCCCAACACAAACGCCCAAAATACTTGCAACTGAAGAGAATGCTGCCAGGATAAAAACACTTAATCAAATTGAGGCTGTAAAACGAGCGCATAGTTATTTATGCAAGAATATTCATACGAACAATCAATTCAAATTAGCAGCCTTGTGTGGCAATAAAAAGAGGATCAACAACAACAAACACTATAAAAACACTAACAACTTCTTTGGTGCTGCTGTTAAGTAAAACTATCGATATAAATAAAATTTGCAGCAGCAGCAGCAGCAGCCGATATAAGCATCCGTGTGGCAACATCCTGCGCACTTCCGGTCTAGCTGTCTGAAGGAAGCTAGAGTGCAGCTAAAGTCACTTGCCAGCATTGTGGTGGGTAGTGAAAGTGGGTGGGGGTGGGGGTGGGGGTGGGGGTGGGGTATAGTTTGTTTGTTGTGCTTAAAATTTGGCAAGAGTATTAAGTTGTTTGTGTGGCGTTAGTTGTTGACGGTCCTGCATCCTGTACAACTAGCTTATTGCCAACTTTTTTTAAGCGCAAAGAACTTTTCAAGCCTTGCATCATCATCATCATCATCATCATCATTCAAACCATAATCCTTATCATCATTTTCATCATCATATTCAGCAACATTGCCATCATTCTCGTCACCATCAACATGCTTCATCATCATCATCATAATAAATATGTCTTGGATAAATATATGTCCTTAGAGATCGTGATATTTAATCACACACGCACACACACACATATACCTAACCATGATGGATACCCTCGGGACATTTTTTTGCCAGCTTTATGTTGCTATTCGGTTTGTTTATTTTTGTTTTTGTTTTTTTTTCACTCATCCTCCTCTGTAATTTTGCCACACAAAACACCAGCTACGAGTCTATAGTTTGACATTTAATGCTGTCCTGGAAATTATTTACAACATCATCAACTTTCATGATAATGTCCTTCAAATTATTGCTTGCTTGGGTTTTGGTAGAAGTGGTTGTTGTAGTGGCAGTATTAGTTGTTGTGGTAGCAGAAGTAGTTGTTGTTGTTTTTGTTGTTGTTGGCTTTCCAAGTGCTTTTTCACATTAGTGCAAATGGTTAAGTAAATATTTGCTGATATCTTAACAGCAGTGCTTTAAAGTTTTTCCCCCCCTTTTTCTCTTATTTTCGCTTTGACTTTTGCCAAATGCTGTTTTTTTGTTAACTGCTTTTGTTATTTAACCTCAGACTTGACGTCCTTCACTCAGCATCTATTTAAAATTTGATCAGGGTTGAGTTATGGTTAAAGGCGATGCTTTCAATCAAATGCGTTTTGATGATTTATGAACATTTTCTAGATTTTATTCGATTGAAAAACAAAACAAGTGTTTTTTTGCTGAAACCCTTTTCAACAGTTTGCTGACTTCATGTTGGTCACTGCTGCTTTTATAGACCTTTTTATAAATTTTGCTTACGCTGCAAATCTTCTTGATTTTGTTTTCATGATAACCATGTTTAGATATTTTCCTAAAAATGCCATTAGATCTTTTTATGTTCACATTTTAGCTCAACCTTTTTCATATCACATGACATGACAATGTCATGATTTTTTTTTTATTAAATTTTGTGTTACAAAAAGTGTAAAATATGGCATGACCCCTTCGAATCTATTTTAAAAAAGCATAGTCACTAAATTTATAATCTGGAAATATAACATTTACATAGTGTGGAAGATTATTATACCTCTCTATAGCATGTAACTCGATGTTTAAATTTTCACCTAGTTTTTACCTAAGTTTAGTTAAAAAGGATTTCAACCTAATTAACGAATTGGTCAACTTTTTTAAAATTTAAGTTTGGTAACTATTTAGGTCAAGTTTGTCGTCTTTGCAAGCTAAAAAATATTTTTTATATACTGTCAATCTAATAGAAAATTCAACCGATTCGTTGTAAGAGTGTTAGATATCACACTGTTCGTCGTCTTGTTAGAATAAAAAAAAAAAGAATTATAAATAATGTTGAGAAACGAATCGAAACGTCTTTTAAAATTTTCTCATAGTTTAGTTTTGAAGCTGGTATAACTACTTTCTTTAAAAATATAATCCAATCATTTTTGAAACTCATTCATATTTTATAGAATTGTAACAAGATATCGAAATTATATTGCTAATTGCTATTTTTGTTTTTTGAAGTATTTATAACATTTTGAAACATAACAAAAAACTACAAAAGAAAAAAAAATAATAACATCGAAGTAAATATTTGCTGAAGTTTGCAGAAGTATTGTGCATTTGATTTGAGTGTTGTGGTTTGGTGATTTTTTTTTAACAATAAATAAATATTTATTAAAAAAATTCTAATTACATTTTCTATTCCAATGCAGTGCCTGACCCCGTTCGAGTTCGATCATGCGCCCCAAAAATTTTAATACCTTACTTTGATTTAAAAAAACTAATTTGTGTACGAAATAAAAATTTTGTATAAGAGCTACCCGCCAAAAGTGCCCACTTACATGTCCTCCCAGTTTTGGGTGATAAAAAAAAAAAACAATTATTGTTACTTTAAAATACTCCAGCTACTCAAAAAAGCTTTTTTCTTGAAGTTTATGTAGAAACATGTCATAAAAAATTCATTTTGCAGGTGGAAATGCCCAAAATAGGCCCAAAATGTCATTCCTGCAACTTGTCCTCGATCAATATTATAACAACTCAAAGAGTGTAGCTTGCGTAGTTTTTATTTCTACATGCTCTAGATGACAAGGTCAAAATATTATATACACTGTGTGCATTTTTTGCCATTCTAAATAATTATACAATTTTTTAGTATACTTTTCATCTACAAACTTTTTGTTCCTTGATTTTACCATTTTTTGAATTTCATGCCTTTTAGTTGTGAACAAAACTAAGAGACTGGCATAGTTTAAGTTCCCTCTCAGTGTAGTTTTCTAAAATTCTTATTTTCAAGTTTCAAAAATGTACCTGTGGTTTTGAGTCATAGTAAAATTACTCAGGTAGTGCTGTCAGTTTTTATGGGAAACATTGTGTAATTTTTTATGCCTAATTGTAATTTTTTACTAAAATTTTTTTAAAATATTGATTTTTATAAACAATAGGTTAGGTTAGGTTAAACCGGATGCCTTCTTGAAGGCTCACATAGACCAATTCAGGTCCTTAGTGGTACCGGTGGCGAACAAAAGGAACCTTTGTGTTTTTTATAGACAATTATGAACACATCAAAGCCAATCGTACCTTTTATTGCCATTTTTATAACAAAAAGCAACTTTAGTCTCGGGGTTTTTATCAGCTCAATTGTCTGGCAATTATTCTCAAAGATTCTATTGCACATAATTTTTCAATTCAATCTTATTGCAAAGAAATAATTAGAGAAAATTATTAAAAAAACTAAATGAGTTTATAGTTGAAAATTTAATAAGCTTATTTAATTTTTTTTTTGTAGAAACGCAAAAGCGTTAAATTTCTATTTTAAAATTTTTTGTTTAATTTTAAAGCATGTTTTTATTCTCAGTGTAAAAAATATAAAAATATATTCGCAGTTTCATAAGTTTGATAATTTAATGATAAAAAATAGTATTCCCACCAGTAAATTTGATTACCTTATATTATTATTTAACATTAGTTTTGAATTATTTGTGTAAATGTTAATGAAATTATTGGTTTTTAATATCTAAAACAGCAAACGTATGTTACATAGATGTAATGTCATCGATATTTCTTGCAAATATTACATCAACAGTTGTCCTTATCGGGTTGTGCAAATATTTGGATCGCTTATCATTCACAAATTACATTTATCAAAACGGCATTGTTTAAGGCCTAGAATTTTTATGAAATTGATATATGCTAATCATAACATCAGTAGCCATCTCTGGAACTAGAATGAAAGTTTTATTTAAAAAACATCGTATATTTTATACTTAATAACCTATAGAAAGCAAGCTGTTTTAAGAACTTAATTTTCAAAAGCGCGTCATTCAGTCAATTTTCAATATTTTTTTATGATGAATGAATCATAATTTTATTTTATTTTTTGCTAGACAGATAAACATACATTGTAGGAAAAGGATGAAAACATACAATGTGTCAATTTTTCATATCTCCGATACGTTTCTATCTTATCCCTCTTTTTTTATTGGCTGCGGAAGAAAGACCTCAAGCTGGTTTTTGGCACTTAATATTTGATCGAAACTTAACGAGTGACAAACTAAGGGAAATGTCAAGAACAATTCATTAAAAATGCTGTCTGTCTTAAATTTTTTCTCCAATTCGTACTATATGCGTATACACTCACACTTCTTGCATTTAAGCTTTAGCACTATTTCAACTGTTCTAGTTTCATTGTCAATGAATAAAAATTGGACAAAACAACGAAGAATTATAAGAACAATTTAAGCTTTAGAATTATAATCAACAATTGGGGTATTCACAATGTGGTGTATTTGCCCTTGTATTGTGTATTTTTGATAAATTTGATATTTGTAGTAAATGTTGTAAAATTATAAAAGCAAATGTACAGTATTCAAAATACAACCCTGTGGCAAAAAAACACCGATGTTACCTTATTGTAACCCTTTGTAAATTTCGTTGTGTATTAGATCAGCTGATCGCAAAAGCATTTTTACTCAGCATGGAGGTAGCTACCGGCTACGCTTTGAGTTTATTTAATAAAAATTAATATTATTTAGTGTTTCGTTTCAATTTTTGTATGATTTTCTTTAGTTAAATGTTAGTTAAATTAATATTTCCAAACAAAAGGACATAAAAGATCAGATATTTTCAAAAAATACAATTTTTTAGTGAAATTTCATTCACAATAGGTTGTAAGTATTGTACATTTTGTAAAAATGTATCTCAAATACACCACATTTCCTAATAACATACTCCTAATACTCCTAATAACTTAAAAGTTGCATCCCGCTCTCTGCGCCACTGCCCACTACGTCTCTGCGCACCTATAACATAGCCAGCAGCCAGGCATACAACAATCACACAAACATAGCAACTCAACGCAGTCAACAGCCAGGCATACAACAACCACACAAACACAGCAACTCAACGTAGTCAAAAGAAAGGCATACAACAACCATACAAACAAAGCAAATCAACGCAGCCAACTCAGCATGTTATAATTCCCATTAGGTTTTTAGCAGAAAGTGAACAAGAATGCGCAGTTTGGCAGACTTAGGCACGTTCCGAAAGCGTAGTGCGAAGCACTTCTTCTCTTGTTCGGATTTTTTATGTCGGCTTCGGTCGGTCGGAAAGTAGGTTCTTTCGGCTCGGACTTTTTACGTCGGCTTCGGTCGGTCGGAAATTCGAAGTAGGCTCTTTTGGATCGGACTTTTTACGTCGGCTTCGGCCGGTCGGAAATCCAAAGCAGTTTCTTTTGTTCGGACTTTTTACGTTGGCTGCGATCGGTCTGAAATCCGAAGCATTCCTTCTCTTGTTCGGACTTTTTACGTCGGCTATGGCCGGTCGGAAATCTGAAGTGTTTTTTTTTTAATCTGGGTTTTTTACGTCGGCTTCGGTCGGTCGGAAATCCGAAGTGCTTTTTTAATTCGGACTTTTTACGTCGCCTTCGGTCGGTCGGAAATCCGAAGTTCTCTTTGGTCGGACTTTTTACGTCGGCTTCGGCCAGTCGGAAATCCGAAGCAGTTTCTTTTGTTCGGACTTTTTACGTCGGCTTCTGTCGGTCGGAAACACGAAGTGTTTCTTTTTTTTAATTCGGACTTTTTACGTCGGCTTCGGCCGGTCGGAAATCTGAAACAGTTTCTTTTGTTCGAACTTCTTACGTCGGCTTCGGCCGGTCAGAAATCCGAAGCAGTTTCTTTTGTTTGGACTTTTTACGTCGGCCTCGGTCGGTCGGAAATCCGAAGTGTTTATTTTTTTTAATTCGGACTTTTTACTTCGGCTTCGGCCGGTCGGAAATCCACCATATAGATTAATGTTTATTTTCTTTAATTTTTTTTTTTTTAACTTATCGTTAGAGAAATAGTAAGGAGATTCACGCGATGTATAAAATTATATATATATCACAAGATTAAATGCTGAATAAAACAGCGTAGTCGGGTCTTGCCTAAGTCGTTGTCACACCGACCGTCACCGAACTTCACCGAACACTGAATATCACCGAATTTTTCCGACACTCCAAAAAGTGTTCTACAACTCCTAAACTACAAGAGATAGAGCAAAATGCATTTCGACAAAGAAGTAGCCTTCCTTAAGGCCGAAGTCTTCCTTAAGGACGAAGACCTGGCGCTCATTTTAATGCATGAATCGTCCTTATCTGATATGTAGTTTGGATTTTAGAAAAAAAATAAAAAAATAAAAATTGACAAAAAAGGACATATAAAATAAACATGAAATCTAATTTTTAAAATTCTTCCAAGGATACAGCCTTGTGGGCAGTAGTTTAACGAACATTTTGATGCATAAATCGTCCTTTTATGATGTATGGTTTAGGAGTTATGGCTAAAAACAAAAAAAAAATCACAAAAAATGAGTTAGAAAACTATGATTCTTGAAAAAAATTTAACTGAGATTTTCTAAATATGCAGTCTTGTGTATATATGCATTAAAAACAATTTGGTGCATAAATCGTCCTTGTAGGATGTATGGTTTGGGAGTTATGGTAAAAATCCAGATGTTTTTGGTGAGCTACCACAAATATAGCAAAATGCATTTCGACAAATAAGTAACATTCTTTAAGGACGAAGACCTGGCGCTCATTTTGATGCATGAATCGTCCTTATCTGATATGTAGTTTGGATTTTAGAAAAAAAAATAAAAAAAATATAAATTGACAAAAAAGGACATATAAAATAAATATGAAATCTAATTTTTAAAATTCTTCCAAGGATACAGTCTTGTGAACAGTAGCTTAACGAACATTTGCGAACATGATGCATAAATCGTCCTTTTATGATGTATGGCTTAGGAGTTATGGCTAAAAAACCAAAAAAATCACAAAAAATGACGCAGAAAACTATGATTCTTGAACAAAAAAATTTAACTGAGATCCTTGAAAAAATTTTTTTTTAAAAAATGCAGTCTTGTGTATTTATGCATTAGAAACAATTTGGTGCATAAATCGTCCTTGTAGGATGTATGGTTTGAGAGTTATGGCGAAAAATCCAGATGTTTTTGGCCAGCTACCACTCCAAAAAGTGTTCTACAACTCCTAAACTACAAGAGAAAGAGCAAAATGCATTTCGACAAAGAAATTGCCATCCTTAAGGACGAAGACCTGGGGCTCTTTTTAATGCATGTATCGTCCTTATCTGATATGTAGTTTGGATTTTAGAAAAAAAAAAAAAAAATAAAAAAATAAAAATTGACAAAAAAGGACATATAGGATTCTTGAAAAAAATTTTAACTGAGATTCTTGAAAATTTTTTTTTTCTAAAAATGCAGTCTTGTGTATATATGCATTAGAAACAATTTGGTGCATAAATCGTCTTTGTAAGATGTATGGTTTGGGAGTTATGGCGAAAAATCCAGATGTTTTGGGATGGTTTGGGAGTTATGACGAAAAACCACATGTTTTTCCACATAAAGGTGCCCCCAGACTATATGTTTCATACAGATGACATGTCAAAAAAATTACATACCGAATTTCATCTGTGTGTCAAAATTTAGTTTTTGTCATTCAGTTTTTTCTTTTGTCTCCACACTATCTGACACCTCATTTGAAAATAAAATACAGCTTTTGAAATTTTTGATTTTTGTAAGCCGTAAAGCTCTAAAGTGTCCACCTTTGGCCATTCAAACTAAGAATAAATTCATTAAAAATCAATTTATTGAATAAATATCTTAAAATTTGCCTTTTCTTCTATTTTCACATAAAAAAATTTATCAAACTGACATTTTGTACAGATGAAAAACATACGAAATTAGAGACTGTTCTAATTCAAAAATTTACAGACGCAAATACAAACGACATTTCAAAACGAAATTTTCATATGTTCCACACTGTCTGTAGCTAAAAACTATTTCTAATTAATGACATGTCATATGCATGAAACATATGGTGTCGAAGCACTTTAAGATATTTATATATACTGTGTACACTGCTAAAAATTACAAACAATAAAGCAGCAATTATTATAAAAGCATTAAATTATTCAAGTCTTCTTTTTTATTGGCGAAAGTTTGAGGGCCTTTCGTCTGATCCTGGAGCGGCTGAGCATACCTCAGCCTTTGATTAAAACCCCCTTACAAAAAGAACAAATTCACATTTCTTGAGCGCTTTTTCAATTGTATACAAAATTTATTTAATTACAGTTTTCGCCTTATGAAAAATGCTAACAAGAGTTTGTGCATAAATATAAAATATCTATTCTTACACATTCTCAATATTTTGTAAATCTTTATAAAATGTCCGCAAACAAATCAAGTATTTTTAAATAAAATTTCCTATCGCGCCCCCGTGCCTAGCACGGTCTGCACAAGCGGTAGGACAGACTCTGTTCTAATGTTATCACTCACGTTATTGTTTTTTATATCATTGATATGTAATGAAATCATACTCAATCTCTCTTATTTCTTTGGAACTGTTGTTTACTTTTTGAATTATATTTATAGCTGCATAAGTTCCCAATCATATATGTAATAGATGTTAAGTAAAATTAAAAAAATTATTTTTGTTGCGTGTACCAGAGAACAGCTTGAGTGCATTCAAATGGCGTTTCGATTGTCTCGTCAATAAACGAGCACCGAATGTGCTTCCTGCATTTAAATTAATGCGCAAATGCATGTACCAATCGCTGTTGATACGAATGCTTAGAGTGTGAGCGCTAGCGATTACGAACGTCTGCGACACAAGAGTGTCAAACAAGGCAAGACATGAGGAACAATCGCCAAAAGCAAGGAAAATCCATGCTTTTATGCTCATTCGCACAAAGGAAAAATAGTAGTCGCAGTGTTGCATTTTTTTATTCTGCGAATGTTGTTACCAGACACAAAAAATTGCAATATTATAACATAAGATTTTAATTAGAGTTATTATTGCACAAGTTCGCGTTCTTGGCTGCGGTATTATAAGCTTTCTCAATGCAAGAAGCTGTATTTTCCTTCATCGACTTATATATTCAAAAAGTCCTTACTATCTATTTGAAAAACTTGAATTCTGCAGGTCCGCCAGAAGCCTTTTTCTCCTAGTTCCCCCCTTCAAATACAGTGAATCTAGTAGACTGTTTTTCATTAGTGCAATCAGACTTTGGAATACCCTTCCAAATAGTATTAAACGCATCAACAACAAAACAACCTTTAAGCGCCTCGTCTATGACTATTTCTCCTAACTATTTTTTTTTCAAACTTTCTCATTATTTATTTTTTACATATACTCTATACTTTAACTTCTCACTTTACCGTCTAACTTTTATTTCTCACAATAAATATACTTAAATCATTTAACTTTAAATTTTATCTAGCACTAAGTTTTCCTACGAATCTGTTGTTATTTATTTAAATTGTTACTTTGAGTTTCTGTTGTAAATTATTGCATTTAAAAGAATCAATCTTATATGCTAATATTTTTTATCAATAAACTTAAACTTAAACTTAAAAAATATGTCAACAATCAACTTCTGTGCTAATTCGAATGCGAGGTGGATAGCAAGAATCGAATGCGGTTAATATGAAAATTACTTTTATTAATATAGCCAATGGTATAAAAAAATTTGTTTGAAGTCATAACGTTTGATTGGAAAAAGATATTGGGGATATTTTTTCATGTAAATTATTTTTGAGACATTAAATATAAAAACAACATTTTGGTATAAATAAATTTTGCCCAAAAAAATCGACAAAAACAGACAAAAAAACAGGCAAAAAAAAAGACAAAAACAGTTTAACAATTTTTGCCAAAACTGGACGATTTTTTGCAAAAGAATGCTATGTCATATAAAAAGTAGTCATGAATTTTATATAATAGTACAGATGATTCCCCAAATATTTCGGCTGTAGCTATAGCCATCCGTGAGCTGGAATGGTTTAAAATCACCTCTAAAAATCAATTTTTTTGTAATAATATTGGCTGGTGTGGTAGTTTAAAAAATATAAACGGTCAGAAATAATAGTTATGAAAAAGTTCTTCCAATCAACATCAACAAACATTCTATTTTTGCATTCAGATTAATGAAAATGTTGTTTTCCGTGTATTTATTAATTATTTAAAAACTTATTAATTATTTTTAATTACATACAAAAAAACATTATTATTTCAAATGCTATTTGCACTTTCAAGATATCGTTGGGAAGGTTTGAGTGGCTGCAATTGATTGATTGATTCCTGGTCAGAATTCCGTGTATTGATATATATTAAAACTAAAATATTAATTATAAAATAAGCACATACTGAAAAATATTGTAAGAAATTAAAAAACAAAACACAACTTATGAAGATATTTTAATTTTAAAAATTTTGTATAAATCACATGAATTAAATTGCGAGCTTTAGATCAAGTAAGTTTTGTATTAATGTTTTGAAATAAAATATATCAAAAATATGTATGAAAAAAAGCATTATCTTTTATCCGATTGCGTATAGTTCAATTGTTGATGCAGATAGGAAGAGTTTTTTTCGCCATATAATTTCTGGCAGTTTATTTCTTAAAACTATTACACCAACCAATATTTTGACAAAAAACGTTGTTATAGGTGGTGAAATGGTGAAATAGAGGCTATTTCAAACCATTCACACGAATGGCTATCACTAGAATCGAAATATTTGAAGAATCTTCATAAATGCTTTTGCAACCAAGGATTATTTTGAGGAACTGACACAAACAACTTAGCTTTCAGCCTTTAATATTCATCGCACAAAGATAAAATATATAATAAAATATAATGAGTTATGTGGCGAATGAAACGAATATTTTATTAAATATTCTTATAAAATATTTAATATAATTTTTTTTACAAGATATTTATATTGTTTCTAAAATGTTGTTTTATTATTTCTTATTGTGTACTAAAAAATATTTTTATTATAGAAACAATAAAACAGTTGCATATCATAGAAAAAATATATTAATATCGAAGGTTCGTACTTTGATGACCTAAAAACTCACATAAGTGACATAAAAAACGCAAACAATTACATAAAAAAATTAAGAAAAAAAAAAGCCTTAAAAATAAAACATTACTAAACATGTATTGCTGTAAGAAACTTAAGTAAGTTTGCAGAATAAAGTTTCTATTAGTTTTAGGATGGTGATGTGAAAAATCTGACTAAACTAACGTGTACAAGTATTTCACAAGTAGCGTGGATTACACCTAGTAGCACTACATTCAAAATTATTTTTAGCATAGAATTAGTAAATGAAATTAATAAAAAACTATTTATAACTAAAAAAAAAAGGTTAAACTAATTTAGAATTTAAAAATTTTTAAGATTTATACACTTGAGTCGTTATAATTGTGAGTTTAATTTACGGATGTTTTTTAAGGTTATTAATCAAGGATTAATCAAACTCTTTTATATATTAAACTAGTTTTTGTTTTCAGTTTACTGTATCTACTATTAAACATAACCGATTTTAATTTAAATGTAACATAATTTTAAATTGTCCATATTCGCACCTTTTGATATATATCACAGACACCTATAATTTTGATCAAATCATGTTCTACGCTTTTCTTGGAGTTTTCTAAACATATTCTGGCACCAAGTTCTTGTAGAAATTTCGCAATTCTTACACTCGAAATTAGAGGTTTTAATTAAATGAATCAAAATTATTTGGTGTTTTTATCAGTTCGACTGCACAACATAACCTAAAATTTCAACCATTCTTTGACAAGTTAACAGTTGTACAAAATTTGTTTTATTAATAAATACCTGCTCGTATTAAAAAACTCCATACATTTGGGTTGAATACTCATTTTTCTGGGCTTTTTCTATAAAATTGTTTAATAAAACTTTGCAGCACACCTCGCTTCTTTACAACAGTTGTCAGAAGGATCTCTTTCTAACTTACACAACTTAGCTCAGCTCGTGACATTTGCTAAACCTGCACTTTCTCACATTTATAAGAAAAAAAAAAATTAATGAGAAGTTTGTGTTGGTTTTCATCAAACATTTTTTAATTGTGTTGGAGCTTTGGTTACTCTTGTCTTGAAAGGATAAAGAATGTTCATTGAAAGCAAAACATTTTTGTTATTTTACCGACAAACTTTCAATAATAGTTTGTTTACTAATTTACGTCGCTTTCAAGATTAACTTTCATGCAAATTTTAGCTCAGGTTACTTTAAAAATTTACTGTCATAAAACTTGCTACTGGCAATACTGATTGCTTCACAGTAGAGAAAAGAAAATATTAAACTAAAAGGAACAAGCAGCACACAGAAGAACGCGCTGCCAGAGAAGGTCAGAGAAGTATGGAAACAACAAAAATTCATGCAGCAGCTGACACTCGAGCTTTAAGCGAAGCATCCCGTGGTCTGGAGGCTGCCTTTGCATCAATTCGCAATCGTGACAAAGTGTGCTTTGCAGCAATCGGTGTTTACGAACTTGAGCGGTATATATGCATTTTTTTCTTGTGTGCGATTACAGTTGACGACGATTGTTAGTCGAGTGGCAAAAACTGACGAATGGTCTCATGCAAATCTCTGGCGTGTACATCTAACTAACTTGACGCTCACCTAGTCCTCAGATTCATTAATGTCATAGTTTGCCTGATTGTCATGATGAAAAGCTTATACTTGAATATTTTTAATTTCTTTAACATAGCAAAATCCTTTTTGTATTAAAACAAAAAACAATTTTGTGTTAAATGACTGATTTAAGCTAATATAACAATATTGCATAAAATAAATATTATGCAATCGACACGTGGTAGACTTTGTTGTGTCACAACAAAACCTGTGAGACAGCATTTTTCCCTACGTTTGCAGTTCATACTTGTTTGCTTCGTAATAAATCACGTTTCTCTGAAGTTTTATTGAAAAAGTACTGCCTGGGACAAAACAAGGACATCAAGTATATAACAATTTTTCAGTTTCCTTCTGATTGTGGTTGTCCTTTAGTCTATTTTTAACAATTTTCCATTCGATTTCACATTCGGCAAACATTGTTGAGGAAAATAAAAAATTAAAAACATAAATTCTGCGTGGCCGATGTTGCTCTGTCGCCTACCTTTCAATGGATAGCTTGTTGGAGTAGGTGCGTGTTACGGAGGACAGCAACAACATATTATTTTTAACAATATTTTTTGATTTATTTCAAAAAGTTTGGCTTTTTTTCTCGACCAAGCTATAAACATAAGTAAGCAATTTATGAGGGTTTAATGTGAACAGTTTTAGGGGCTGAAATGGTTCACTTGGCCGAAGTCGCATTTTATTGTGTGTATCTTAAAAATGGATTTGTTTTACTTAAGGAAAAAAATCAAAGAAAAAGTATGGCATATTTCAACTTCTTAGCCAATTTATTATCAGTCGAGTGTTTTATCGTAAAAAAATTCAAATAAAATGTTAATGTTTAGTTAATAACCATTTATAATAGAAAAAAAAATAGGGATGCAGACAGTGCGTTAGTGTGTGTTTCTAACCATTTACACAGGTTTCAGTAACAATTTTGACAAACTGGAAGCTCGTGTATAAAAGCCATATTTTTGAATCGTTCCTTAAATCAAAGTACACGCTTCTGAGCTTTATGATCTCATCATAAATTGATTGTAATTTTTGTAATTAATTAACTTAACATGAAATTCAATTAGCGTTGTGAAATTTTTAATAGCACATAAAACTTTATTATATATCCTTTCACCTACAACAACACACACACACACCTCTTGAGAGCACATTCTAAGGAAATGACATCCTAAACCTGGCAACGGAAACATAAACTTTTTTAAACAGCGAAAAATTTAATTAAATCAGTGCTGTCTGTTATTAAAAAATTTAATTATAAAGCACTCATCAATCAATGCACCTAATTTTTTTCTTCTTATCAATTTAAGTCACTTGTTCTGCTTTTAAATTGTCTACGTTTCCTTGGCTAATTAAAAATTTTCCCTTTATTCCTACGACGGGAAATATATAAAGTAAATAGAAAGTGAAATCAAGAGATCTGAAACATTTTAACGACTTTCCTTCTTTTTGTTCTTTCTATTATTGTTGTATGCTGTTATTATTGTTGGTTTTATTTAAAAATAATTAAAAAATTAAATCAAGATTTGAGGTACCTAAAATATGGCCTTTAATGAAAATAAGCTCCAACTTAATAGCAAATAAAATAACTCAGGCATGATAAGTAATGAAATAGAATGCAAAAAAAGTAATTTCTTCTATCTATCTATGCTGTTATATAAAAGAGTTCGGGACCGCATTGCTTGAGAACGGCAAGCGCTATTTATATAATTTTTTTTCTATTGGACAGTTATGGCACCCAGTTGGGACATAGGCTATATAAATTTGCCAATCATTATTTAAATTTATTTAAATAGTTAATTAAAATTTTAAGAGCATAACCATACAATTTCTTTATTCCTATCCTAAGCGAGAGAAAAGCTCTCTTTTTTTAAGCTCCAAGGCTGAGCCACTGAAGCAATCCTTGATGATGAAATTTTTTATTGTATGGTGCTCCGCATTGTTTTGATATGTGTTAGATTCCCCCCACCTAGGTGGCACTTTTTTCGAAAATTTTTAATGACCGATTTGGCTGAAATTCACACCTATAATATTCTAATGAAAAAAGTCTTTGACAAAAATGTACCCGACAGGTGGCGTTGGGTGCATAAATCTTAATAATATATTTATTTATTTAAATGAAATATTATAAATAATAATATTACATCAGAAGAGGAACTAGCAACAAAACCTATCGTCCCAAAATATAAAAATGTTCCAAACATGAAAAAGATGGCCAAACCTCTTTTTTGAAGATGTTAAAAAAAAAATATTTTTACTTCGACCTATTAAAGATAGAAAAAAAATGCAATGCAAATTTTTTCAAAATATTTTTTAATGATTTTTTACGTCTGAAAGTTTGACAAAAATATAACAGAAAAAATAGTAAAATTTTGATCCAAATTCAAACGTTTGTTTTATTAATTGTGTAACTAATTTTATATGTTTATATTTTTCTGTACTGGCTTAAGCTTCGAGCTTAACCTTTAAGTAGGCACGTGAGGTCTTATGTATTTATTATTATTTACTTTATTAATTATTATTATTTATTTATTATTTACTTATCAATCTATTGACCGCTCAACCTTGTCCCTTCACGATCGTTTAGCAACTAGAAGTACTGTATTCTGTTCTACTTATCCAAGTAGGTATTGGAAAACCATGTTATTCTCGGAAATCGCGAATATGTAGAGGCCTCTGAGACGCCATGTCCATAGTTAAAAGTTAAGCAATCAGAAAAAAAATCTTAAACTTTAAATTCATATTCATATGAGCATATTCATACTTATATTCATATGAGCATATTCATATGAACATATTCATATTCCTATTCCTATTCCTATTCCTATTCCTATTCCTATTCCTATTCCTATTCCTATTCATATTAACATTCTTATTCCTATTTATATTCCTATTCATATTCCTTATCCTATTCACATTCATATTCATATTCCTATTTATATTCATATTCATATTAATATTCATGTTCATAATCATTTTCATATTCATATTCATATTCATATTAATATTAATATTAATATTAATATTAATATTAATATTAATATTAATATTCATATTCATATTTTTATTCATATTCATATTCATATTAATATTAATATTAATATTAAAATTCATATTCATATTCATATTCATATTCATATTCATATTCACATTCATATTCCTATTCCTATTCATATTCATATTCACATTCATATTAATGTTCATATTCATATTCATATTAATATTTATATTCATATAAACATATTCATATTCAAATGAACATATTCACATTCATATGAACATATTCGCATTCATATGAACATATTCACATTCATATGAAAATATTCATATTCATATGAACATATTCATATTAGTATGAACATATTCATATGAACATATTCATATTCATATGAACATATTCATATTCGTATGAACATTTTCATATGAACATATTCATATTTGTATGAACATATTCATATTCGTATAAACATTTTCATATTCATATTCATATTCAAATTTATATTCATATTCATATTCATATTATATATTAATATTAATATTAATATTAATATTATTATTTACTTTATTAATTATTATTATTTATTTATTATTTACTTATCAATCTATTGACCGCTCAACCTTGTCCCTTCACGATCGTTTAGCAACTAGAAGTACTGTATTCTGTTCTACTTATCCAAGTAGGTATTGGAAAACCATGTGATTCTCGGAAATCGCGAATATGTATTAATATTAATATTAATATTCATATTATGAATTGAATATGAATATGAATATGAATATTAATATTAAAACAATATTAATATGAATATTAATATTAATATTCATATCCATATTCATATTCATATTCATATTCATATTCATATTCATATTCATATTCATATTCATATTCATATTCATATTCATATTCATATTCATATTCATATTCATATTCATATTCATATTCATATTCATATTCATATTCATATTCATATTCTTATTCATATTCATATACATATTTATATTCATATTCATATTAATATTCATATTCTTATTCCTATTCCTATTCATATTCATATTCACATTCACATTAATATGTATTCATATTGATACTCATATCCATATTTATATTAATATTTATATTCATATAAACATATTCATATTCATATTCATATGAACATATTCATAGTCATATTCATATTCATATGAACGTATTCATATTCATATGAACAAATTCATATTCCCATTAATATTCATATTCACATTCATATTCATATTCATATTCATATTCATACTCATATTCCTATTCCTAATCGTTTCTGTTAAATTTTTCATTCAGATTTATTCAATTTCTGTACAACCATAAGAAGCTTTACTCACAAAGAAATATAAAAAAATGGTTGGCTTCGTATGAACAGCACCGAATACTAAAATTCATTCACTAAAAAAGGTTGAAAAACTCACAGAAATATAACATTTTGAAAATAAACCAACAGAAACTGAAATTGAAAGTAGAAAACAATTCAATGCGCGCTACCACTGTGGCTTTTTTAACCCATGTTCCAATTAAAAAAAATAAAAAAAACAACAAAAAATGCATAAATTGCAAAAGCCACCCAGTGCAAAAAATCCCCAGGAAATCGAACCACACTACAACAACAACAATTTAACTATTTTCAAATACAGAAACACAACAGCAGCACTTTTTCCCCAATCAGCCAGGTATGCAATTAATCAGACTGATCTTTGAAACAATAGCTGGTGGCAGCAAATTGCATTTGACAAAACCGGAAATACGTTGCATGTGTGGGTGTTTGTACCTGTCTATATACCTATGTATCAATTGAATGTGGGAATATATCAGTTGGGTCAGCCAGCAGGGGTAGAGAGAGTGTGTCCAAACCAAAAGTCAATCCTTGCAACCAAATTGATAAAGATTAAAATTTGCCGCAACGGTTGGCTGCTGTGGCCAGTGTTTGGCAATAGATTAAAGTATCAAAATGTTACTAATTGAAATTTATGGCTTCATTTGCACTAGCATGTTTGTTAATTTGCCAATATTTTTTGAAGTTTTTGAAATTAGCACTATGTTAATACATGCATTCAGGATTTAGAAAATGAAACAGGCTGTCACTTTCTTAACAAATGCCACATGTATCACATGTGCGACACTTTGCATCACCACTTTGTATCCATGTGTAGCGCACTATCTCACATGGGCGACATGTTTTATATGCTAGACACTAGAAGTAATTTTTGACCTAACCCCCTAATACCTGTGACACATTGGCAGACTTAAACTTGTTTAAATCGCTTTTCTAGTTTAATTTTCTGATAAACTATGTTTAGAATTCGTTTAGTCAAAACTAGTTTCCGAAAGTCGTTTATCGCAGCTAAACGAGTTTTAACAGCTGATTTTGATATTCTTCTTTTTACACTTTCGTGGATAACTACTGTTCTCTCACTCAAGCACACACGCTGAATTTTTACGATTATAGTGTTGTTCGCTCGCCCATTGCTTCTTTATTTTTCGTTATTTTTTTAAACTAGTTAAGAAAAATATTGAGTGTGTCATACCCAATGGTTATATTTTAAGCTACAAAAGATAACCAAGATTACCTATGCCAATGTGTCAAAGCTATAACACCTCTTCATAGAGGGTGTAGCAAAGTGAACTCTGCATCGCTAAGGGGGGGACAGGAAGGAGGCTATTGCAAACCTTACATCGATCTACCAAGGGACGATATACATAGTAAAAATACATACCTTACATCGATCTACCAAGGGACGATATACATAGTAAAAAGGTACGACTTCGAAAAACACTTCGCAATCAAGCTTAGTACCAAGAAAGAGTGGGACAGCGAGATAAAAATATCGCAAGTCACGAAACCACACAGTACATACAAATATCATGGTATACGGATAGCTCCAAAACATTGGAAGGTATAGACGCAAGGTTGCACGGGCCATGAAGCAAGCTGATTATTTAACGCGACAGGGTGCAGTCAAGTAATGTATATCACCGGAACCATTCTGGGGATTGGGCACATTCTATAAAAGAAGAACTAAGAAGGATCTTTGGAAAAGCCTCCCATAGCTAAGACAACCCAAATTGCTCCTCACAGATTTTAGCACTCGGAGAGCAAAATTGTGCATAAGCTTAGGCAAACGAAATCTACAAGGGTTTCTTACAAGACACTGCAAACTTAAATATCATCGAATGAAATTGGGCATCGAAACCGATAGTAATTGCCGTTTCTGTGAAGAAGCAGTGGAGACTCTTGACACTTTTTATCACATGTCTGACACTTTGTAATACTAGTGTAACAATTTGAATTTAGAAACTAGTTGTTTCGAATGAAGGAAAAGCGAATTATCTTTGCAGACAATTCTTGAAAAACCATCGTGTATCTGAAAGCATTAGTGTTCAGGTGCATACAGATTTAGTTAATGAGACAATCAGACAATTTAATATCATGAAGTGTAATACTAATGCTGCTGATTATGTTTCGGTGCAAACTATCGAAAACATTATAAAAGAGTTACATCCAAGAAAGGCTTCAGGTCTGGATGAGATAAAAACTGACATGCTGAAACAGCTGCCAAATGAGCCGTTAGTCTTTTTTACTCTTATTATTAATTCTTGCCCAAAATTGCAGTATTTTCCGGATACCTGGAAAGCAGCTAAAGTTGTCCCAATTCACAAACCTGGAAAACCTCTGAATTGTGCCGAAAGCTATCGCCCTTTAAGTCTTCTTAGCTTTTTAAGTAAGAAAAAATTTTAAAAATTAAGCTCTGGTTATTTATTGACCGTAATAACATTATTCTTAATGAACAGTTTGAATTTCGTAGTTCTCACAGCATGGTTCATCAAATCAAGAGGATTCAAAATCATGTTAAGTTTAATTTCAGACTACAAAAGTCGACTGCTCTACTTTTGCTTGATGTTGAAAAAGCTTTTGATTCCGTCTGGCATAATGGTCTGCTTTTGAAAATGATAGAACTATGATTTCCCCTTCATATTATTAAAATCATTCAAAGTTTTTAAACCAATAGGTTTTTTGTGTTTGTTTAAACAATGTTTACTCTGACTTTGTTGAGGTACCTGCGGGCGTTCCACAAGGTTCAGTTATTGGCCCACTACTTTATATTATTAACTGTTCTGATATGCAGATAGGTACATCATGCGATTATGCTGTTTATGCTGATGATACGGCCATTCTCTACTCGCATTTTCATGGTCAAAATATCGTGACCGAATTGCAATGCTGTCTTAACCAGTTGAATAATTATTTTACATAATGGAAAGTAAAGTTAAATCTCGAGAAAAAGAAAACTTTGCTACTATCCCAACTCGCAGCTTCAAGCTGGTAACTATAATATTCCTTGGTCAGAAAAGGTGAATTATCTTGGCGTAATCCTTGATAAAATGTTGATTTTTCGCGATCATGCTAGCAATATTATTAATAAGTTCAATATTGCAAAAAAAATTTACTCTATCCTTTACTAAATAGAAACTCTAAACTTGGTTATGATAATAAAGTAATACTAGTGTAAGTTATATTCCAATCAATAATTTTATATACTTGGGGTACTTGTGCTAAAATGCACACTTAAAAAATTACAAATTTGCCAAAATAAATTACTTAAAATGGCGCTTAAGCTACCTTGGCATTATTCCACTAAAAGACTTCATAAAAAAATAATGTTGATCTCATATCTGATAGCATCGCTAAATCAATGGATAGGTTCATTATTTATTATACGTTACATATTATATGTTAAATAATTTATAAGACCGCAATTGTATCTCGGTTCTTTTTATGCATGTAGGTACATATAAATGGGTATGCATGTATTAATGCATTAACTTTATAATCCATCTGTGATATTTTAGACCCATTTTGTTTTTCTTTCTTTATAGAACTTTTTTTTGTAGTTTTCCTTCTGTTTATCTCCTTTAATCATTAAAAGTTTATTTATTCTGTTTGTAACATACGTTGTAACAGTGGTTTTATCTTATGGCTGAGGTCAGCTCAGCCGTGCCAGGATCGAGTGAAAGATCCACAAACTTTCATCAAATGAGAACGCAGTTGGTGTTGGTTTAGTATTATAATTCTGTATTTTATTGATATGTTCTCCTTAAAAATACTTAATGCAGCGTAACGTCAGCAGTTTGGGTAACAGTGAATGTAAGCGGTCGAATGGTCGGAGGTTATAGGTCCAGCTGGCGACAAAATCGGTATTCGGTTAATCGGTAAATCGGAGAATCGGTGAATCGGTAATCGGTAATTCGGTAGATCGGTATTCGGTAATCGGTGGATCGGTAAATCGGTGAATCGGTTATCAGCAATCGGTAATCGGTAGATCGGTAAAGCGGAAGATCGGTATTCGGTGAATCGGTGAATCGGTAATCAGTATTCGGTAGATCGGTATTCGGTAGATCGGTATTCGGTAGATCGGTATTCGGTAGATCGGTAAATCGGAAGATCGGTATTCGGTGAATCGGTGAATCAGTATTCGGTAGATCGGTATTCGGTAGATCGGTATTCGGTAGATCGGTAAATCGGTGAATTGGTGAATCCTGCCAGGGCCCCTAAAGCGAAGATCGGTAATCGGTAGATCGGTAAATCGGTGAATCCTGCCAGGGCCCCTAAAGCAAGACTCATTATTAATATTTTTAGAAACAACTAGAGAGTCATGGTGGAAAGCCTCTATGAGGTTTGCACCATGTAAATATATAGTCAATAAGAAAGTTAATATATGCCGGACTGCGTTGGACGAACCAAAGACAGGTTCTCAACGCAAGTGCGACGCCATCAAACGGAGACTCAAAGGGAAGAACCAGCAAGCTGGCTCGCCATCGAGTCCCTGCGACCAAACCAAACAAATCCCAATTAGAGTATGCCGACTGCGTTGGACGAACCAAAGATTGGTTCTCACCGCAAGTGCGACATCTCAAGCAGATACTCAAAGGGAAGAACCAGCAAGCTAGCTCGCCATTGAGTCACTGCGACCAAAAATATAGAGTATGCCGACTGCGTTGGAAGAATCACGGACTGGTTCTCACCGCAAGTGCGACATCTCAAGCAGAGACTCAAAGGGAAGAACCAGCAAGCTGGCTCACCATTGAGTCATTGAGTGAAGCTTACCTAAAGCAAGACTGCTTTGGTTGTTTTTGTGTCGCCCTTTTATTCGATATGGATAGAAAACCAGTTGGGAATTATACGTTCAGTTTTGTCTTTGGCCTGTCTGGCTATGCATAGATAGGTGGTGTGCGTATTAATTAGTGGCTTATGCAATAGTGCGGTTGTGTGTTGTCAATTAGTTTTATTGAGTAGCTATGTAGCGTGTGTTTGTTTCTATGGTCTTAATAATTATAAGTAGAAATATGTAAGTAGTACAATATGAATATATATATATCGATAATATTTAATATTATAGTTTACGTAGTGTATAAAAATATAATATATGTAATGTCTTTATATTTATAATAATAAGTAGGAATATTTAAGTGATATAATATGAATATATACATCGAAATTATTTAATATTATAGTTTATTTAGTGTATAAAAAGTATATAATATTTGTAACGTCACGTTACAACGTGTTATTTTTTAGTTGTAAAGTATACATTCTACTAAATCTCTGTAAATTGTGCAATGACGATAAGTTTATATAATGGTTTTTACTACAAATAAAGATAAATTCAAATTCAAAAGTTGTTGTAAAAGAGTGGAAAGAGCTAGGCGCTGGGCATCGCTGCTGTAAATCACAAGTGTAATAATTTGTATTACATGTGTGACATTTTGTATCACATGTGTGACACTTTGTATTACTCATCACATGTGTGACACATTGTATCACATGTGTGACACTTTGTATTACATGTGTGACACTTTGTATGACATGTTTGACACTTTGTATCAGATGTGTGACACTTTGTATCACATGTTTGACGCTTTGAATCACATGTGTGGCACTTTGTATAACATATGTGAAACTTTGTATCAAATGTGTGACACTTTGTATCACATGTGTGATACGTTATATCACAAATGTGATACGTTATATCACATGTGTGATACGTTATATCACATGTGTGATACGTCATATCACATGCGTGATACGTTATATTACATGTGTGATACATTATATCACATGTGTGATACATTATATCACGTGTGTGATACGTTATATCACATGTGTGATACGTTATATCACTTGTGTTATACGTTATATCATAAGTCTGATACTTTTTACAACATGTGTGATAGATTTTGCAACATGTATGATACTTTTTATCACATGTTTGACACTTTATATCACATGTACTATACATTTTAATACATGTGTGAAATTTTTCACATGTGTGACACTTTGTATCACATGTGTGACATTTTGTATCACATGTGTGACACATTGCATCACATGTGTGACACTTTGTATCACATGTTTGACACTTTGTATCAGATGTGTGGCACTTTGTATCACATGTTTGACGCCTTGTATCACATGTGTGGCACTTTGTGTAACATTTGTGAAACTTTGTGTCACACATTTGACACTTTGAATCACACATTGACGCTTTGTATCATATGTGTGACACTTTGTGGAACACATTTGACTCTTTGTATCATATGTATGACACTTGTGATACAGTTTGTATTGCATGTGTGAAACTTTTCAACACGTGTCTGACACTTAGCATCACATGTGTGGTACGTTATATCACATGTGTGATACGTTATATCACATGTGTGATACGTTATATCACATATGCGATAGGTTATATCACATGTGAGATACGTTATATCACATATGTGATACGTAATACCACGTGTGTGATACGTTATATCACATGTGTGATAAATATATCACGTGTGTGATACGTTATATCACGTGTGTTATACGTTATATTGTATGTGTGATACTGTTTACAACATGTGTGATACATTTTGCAACATGTGTGATACTTTTTATCACATGTTTGACACTTTATATCACATGTACTATACATTTTACTACATTTGTGAAAATTTTCTCACATGTGTGACACTTTGTATCACAAGTGTAAAGCCTTGCATCACATGTTTGATACATTTTATCACATTTGTAACACTTTGTATCGCGTGTGTAACACTTTATATCACAATTTCTTTGACATTGTTACAGGTTTTTTTAAAGTAATTAGTTTTTTTTTCTTAAATTTGCTGCAATTCCAGTGAACCTTGTTTGAAATACCTTTTAATTTTTGCTTTTACACTTACAGTGATGTGCAAAAAAATAGGGACACCTGTGTTTTTATATTTAAAGCTGCATGAATTATATACAAAGTGACCCAGATATAGCATTAATTCCCTCGGTTGGTGACTCCTTATAATTATTTGAGTGAAAAAATGCAAGGATGATGGTCACCCCTCCACGCTTTGGGAGCTAGAGAGGAAAAACTGGAAAACAAATGTCATTACATTTTACTCCATATTTAATGTATCTAATACCGATTTCCAAAGTTTATAACTTATTGAGCAGTTAATCAAATTAGCATTAAGTTGTTTTTAAAACATTTAGTTAAAGTCACATATAAGAAAGTAATGAGCAATTAATTTCTAAAAATTTTTTGCATTCAACTTTGATAATAAATATCTCGAATATTAAATAAATTTTTTGAATATTTTTTATGGTGTATTTTTTTTTAATGATGAAGCTTTCTATTGACTTGGTTTTTGATCTTGCCATAGGACTTGAGTACTTAATGCAAACACAACTACTTTTTTATTTTAAATTACTACTCGTAAAACAGTTAGCATTTAGTGTAGTGCGATTAGAAAACGTTTTTTATGTCATTGGTCTCTTTTTCAAGAGAGTAAAACGTTATGACACATATTTTCCAGTTTTCACTTTCTAGCTCTGAAGAGGTGATCATCATCTATAAAGTTTTATACTCGCCTAATCAAGGAGAATCCCCATCCGAGGGAATTAATGCTATATCTGGGGTACCTTGTATATAATTCATGCAGCTTTAAATATAAAAATACAGGTGTCCCTGTTTCTTTGCACATCACTGTTTATACTAACCTTGTAAAATTTTACTTTATTCCAAGACAAGCTGTCTCTGTTTGTGTTTGTGTGAGCTAATAAAAGTTGTCTTCTGTATGCATGAAAAACCGCCGCCCAAAACTGTACTCCATAATAAATGCATTTGATGTGCACTTTAATTGAATTAATGCAAGCAACTTGGCTGCAGTTTACTCAACAACCTGCTGCTGATACCGACCGCATGGTTACTTATTTATATTCTACGGCAAAGTATTTATTATTTTCCTTTTTGTTTTCACTCAGCAATATTAAATACTAAGAGTCAGAGTCAGAGCCAGAGCGAATGCTTAGGCTTGGTTGTTTGTGTGGTTGTGTGTGGCTGTGTGTGTATTTATCTGTGTGTATCTGTAGAGTTGCGGCATTACAACCTGTTGTATACGGCTAGGAAGCACAAAGAACGCCCTCTCATGCCGTTCCATAAAAAATAAACAATCTTACATAACTAACCGTCAGTGGCTGATAGCCGTAAAGTGGCTGGAACGTAATCGCAAACTATACTGCATAGATACGAAAGCATTTTGCTTTTAACTTTATATAATTTACAATATTAACAAGTATAACGTTATGTCGTAGGATGTTGTAACTTCTGTTATTTATTTGTTCGTTTGCTTGTCTGTTGTTTTGTCTATGTGTGAAAGTAATGATAATGTGTGTGTGCGTGTGTGTGTGTGAGATAGTGCTTTATATGCGCCATATTGTTTATGTTTAGTCATAATTTTGCAATAATTTGTGCTCTGCTGCGTCTTTTGAGTTAACTAAAAATTACGCTTGCATACTTTTAGGTGCTATTATTTTTTGCTTTTGTAAATGGAAACATGTCAAAGTGCTTGCATAAATTTTAATACCGTTATTAAATTGTTAGAGTTTTAAAAGCTTTTACACTCAAAAAGCTCTTGTATTATTTGACTTTTGCACTTTTATTGTCGAGCAAGCTTGTAAAGCTTTTAGTCTGTGCGACAGAATGAATGTACATACTCACACACACACACACACACACATTTGCGAGTTTCAAGTGCAAGTTATAACATGCCACTTGGGTCAGTGTTCAAAACCAGCTGTCAGCCCCCAGACTCAGCACAATCAGATACTTGTTTGTATGGACGCCACAAAGTATGCAACACCAAGCAGCACACAAACACGCCAGCAAGCAAGCAAGCAAGCGAGCGGACACAAAACCAAGTTGCACAATATTTAATAATAAACATTTACACTATAATATATACAATATTTATTCATGTCGCAGTAATAAATTTTCCAAAATGCAGCTGAACTCTCGTTGATGTGCTTGTTGTTGCTTTTTATCTTCTGCTGTGTGCAGAATGCTGCGCCATGTAACCGTGTATTTTTTTTTAACCATAAAAACTCAAAAAAGTTGTGCAAAACTTTTATGTTTTCCAATATCGAAACCAAAATTTATTGAAAAATTTTCTTCGTCTTGCGACATTTAAAACCAGAGCTGTCCAATTTTGGCTCACCTTAAATCAACTTAATGCTGCAAATATTTTTTAAAATTCCAACAAATATGTTCATGACTTGTTTAGTGACTCATAGAATATGGTGCAAATCTTTCATTCCATCCGTCCCACATCGAATAAATATGAACGATTTCGCGAGTCGCTGATTTTGACATTTCTTACAATGGCATTGCCAAGCACGACCAGCTTGCTATGCAGTCATTAACAATAGTCGCTATCGGCTATATGGCAATCCTTTAAAACACCATCAACACCCAATTAAGTTGAATCATTGGCTGGTGGTGGTTCACTTGAATATCCACGCTTTCACTGTTCCAAGGTTTGAGTAGTTTACAGAACAAAGGATTTTAATGCCTGAACTCAGACATGTAGGCATTCAAAAAGCTTGACTATGTGTTGAAGTATTTTCGAGTGTATGTGCAGATTTAAGCCTCATTGTTTTATATACATATATATATATAACACTCTTCTTACACCTCTTCTAGTCCTTCTGATTTTGTGATTTTCAAAAGCTGCTTAGACAGTGCACTATTCAGCAAAAATTTCACCCAATATTTTACAAAATTATCAATATTTCATGCATTGTTTTCGGATTCACAGTAACTTAGGTTTGGAGACGAATGCAATATGTTTAGAAAATTCTTTATAAATTATTTTCATGTATGTATAAATTCTGATTGCGTGCACTTCTTTGTGGAGGATCGTAAAAGTTTACTTAAGCAGATGGCGTTCTATTTTTCATCTGCTTTTGCTCTACTAGAACCAAAAACTGTTAGCAGCAACTTCCATTATCAGAACGATAATAATTTTGCTCTCGTCAAATTGTGACTTCTCGTTTGGATTTTTTTTCTTATAAAGACCCAACTTTACACTGAGGTGAGGTTACGTCTTTGTTCGTTACTGAGTCAGCTGTTTTCGCTTGTGTCTGACATTCTTCATACATGGATCCAAGACAGCTGATTGCCGTCTGTTGAACGATGCGTTCGTGAAATAGACAGCATCGTTTGTTTTACCTAAACACGTAAAAAAATTAATCCAAGCAAAAGTTCAAATAAAAACTTCAACTTAAAATAATTAACTAATCTGACCATTGTATGATTTGAACACACGTCCTCTGATGTGCTGGTCCAACACCTTATACACTCGTCCAACTTAGTTGTTAACAAGGGCGCAGTGAAATAATTCCCAATGAAATAACTCCCAAATGAAAAAATAAAATAACTCCCAATGAAATAACTCAAAAAAAAAAAAAATGAAATAACTTCCAATGAAAATGTAATAACTCCCAAACCAAAAATGAAATAAGTTCCAATTATATAATTCCCAATAAAACAACTCCCAATAAAAATGAAATTAACGAAATAACCCAGCAGCGGATTTGCCAGTGGCTACCATAGAACTAATACAGAATAAATTACCAGGTAAGGAAGCATTACTTTTGGAAAAAAGTAATGCGTCTGCATATAGCAGAAGTAATTATCTCTTACCTCATTACCTGTAATGTAGCATACAAGGAAAAGTAATGCAGTGATTTTTATAACTTAATACAAGTAGTATGTTACTCCATCACTTCTAGGTAATGCTGAAGGGAGGCGATCACTTACCTCCTGTCTCATTCAATGTTAAATGTAAGGCCTTTTATGCATAGTAAGGTAATATAGTCGGAAGTAGTGGTCATTACAAGGTAATTGATGCTTCATATATTCGGAATATATTCCATCCGCTACTGGGCTCCCAATAGAAATGAAATAACTCCCAAAAGAAATGAAATAACTCCCAAGAAAAATGAAATAACTCCCAAGAGAAATGAAATAAATCCCAAGAGAAATGTAATAACTCCCAAACAAAATAAAATAACTCCCAAAAAAATTTCATACATTTTTGGGAGTTAATTCATTTTTAATAACTCCCAAAATATTGGCGAAAAATTGTTCTAAAAAATCTTTTTGAATTTTTTTTATGTTTATTTATTTTGCGCGATTTTTTATAAAAGTTTTTCGCCTGCGCCATTTTTTTCTTTATAAAGCTACCGAATATAGTTTTAAAATATTATAAAAAAAATTAAAAATTGTAATAAAAAATCGCGCGCTTTTTCCCCTGTAAAGCTACCGAAAATAATTTTGAAATGTAATTAATCTTTCGATTTTTAATAACAATTTTTCGTTTGCGCCTCTTTGCCCTTATTAAAAATCGCGCCATTTTCTAAAACAATTTTTAATTTTTTTAAAATTTTATTTTAAAACTATTTTCGGTAGCTTTATAGGGAAAAACAGGAGTTATTTCATTATCATTGGGAGTTATTTCATTTTGTCATTTGGAAGTTATTACATTGGGAGTTATTTGACAGCGCGAATAACTCCCAACTTATATGAAATAACACCCAAGAGAAATGAAACAATTCCCAAGAAAAATTAAATAACACCCAATTTTTTGGGAGTTACTGAAATGAAATAACTCCCAAGTAAAATGAAATAATTCCCAAGTAAAATGACATAACTCCCAACCAAATATTTTGGGACTTATTTAATTTTCAATTTTTTGGGGAGTTATTACATAATAAGGAGTATTTCATTAAAAAATGAAACAACTCCCAATAAAAATGAAATAGCTCCCAATTTTTTGGGAGTTACTGAAATGAAATAACTCCCAAAAATGCATGAAGAATATTTAGGAGTTATTTCATATTTCATTTGAGAGTTATTTCATTGGGAGTTATTTCACTGCGCCGTTAACAAGGTTTCGCTTACTTTGCATCATTATGAATGCAAGTAAGTTCCTTTCAGAAACGTGGGTTCGAGACCCAGCTAAATTTAACTGAAGTAGGGATTTAAAACTAGTACTTTTTGGAATAAAATTTCCTTTAAACCAAAGTTTGGGTTAAAAAATAGTCCAAAATTGTTAAACGTGTATCGATGGTACACAGAAGTCAAGCGGGGCCATACTTCGCTCACTGCAAAAATACGTGATCGTCATTTGACATACCGTAAGATTGAAGCATCCCTGGGCATTATTTTCACCAACAGACACCATTCTACATGAACATATAGTTGTAAAGAAGATTTGTTTTCGTCGGATTACACATGACTTGATAACGGCTCAAAAAAGAATCGTCGTTTCTTTCCAATCGATGGGTGGAATCCAATCTTCTAAATGTGTAAAAATACAAGAAAACACAATTTAAATATGATATGCTGATAAAAACAATTATATTTAACAGTTTGTAAGTCAAATGTATACTTAAAATGCAAAAAACAAAGTGTCCCACAACCGGTAACATGAGGTGTCCCACAACTGGGAATGCTAGCCATTCCGAAAGTGATTCGCAAAATTGTATGGTGAATATATTTTGCCAGATATTTATGTTCCATCACAAAATACAATGAAAATACTGCACAAATTATGCATAATACTTATTTTTAAATTAATTCATTTCAATTTATAGCGCTCTCAAAAATTCAAAAGTTACTATTGTGTAGATTTTTTCGATTTTATTTTTAATGCTCACAGCAAGCAAACAAATGCGTGTATTCACTTCGGTGCTAGCAAAATAGTTTAGTAATGTCAAACAACAAATGTTCAAATCCGCGATAATTGCTTTCTGTTAAAAATACAAAGGTTGTTCCACAACCGGAAACATAAAAAGTAGATTTTTTATGATCTTATTGCAAATTAAATTTTGAAATGGCAACCCTGCTCAC
Source organism: Dichetophora obliterata (assembly GCA_963920525.1). Taxonomy (NCBI): domain Eukaryota; kingdom Metazoa; phylum Arthropoda; class Insecta; order Diptera; family Sciomyzidae; genus Dichetophora; species Dichetophora obliterata. Next base: position 21,242,408 of record OY986439.1, on the reverse strand, counting down.
TACAAAATATGTGTCAGTAATTTGACGCATCAAATAAATGAATGCCGCCGGCGAAATTTCACGTAACCATACATACTTAGCACTGTGCTTTATGAATAACATTTCATAAAAGATGTTATTAAGGCAATTTTAAAGGTGATATATGGGCATTTCCAGAAAAAAGTCAACCGTGACCAAAAACTTAAAACTTATGAAAAACTTTTTATTTTATGATATTATTAAGCGAAACATATTAATTTTATTAATTTAAGAGGTTTCTATATAAATTCATTAACCATGATGATCAAATCGTCTGCACTGTTTCACAAACGTAGTTTCCTTTTTCGTAAATGTTTAGTAAATGTTTCTTAAACTTTTTGTTTTAGTAAAAATGGAAGGCATTGGCTAAAGATAATAGAAAAATGGTTGAGGCAAAAAAAGAACAACATAAAAAATTTGTTTGTTAATTACTTAATTACATAATTACTTTACTACCTAATTACTTAATCACCCAATTAAATTTAAGGAAATTTTGTCGCGTGGGCTATGTCGCGTGAATAACGGCAAATATTTTTTGGAAACTCAATATATTTTTAAAAAAGCAAAGTCCATATGTAAAGTGGGTTTATTATGAAACTTCACTGTTTTCCCATTATTTAAAAATTAAAGGCAAAAACAAATTATATGGGAAAATTCGCTGAGTTTTTACAATCTAAACTTGCTTGTAAAACACACTTCCTTTTTTTGTCGCGTGAGTTACGCCCATATTAACCACTGCCATTCTTAATTAGTTACAGGAACTACAATTTTGGTATATGATATTGTTACTATGTCTTGTAAGACATATGTACATAAGAAATTTTTTTACATTAATAACATAAACTTCCGAGAAAACGAAGCTTTAAGTCGTATGCATGTCGCGTGAGTTACAATCGAAATGCCCATATAGGGGTAGGATCTTTATGCAAATGCTTGTTTTTACTGGACATCTTAAACAAGAAATGGTTAAGTTATTATTGTTACGAATCATGAAATTTGCACATATTTTTGCACATTTTGCAATAAATGCATGGTATTGCATATTTTACAAAAAATGCGTGTTTTTGCAATAAGTTTTTGGTATAATTGAAGAATAGCGACAACTCTCTTTTTTAATATTTTTTTTGGAATATACGGATTTTAACTTCCTAAATCCAAATCTGGAAAATTTCAGGTCGCTCGCAATTGGTTTAGAAGTTATAGGCCTCCAAAGTTGCAAAAATGGCCTACAAATCTTGCTGTTTTTTTTAGTATGGGTATCAAAAGAAATATAATTCGAGTACCTATTCAACGACGTATCAAACATGAAAATCTATTAATAACTTTTTAAGATTTTCCTATTCTTATATTTACAATTTTTCTGAAAAACTAGTGGTTTACCTTTTACGAAAGCACTACACTAACAATGTTTATATTTTTAAGAGTTATGCATGCAGTTTCATGTTTGGTACCTTGTTTAATAGGTACTTTAATTACCTTTCTTATGCTACCCATAATGTGCAGTTTTGTTGAAAAATTTAAAAAAATAGCAAGATTTGTAGGCCATTTTTTCCAACTTTGGAGGCCTATAACTTTTAAACCAATTAAAAACAAAGTGTCCCACAACCAATTACATGAGGTGTCCCACAACTGGGAATGCTAGCCATTCCTGCAAAATTTTCAGATTTAGAGTTTGGAGACCAAAATCCATATAATCTGCAAAATAAAATTAAAAATTAGAGTTGTCGTTATTCTTGAAATGTTTCAAGTTTAACAATAAATGCATGTGGTTTTTGCATATTTTTGCTTTTTTAGATTTGCAACCATTAAGATTTAGTTCCACACATTTTGGGAGAAGATTACTTATAATCTACTGTCGGAATTTGTAGCCTAGTGAAGAGTGCGCTAGACTATCAACACAGAGGTCCCTGGTTCGAATCCGGGTTCGGGCTTGGTTCTTTTCTTTCTTTATTCTTTCCTACATTTAGGAATTATGGAACACTAAAAATCCACAAATAAACTGTGGAAAATGTGGAATTAAAAGACAGGAACAACTAAGGGCTGGAAATGCTTGCCGAGGTTAAGGCAAACCACTAGCCTCGGTTTCAAGCAATTCATATCGTCTTTCACGTTTGTTTCGCCTAATCAATTATTCACGTATGGTTCCAATCAATTCCTCTAAATAAAACTATTCCTTTCCTTTCAGGTCAAAGACCAAACCTTGTTTGTATAGGGCGCATGCCTTGGTTTTTTGATCTTTAAAAAAAAAAATCAGGGCTAGTATTTCGATGACATATCATCTTTTTTCTGCTGCTTATTAGACATTTATAAGTTATTTAGAACGTCCATTTATGTTTAATAAATTTCAAATATAAAAAGTTTTAATGCCATTTTTTGTCATTTTTCATCGGTTTTAGTTTTCAGGTCATTTTAACTAGCTTGAGTCCATTTTTTGGTAGTTTTTAGCCGGTCTTAGATTATTTGATTGTCATTTTTGTGTATTTTTAATTTCAGAGCATTTTTCGTTTTTTTAGGTCATTTTAGTATAATTTTAAAATAATTTTTTCGTTTTTTTTCCTGCTAAAAAAATTACAAATGCAAATTTTTAAACATATTCTTTTAACAATGGAGTCCCTTCAATCAAAAACATTTCCTCTCGAAAAGGAGTAGATTTTTTTATAGACCAAAATGAAAACATTTTGCCAGACAATCGACGTTCTTTCAAATTTAAGAACTTAAAAATGTACCTTGTAATATACTATAACGCTTTGTATAAAAATTTTATAAAATATATTTTAAGTTAAGTAATGTTTTATTTTTAAACTTTTTTTGTTTATTTTTTATGGAATTGCTTGCGTTTCTTAGGTCATTTTTGTCAGTTTTTAGGTCATATGCTGAATTTAATGGCGTATACCGTTTTTTAATCCTTCCGACCGTTTTCGAGAAATTGAATGTTCAAGCTTGAAAAAAGCTTTTACACGAAAAAAGGGTTTTTTGATTTATGAAATCAATTTGGACCATAAGAGTATGGTTTCGAGGGTTAGAATATTTTAAAAAATTATTCTCTAGGTATTTCTTAATGTTTCACTCATTGACATGAAGTCGCTAAAGTTAATGAGAAAAAAGTTTTTCTAACAAAAACTGTATCAACATGTTCTTGACCCTGAACCTGAACTTTCTCGAAAACGTGTCGAAGGATTAAAAAACGGTAAACGTCATTAAATGCAGCAACCTCGAATTATGCTGAAATGATATGTCTCCAGCTTGTTTGATATTTGGACATGCACAGTATTGTAAGGGGGTTTAAGTCAAAGGCTGAGGTATGCTCAGCGGCTCTAGGGTCAAATAAAAGACCCTCAAACTTTTGTACAAAATAAATAAAAAGACTTGTTGATTTCAATGCTCGGATTAAAATTTTCTGCTTTATTGTTAGCAGTGTATACAATATTTAAGTAGGTATGTATATTTTTCTCTTTGTGTATTCATATGAGTAAGTCTTTCTTATTACAATACACAATATTATAGGAATACGAGCGATAAATATACAGTCGTGAGTGAATCTGCCGACGCTGGTTCGATGACATTCGGTGTTCGGTGAAGTTCGGTGATGTTTGGTGTTATTCGGTGTTAGGTAAAGTTCGGTGATGTTCGGTGTTATTCGGTGTTCGGTGACTTGGAGAGGTTCGGTGTGACAGCGACTTCGGCAAGACCCGACTACGCTGCGTTATCTAATATTTTATATTGCTATATATATATAATTTTTATAGTGTAATATATATATATATATATCTTTACAAATATTTATGTATGGCGTGAAGCGCCTTGGTATTTATTTTAACGATAGGGTAATAACAATAAAATATTAAATAATAGAATTCCTAAGTATACATCCCTACGTCGGGCTACCGTCTGACAGAAGCCGACGTAATTGACGAAGGAGAATATTTATTGTGGACGCCCGACCGGCCGAAGCCGACGTGATGGCCCAAAAGAGAATTTTGTTGTGGACGCCCGAGCGATCCAAGCCGACGTGATGGTACCACTAGTTAAAAATAAAAAAAAATAATCGAGACTCCTGACCGACCGAAGCCGATATGATGGTCCTAGAAGCGAATTTTGTTGTGGACGCCCAACCGACCGAAGCTGACGTGATGGTAAAATAAAAAAATGTTGAGACGCCTGACCGACCTAAGCCGACGTGATGGTCCCAAAGCGAATGTTGTTGTGGACTCCCGACCGACCGAAGCCGACGTGATTGCCAAAAGAAAAATGGTTTTATTGTGGACGCCCGACCGACCGAAGCTGACGTGATGGTCCCACTAACTACTGCTTATAATCAGTGTGACCAAAGTGGAATATAATATTCCACTATAGTATTGGCATATTTAAACTTCGGGAAGCATATTTTTTTTATAAAAATATGCAGCATAAAAAGTGGAATATTTTTCGTATGATTATATTTTTCAAAATTCACAAAAATTGCAATAAAAAATGTCTATTTGGTTACTAAATGGTTATTTGGTTACTATCGACAATTTATATTTTTTCATCTCTGAACCACCTTGTAAAACGCAATATAAGGAATTCATTTTGTGGTTAACTTCTTCGTTGTCAATTTTATTGCAATTCATTTAATAACTTCACGCAGCTTAAAAAGTGAAGTAAATTTGCTTATATGTTTGTTTGGTTAGATTTTTTTATGGATTATGTTACAGCAGTAAGTAATTTACTTCAGAAAACATTAGGGGTATTCGCGATGTGTTGTATTTTCCCTTGTATTGTATATTTTTGATAAATTTGATATTTGTAGAAAATTTTGTAATATAACAAAAACAAAATGCACAGTTTTCAAAATACAACCCTGTGGAAAATATACAACGATGGAACACTATTGTATTCTGTGTAAATTTCGTTGTGTATTGGAACAGCTGATTGTACAATCATTTCTACTCAGCATGGAGCAAGCTAAAGGCTACGCTGTGAGTTTATTTAATAAAAATTAATATAATTTATTCTTTCATTTCAATTCTTGTATGATTTCCTTTAGTTAAATGATGATTTAAATTAATATTTCCAAACAGAAGTACATACAAAAATCAGCTGATTTTAAAAACATAATATGCACTTTACTGAAGATTCGATCACAATAAGTTGTAAGTATTGTAAATTTTGCAAAAATTTATCACAAATGCACCACATCGTGAATACATAATAGTGGTATTCAATAACAATAGCTATTTCTTTTAACTATTTTAAAATGTGGATTCAAAACAATAAAGCAGAAAAAAAAGTTATTGATCAATGTTCGGAATCTAAAGATTTATCAAAATTTGTGCTTTTCTCGTTTAGCTTACCATTTAGCAATGCTGAGGTTGAGAACATTTTTAGCTATATGAATCTTTCTTATTTAAACGAAAATTCGAAATAGAATGCAAGAAAAACTCTTAAATAATTTGTTGAATGTAAAAACATGGCTGCATGCTCAAAAAAAGTTTTGTAATGCATATCAAATACCAGATAGCTTAATAAAAAAATTTAGAAATGCGAATTTCTATGACATTAATACAAGCAACAATTTAAGAATTGACCTCGA